>CAJNDS010001136.1:238938-313938 GCA_905221605.1 Symbiodinium natans | reverse complement strand
AGGGCCATTGGAGAAAGCAGCAACTACAGAATCGCAGTCAGCGAAGCCATCGAAACCTAAATCGCTAAATCCTCACAATCCCCAAATCGCTGAACCCGAAACCCTAACCCCTAAACCCCCAAATCCCGAACCCCTAAACCCCCATTCCCCAAACGCCCTAAACCCCTCAACCCCTCAACCCCTCAACCCCTAAACCCCTAAACCCCTCAACCTCTAAACCCCTCAACCCCTGAACCCCTAAACCCCCAACCTCTAAACCCCTCAACCCCTAACCCCTAAACCCCTAAACCCCTAAACCCCTAAACCCCTAAACCCCTAAACCCCCTAAACCCCCTAACCCCTAAACCCCTAAAACCCCTAACCCCCAAAACCCCTAAACCCCCTCAACCCCTCAACCCCTCGACCTCTAAACCCCTCAACCCCTCAACCCCTCAACCCCTCAACCCCTAAACCCCTAAACCCCTAAACCCCTAAACCCTAAACCCTAAACCCTAAACCCTAAACCTTAAACCCTAACCCCTAAACCCTAAACCCCTAAAACCCTAAACCCTGAACCCTGAAAACACCGGCAAGAGCGGCCATGAGGCGGTTTACAGGCGGATAGGACCTTGGCTGGAAGTGCTCCCATGATCGTCCCTGAACCCTAAACCCCAAACCCTAAACCCTAAACCCCAAACCCCAAACCCTAAACCCCAAACCCTAAACCCTAAACTCTAAACCCCAAACCCTAAACCCTAAACCCTAAACCCTAAACCCCAAACCCCAAACCCTAAACCTGGTGGTTTAGAAGCCTGCAGGGCTGGGCTTGGTGTAAGAATTAGAACTTAGGGTTTGCGGTTTTTGTTGGTTTAGGGCTTAGCGTTTTTGATTCAAGGTCTAGGCGTTTAGGGCTTGAGGGTTTTGGGGTTTTGGGGGCTTTCGGGTTTTGAGGGGTTTGAAGGGCTTTGGGTGTTTTAGGGTTTTGGGGCTTGGGTTTTGGGTTTTGGGTTCAGGGTTCGAAAAATAGGGTGCCTTGGTCAGAGCATCGGTAGTAGGCTTCCTCCTAGCAAGATCCCTAGTTTACAAAACGAAGAAAAACGAAGGCCCCAGGATTGCTTTAGGGTTTAGGGTTTTGGGTTTGGGGTTTGGGGTTTAGGGTTGAGGGTTTAGGGTTTAGGGTCTAGGGACCCGAATGCCGAAACTCCAAACCGCAAACCTAAGCCTAACCTGAAACCCCAAGGCTCTTGGACGCAATGTTGGTTCCGCTCTTTGCCCCTGGGGCCCCAAAAACCCCAAAACGTCTCAAAGCAATCTGTGGCTTCGGCTTTGGGGTCTAAAAAAAAGCTTCGGGTTTGGGGTTTTGGGTTCTAGGGCTTTAGACAGCTTTAAGGGCTTTAGGCAGCTAGAGGGTTTTGGGCAATTCTTGGGGGTTTTGGGGTGTTCTTGGGGCCTTAGGGTTTCAAGGAGGGCTGCGTTGGATGTACGGTTAAGGTTTAGCGTTGAGGGTTGAGGGCTTGGGGTTAGGGTTTGGGGCTCAGGGGAGAAGATTGGCAATTTACATACAGGGACCGCATGAACGTTTCTGGAGTGAGAAAGCCGAAGAGCACGTCTTCCAGCCATTTTCGGATCGAAGATTTAGTCCTTCCGCGAACGCGTGGGTGCAGAAGGGGTGCTGCACCCCAAACCCTAAGCCCTAAGCCCTAAACCCTAAACCCTAAACCCTTGAACACAAAGGCTCAGCAAATCGGAGGCTGAACACCCTGTAGAGCAGTAGAGGGTTTAGGGATTTTTAGGGTTTAGGGAGTTTTTGGTTTTAGGGTTTAGGGTTCAGGGCAACACAAAGTCGCCGCCAAACTGCAAAGGGCTTCTGCTACAGATTCCGACACACTCAGATGCTGGCGTGGCATGATGCAAACGCACCTTGAGACAGACCTGTCAACCCCCCCCCCCCCTCCCCCTAACAGTGGGATCATGTACCCCTAAACCGTAAACCCTCAACCCTAAACCATAAGCCCTAACCCTTTTATGAAGGTTTGGGCCAAAGCTGTGCGACCCTTGCCCGCGATGCATCCCAGGCCAAGCGGCAACAACCGTCAAACCCTAAATACCCCTAAGCCTCTAAAACCTAAATACCTCTAAACCCAAACCCCAAATACCCCTCAAACCCCGAAACCCCTAAGCCCTAAACCCTGGACCCCTAAACCCCTGAACCCCCAAACCCATGAATTCCCAGCGTCCACTTGCCGTCGTAGGTGACTGGATCGTAGCGGAATCTATACACCTCAGGCGCGGCCGGGCTTTCACTAGGATGGCACTTAAAATACCCTCTGTAAAAGACTCTTGAAGATGATCCTCTTGCACTCAAGAAGGGAAAATGTAGAACGTCCCAAGGGCCTACCGAGTTTAGTCTCTGGAAAGCCTTGTGATCTTGGGTTCGGTAGGGTTTAGGAGTTACTTATGGGGGGTTGAAGGGCAAACTTCCAGTCCCTAAGCCCCAAACCCTTAAAAACCTAAACCCTCAGCCCCGAACCTCCTAAAACCAGGGTTTAGGGTTTAGGGTTTAGGGTTTCAGGGCCTGGTGAGGGTTTATAGGAATCCCGGGCTCAGACTTGCGAGGGAGGGAAACCCTAAACCCTAAACCCTAAACCCTAAACCCTAAACCCTAAACCCTAAACCCTAAACCCTGGGATCCGGTTCCGGTGGGCTTGGTCTGGGGTCTTCGCACTAGCAGTAGCATGAGCCTTTTCGAGCAGACCGTTTTCACCCTAAACCCTAAACCCTAAACCCTAAAAAAGGGATATCTGGGCCCACTCTGGGTCCTGGGAGTAGTTGCATGATCAACCTTAGTAGTCTTCGTACTCAAGTTCAAGTTCTTGCTGCAATGGCTGCTATGTTTCCTCACTGTCATTACTGTTGCTTTGTGCTTGACTTGAATGGCAGCTTTCTACTTGGAGGCTCATGGGTAGCTGTATCTGGGTTTAAAGTGCCCTGAATAGGGTTCGAATATACGCTACATACTTTGCTGCTGAGCCTACGAACATTACAAGCGTGAACGACAGGGTTTGTCGCTCGAAGGCCTTAGCAGTTCAAGATCTGAAAAGATGAGATCACGCATGGGAACCGCTCAGCCCTTATGGATTCTCGCCTGTACTGCCGCTTCAAGGTTAGTCTAAGTAAAAAGTCGGACGGAACCCTTTTCCAGCGAAGACGTGCGTGTCTCTCAGTTGGTCACGCACGCCGCTGCTGTCCCCACCAGAGGTGCCAGTTCCCCAGGTCACCACTGCACCATCGGCTGCAATGGCGGCGAAGGCAGCACGGGTGGCCTGGATATGCTGCACGCTCCTGGGCGGCACAACAAAAAATGCTCGCGTGACCCCTGTGTGCTGGCAAGTCTTGGTAGGGACTATAGAATTTTGAGACCTTCGGTGAATGGAAATTTATTCTACGGAATTTACCGAAATTCCCAATTTCTTCGAAAGTGTGCGACCCTCACCGTCAGAACTGTTTTAGGCAGGGAGGGGGCCTCGGGACTGACCCTAAACCCCAAACCCCAAACCCTAAACCCTAAACCCGAAACCCGAAACCCTAAACCCTAAACCCTAAACCTAAACTAAAACCTCCATAGTTTGAAGCCTTGACTCCTCAGCTGCTCTCGCACCGCGCTGCAGTCACCGCCCCGATCTGCTGCCCCCCAGCAGACCACCGAACCATCCCCCAAAAGGGCGGCAAAAGCGCCGGAGGAGGCTTGCACGTGCCGTACCTGAAGTACGGTTCATCCAACCCTAAACCCTCAAACCACTTTTCATCCCTAAACCCGAACTGCGCCCCTCAGCGCCCTAAACCAGAAGACCCATGGTTCAAAAAAGACTGTCCCCAAAAAAACCTTAGAAGGCAGATTGCTTTTCTAGTAAGGATACGAACTGGTTGTCCGAATCCCCCACGGTAGGAGGTCCCAGACATGGGTTTAGGGTTTAGGGTTTAGGGTTTAGGGTTTAGGGTTTAGGGTTTAGGGTTTAGGGTTTAGGGTTTAGGGTTTAGGGTTTAGGGTTTAGGGTTTAGGGTTTAGGGTTTAGGGTTCAGGGTTTAGGGTCATGCGCAGCCCTGGAGCATCACGGAGCTGCGCTTGCACGTGGGAGCTCTCCCCGCCATCCGTGGGATCGCCCCAAGTCACCACGCCTCGTGTAGGGTTTAGGGTTTAGGGTTTAGGGTTTAGGGTTTAGGGTTTAGGGTTTAGGGTTTAGGGTTTAGGGTTTAGGGTTTAGGGTTTAGGGTTTAGGGTTTGGGGTTTGGGGTTTAGGATTTAGGATTTAGGGTTTAGGGTTTAGGGTTTCGGGTCCAGGGTCCAGAGTCCTAGGGCCTAGGGTTCCCACGACTCGCCAACAAGCCTCAAGGCCTAAACGTACCCTAACCCTAGACCCGACGCCCGTTTAGGGTTTAGGGTTTAGGGTTTAGGGTTTCGGGTTTAGGGTTTAGGGTTTAGGGATTTCGTAAGCCCGAAGACTCTGAGAGCGGGACCAACAGCATCCGCTCCTAACCTTGAGGACCAGATGAAGCCTAAAATCCGGGATCACTCTGCCCGTCTTGCATACTGTTACGGTTGCACAGGGTATACCCTAAGCCCTAAACCCCAAAACCGAAACCCTAAACCCTAGCCCTAAACCCTAAAGCCCTAAACCCAAAAGCCATAAACCCTAAACCCTAAACCCTAAGATGCTTTTGGGCGTCGACGCCTCCATTGCTCAGCACTGCCGCGACAGCGCCGTCAGACGCCTGGATCTGCTTCACCTGCTGCAGCCTTGCTTGAGCGGGAAGGGTTTAGGGTTTAGGGTTTAGGGTTAGGGGTTAGGGTTTAGGGTTTAGGGTTTAGGGTTTAGGGTTTAGGGTTTAGGGTTTAGGGTTTAGGGTTTAGGGTTTAGGGTTTAGGGTTTAGGGTTTAGGGTTTAGGTTAGGGTTTAGGGTTTAGGGTTTAGGGTTTAGGGTTTAGGGTTTAGGGTTTAGGGTTTAGGGTTTGGGGTTTAGGGTTTAGGGTTTAGGGTTTTGGGTTGTGGGTTTTGGGTTTAGGGTTCAGGGGTTCGATGCCATCTCAAAAAGCCACACGATCCTGAGCCCTTGAACCCATGAAACCATAGACCCTGGAAGCTCTGAAACCCTAAACCCTAAACCCCAAACCCTAAACCTTAAACCCTTTTCGACGGAGCAGCTGGGATTAGGGTTGATGAGGCAGGCGAAACCACATCCCGGCTTGCTCTTGGGCGTGCTCTTGCGGGGTTTATAGTTTAGGGTTTCGGGTAAAGGGGATGGCTGGCACAAGTGGTAGCACTGTAGCTTTTCTTACAAGTATTCATCTTCTTGTGATCGCCATTGCCACTCTTGTTACCGGCGATATGAGCTTGCTGTTTTTTCGATGGTTAGTACGCACGATATTCGTTTGATACCATTCTTCACAAAACCCTGAGGTGTGAGGTTTCGGATCGAATTAGGCTTCCTGAACCTGCGCGTACCTTTATAGCATTATTTTAAATAACAGTACATGACATAACAACGAAACATATTTTACAACAACTCTATATATCAAACCTGCATATACACATATGTAACGGGAATGAAGAGTAGCAGTACTGATTACTAAAACACATAAACAAAAAACACGGTGGCAAAATTCTACTCCAAGGCCAACTCGCCCAGCAGCTGCTCTTGCACCGCGCGGCTGTCTCCACCGTACTCCTGGGTGGCGACAGCACTTTGTTACGGTTTAGGGTTTAGGGTTTAGGGTTCAGGGTTTAGGGTTTAGGGTTCAGGGTTTAAGGTTTAGGGCGTTTAGGGTCTTCATGGGTAGTTTTAACTGGGGGTTGTAAGTACACTAGTAAGGTTGTGTTTTTTTGGCAGAGGTTGCCTTTTCTTATAAGCCCTTCTGATGAAGTACCCATGAACCTCCGAAAAATCCCATCCTCAGCCCTAAACCCTAGCCCTAAACCCCAAACCCCAAACCCTAAGCCTTGAACCCTGAACCCTGAGCCCTAAGCCCGTTTACCCCGGAAGCTTTTGGAATAGCCCCAAACCCTAAACCCTCAACCCTCAACCCTCAACCCTAAACCCTAAACCCTAAACCCTAAACCCTAAACCCTAAACCCTAAACCCTAAACCCTAAACCCTAAACCCTAAACCCTAAACCCTAAACCCTAAGAAAGATTCCCGCATCGACTCCCTGGCTCGCAGCTTGGGTTTCTGGTGTTGCTGTTTGGTTCAGGGTTTAGGGTTTAGGGTTTAGGGTTTAGGGTTTAGGGTTTAGGGTTTAGGGTTTAGGGTTTAGGGTTTAGGGTTTAGGGTTTTTGGTTTAGGGTTTAGGGTTTAGGGTTTAGGGTTTAGGGCTTAGGGTTTCAGGTATAGGGATTTCCATAGGGTTCACCTAAGGTTTACATGGGGCTTAGGGTTCGGGGGCTGCGCCCAGACGAGTCAGGGACTTGGGCGAAATGGAGGGTTTTAGGGCTTGGGGTTTAGGGTTTAGGGTTTAGGGTTCGTGTCGATCCACTGGCACCCCTGAGCAAGAACCGAAATGTTTCTCATTCAGAACTTTTGAGGGTTTAGGACTTTTCCTTAGCCCTAAACCCTATAAACTCCCGAACTCCCTAACCCCCTAAAACTCCCCTTAGCCGAAGGGGCCTGGTCCCCCCAGGTCACCACCGAGCCATCCCGGCGGAGGGCCGCAAACGCAAAGTCCGAGCTCTGCACCTTGTCGCATCGAGGTGTTGTTCTTTTTTTTTTTTTTTTTGGGGGGGGGGGGGGGGGGGGGGGCTGTGTCCCGTGCTGAATGGTCCCCTGAAGCGTCCGCCATAGACACGAGCTTGAAACCCTTGCTCCCGACGAAGCCCTCCCTCCCCACACGCCCCTGACGCTTTCCTGGAGTCTCGAAGCCCTCTGCCGAAACCCTAAACCCCACAACCCAAACTCAAAACCCTAAAACCTCGAGCCAACACCCCACGAGCCACAACCCTGAACCCCAAACCCTAAACTCGGAGCCCTAAACCCTAAGCCCCAAACTCTAACCCTAAACCCTAAACCCTCCCCACGCCTGCTCCACGTCCCGCAGCTCTCTCTGAATTCCCTCATGGACCCGGCCACCGCAGCCCTGATCGCCCCAAGCCACCTGAGTTTCACAGCCGGGGGTTTAGGGTTTCGGGTTTCGGGTTTAGGGTTTAGGGTTTAGGGTTTCGGGTTTCGGGTTTAGGTTTGGAGGGTTAGGGGCTTACTTGCAGGGCTTTAAGTCAGGGCTTCGGGCATAGAGGGCCTCAGGGCTTACATGCCGCGCTTGCGAATGGGGCGGGGAGGCCTCCGAAAACCTAAACTTCCCCGATGAACCGATATTTGGGTTCCTACGGGTTTATAAGGCAGAGATGCTTTTTTGGGGAAGCATTGTGTTCTTGATCAACTACCATTATCTTACCGGTTTCTTAGTGTGGAGTTTGGGAATGATGAGATTCCGTATGAAGTCACCCATCAATTCAAGGGCAGCATCGTTGGGTGTAAAGGTTTAGGGTTTAGGGTTTAGGGTTTAGGGTTTAGGGTTTAGGGTTTAGGGTTTAGGGTTTAGGGTTTAGGGTTTAGGGTTTAGGGTTTAGGGCTTTAGGGCTTTAGGGCTTTAGGGTGTAGGGTGTAGGGTGTAGGGTGTAGGGTTTCGGGTTTAGGGTTTAGCTACTTCCCTCATTCCCGACTCAGAACTAGCAAGACATCCAACCCACCAGACCCACAAGACGCTCGACCTAGCCAAAACCGCGAACCACAGTTTCGGGCTTAGGGTTTCGGGCTTGGGATTTATAGTATTTGGGGCTTAAAGTTTAAAGTGTTTCGGGTTTACTGTAAGGTCTAGGGTTGAGGGTCTGCCCAGCAAGGGACACCAAGCCACCACCCGGCCGTCCTCCAAGACCGCGGCAAAGGCGTGGCGGTCCGCTTGGATCTGCCGCACATTCTCCAGCTGGCCTGGAGGGCTTAGGGTTTAGGGTTCAGGGTTTAGGGTTCAGGGTTTAGGGTTTAGGGATTAGGGCTTAGGGTCTTAGGGGCTTCCAGGTTTGGGCGGATGCTTCGGGTTCGGGCTGATCGTGAATGCATGAGAGTGCATGGGCATGTCGGGCCTACGGGGGAGTCCCAGCAAAACCCAGCCCGAAGCCCCAAGCACTGCCAGACACGAACACACCTGCACACCACGCAGACCTACCTACCTGCCTTGCCCTACCGGCCCAACCCACCTACCCTATCTGCCCTGCCGCCGACCTCCACCTCTACCACCTCCTAAGCCCAAAGCCTAAAACCTTTAGAGTTCAGAGTTTAAGGTTTAGGGCTTACGGCTTAAGGGCTTAGGGCTTAAGCTTCCACATGCATACCCGAAGATCCGAGCTAACTCCCAGAAGCCCCGCCAAGGGGCTGCGTACAGCTCGGCTGTCTCCACCGTAATCTCGGTCCTGCGCACTGCGTAAGGTCAGGATGGGGGTTGTTGTCAAAATGCTTGTTCCCGAAATTGACGTTAAATCGGAACACCCTCGGTGCCGCCTTATGTCCTGAAGGAAAAAAAGCTGATTGAGATAGAGTAGCAAATGCGACATTTGAAGGGTCCAAGCATGATTTCCTAGAAAGGGTGCTAGCGCGGCCCAGGATTCAGGCGCTGCTGTCGGACGAGTCGTCACAAGAACTGTTAGTGTTACTGCTACATACTGCTACTGCTGGAGTTCTGGCGCGAGCGAAGGTGTCTCCGCTGTCGCCACTTGCGGGGCTCGAGCTCCAGCAAGCATAGCACTCTCGGTTCTATGGTGTTCCTTTATGGTCTGCTAGAGGAGGAATGGGCCATGGTCTGCCGGGGGAGGTTGCGTTGACGTTTTGCTAGCGCCGTGCTAGCGCGGCGCTAGCGCAAAACACTGTGCCAGATTTTCCAAGATCTGACGCTACGACGTGATGAACGACGAAAACAAGCCAGGAGCAGCAAATGCACCAAGTATAACAAGAATATCGGTTCTTTCTTGTCATCGTTTTCCTGGAAGAACCTATATCCTGGCAACAGGGGCCCCGTCAATTTATAATGAAAAGGCGCGGGGTTATTACACCACCCCAGATTTGCACGCACATTTCGGGTGGCGTGCCTGGCTGGGCCTTCTCAATCAATCTCTGTTGGGTTCGCTTTGTGGTGACATGCGAAATTTAAAATAATGTTTGTTGATTTTACCAAGCGCGAACCTAGCGTTTTCCTAGCGCCACACTGGAGTTTTAGGGGATCCCCCTCGGTGCCGCCTTATAGCAAAGACATGAAAATAGACCGGCCAAACCAATTAATGTAAATTAAAGTAACTGAGCAGACACGCGAATTTTGAACGCAACCCATGGGGGGGGGGCGGCGGCCTTGTCTAGGGTTGGGGTTCAGTGGGTTTAGGGTTTAGGGCGTAGGGTTTATCTAGGGTTGAGGGTTTAGGGTTTAGGGTTTGGGTTCAGGGCTTAGAGTTTAGGGCCTTGAGGCTGTAAACGCTAAACCACCCCAAACCCTACAAAAACCCTAAACCCTAAATCCCCCCTACAAAACTGTGAGGCTCGGTCCCCCCAGGTGACTACGATGCCCGAGTCGAGGAGCGCAGCAAAGGCACCCCACGAAGCCTGGGCTGAGGAATGGCTTTGGGGTTTAGGGTTTAGGGTTTAGGGTTTAGGGTTTAGGGTTTAGGGTTTAGGGTTTAGGGTTTAGAGTTTAGGGTTTAGGGTTTAGGGTGGGGTTTAGGGTTCAGGGTTTGGGGTTTGGGGTTTAGGGCTTCGGGGGTTTAAAGGGTTTTCGGGGTTTAGGGGTGGTAGGGTTTAGAGGCTTAGGGGAGTGGCTGGGGGGTTTGCAGGGGTTTTCGGTAGTAGGGATTTAAGGGTTTAGGGGCTTTGGGGTTTACAATTCAGGGTTCAGTGCCTAAGGCTTTCGGCCCCTCCTCCCCCCTCCTTCACCCAGGTCGAAAGTTTGAGTAAGTAGTTTTGGAGTGAGGCGCACTGAGGAGGGCAGGGTGCAGGGCTTAGGTCCTGCGAGCTATCTCGGCCTTGCAGCGGTTGAGGGTCGCCCTAAACCCCAAAACCCTTAACCCTCACCCCTAAACCACTCCATCCTAAACCCTAAACCCTAAACCCGAAACACCCTAAACTCCCTAAAACCCCTAAAGCCCCTCAAGCCCCCAAAAACCCAAAAAAGCTTTCAAGCCCCTAAACTCCCTGAAAACCCGAAACCCCCTAAACCTCCTAACGCTCCTCAGGAAGCCCCTAAACCCTAAACCCTAAACCCTAAACCCTCTAAACCCCTACGCCCCCTACCTAAAACCCCTCAAGCCCCTAAACCCCCTGAAAAAAACCTTCAGGAGGCTAAAACCCTAAAGCACCCAAAGCCCGCGAACACCCTTAAAATCCTCTAAACCCTAAGCCCCTAAACCACTCCATCCTAAACCCGAACCCCTAAACCCTAAACTCCCTAAGCCCCGAAACCCTAAACCCTCTGTAACCCCTAAAGCCCCCAAAAACCCCTAAAACCCGCCCAAGAAAACACTTCACCCCTAAAATCCTTAAAAACCTTTCAAAACCCTTAAACACCCCAACAAAAAAACCCTCAAGCAGCCTAAAAAACCCTTAAAAACCCTGAACAAAAACCGTAAAAAAAAAAAAAAAACCTTGAAAAAAAACCTTAAGCACCCTAACAAACCTTTAACAACCCTTAAAAAAACGTACCAAAAAAAAAACGAGGAGGCCTGGATCTGCCGGACGCCCTGGAGCCGCTCCCGCACCGGCCCCGAGTCGCCGGCATAGTCCGGATGTCCCCACGTCACCACCTCTGGGGGTGGGGTGGGGGGGGGTTTTTTGGGGGGTGTTAGAGGGTGTTATAGGGTTTTCTATAGGGTCTTAGAAGTGTTATGGGGTTTTTTGGCAGGGTTTTTGTAGGGTTTTTTCAGGGTTTGGGGGGGGGTATTTATAGGGCTGTTTAGGTTCTGGTAGGTTTTGCAGGGTTTTATAGGGTCCTATGGGGCTTTTAGGGTTTTACAGGGCTTCTAGGGTTTATAGGGTTTTATAGGGTTTTATAGGGTTTCTAGGGTTTATATAGGGTTTGTCCTCTGGGGGCGGGTTTCTTTTGGGTTTTTGGCTTAGGGGTTTGACAGGGTTTTTGGGGTTTGCTCAGGGTCTTGCGGGGTTTCGCCGGGATTTTGTTTTGGGGGGGTTCTTGTTTGAGGGTTCGAGGGGTTGAGGGAGGATTCTAGGGCTTTTGGGCAGGTTGATGGTTTTGGGGTTTTAGGGTGTGAGGGCTTTTGGGGCTTTTGAGGTTGCGGCTCCCATACCCCTAAACCCCTACGCTCCTAAACCCTGAAACCCTAAAGCCGAAGACCTCTAAACTCCGAAACCCCTGAACTCCCGAACCCCTAAAACCCAAAAAACCTGAATAAAAAAAACAAAAAAAAAAAACAAAAATTTGGTAGCCCAGTAACCCTATTACAGTATTACAATAAGGGCACCCCTTTATTGGGTTGGTTGCTTCATAAGGGAACCTTGAACCAAAAAAAGTGAAAAGCGTACCACTGGGCTACCAAGAAAAGCCCCTAAACCCTAAACCCTAAACCCTAAACCCTAAACCCTAAACCCTAAACCCTAAACCCTAAACTGTAAGCCCTAAACTGCGGCACCAGGCACCGAGCCATCTTCCCGGATGGCGGCGAATGCGAGCCGAGAAGACTGGATCTCCAACACCTCAGCGTCGCAAGGGTCTTTGGAGGGATTTGGGGCCTCGAGACACACAAGGACTTAGGGTTTAGGGTTTAGGGTTTAGGGTTGAGGGTTTAGGGTTTAGGGTTGAGGGGTTGATTAGGGTTGAGGGTTTAGGGTATCTAGCGTGTTTAAGGTATTCAGGGTATTTAGGAACACAGGTCCACACTTCTGACGCCTGCTCGAATGGACTTGCCCTGCCTGGTGTCCACCAGGCGCAACAGGGGGGTGGAACAACCCTGAATCTTGAACCCTAAACCATGCTGTGCGATTTTCACCGCCAATATGCCGTTGAACCTAGTCCCATCCATGATGATCCCGCCATTCAGGCTTTTGGGTTTGGGGTTTAGGGTCTGAGTCTAGGGCATAGGGCTTGGGTTTTTTTCTTTCTTCTCTTGTGGACCCAAAATTTGCTTCCTTCAGGCCGTCTAACAGCCGTACACCCACAAATCATCTCGATCGACTGCGGCCCTGTGCCCCTGAGCCAAAAATCAGGCTCTGAAGCCATAACTTCCAGCCCAAACCTAAACCTACGAGCCTAAGCCCAGAGCCTCCAAAACAACCCTACACCCTAACCCAAAACGACAACAAAGCCCACCCTAATGCTCCCGAAGCCCGAAACCCTGACAGCCGGAAATCACAACCTCCTAGAAGCCTCGCGCGAGGTCGTCGTCGTCGTCGTCGTCGTCGTCGTCGTCGTCGTCGTCGTCGTCGTCGTCGTCGTCGTCGTCGTCGTCGTCGTCGTCCTCGTCGTCGTCGTCGTCGTCGTCGTCGTCGTTGTTGTCGTCCTCGTCCTCGTCCTCGTCCTCGTCCTCGTCCTCGTCCTCGTCCTCGTCCTCGTCCTCGTCCTCGTCCTCGTCCTCGTCCTCGTCCTCGTCCTCGTCCTCGTCCTCGTCCTCGTCCTCGTCCTCGTCCTCGTCCTCGTCCTCGTCCTCGTCGTCGTCGTCGTCGTCGTCGTCGTCGTCGTCGTCGTCGTCGTCGTCGTCGTCGTCGTCGTCGTCGTCGTCGTTGCAGCTGTTGCTGCCGCTGTTCATTAACAGAGTCACTCTTTACATATATTTATATATCCCTAAACCCTAAACCCTATATAACACGTAATCTATAGCATCAAGCCCTTGGCAGATTAGGCCAAGTGGATGACGGCTTCTGAGCAGTTCCAAAGCTCTAAAGGCCCCAAACAACTCGACTAAGACAATACAGAGCCGAAAACCTATCAAGGGGTCTATAAATCCTTTTCATAAACGCCCTATAAGTTGTCTACAGATCACCTAAACGGTCCCATACTCCTGCAGAAACCCTATGCCCTAACCCGAACATCTAAACCCCTCAACCTTAAAAATCCTGCCTAGAACCCTGAACCCTAAACCCCTCGGGGTCCCTCCTACTCAGGGACCATGGAGTTACACTTAGAAGTTGTGTCTCGGGGGGGTATACCCTAAACCCTAAACCCTAAACCCTAAACCCTAAACCCCAAACCCTAAACCCTAAACCCTAAGCCCTAAGCCCTAAGCCCTAAGCCCTGAGCCCTAAGCCCTAAACCCTAAACTAAACTTAACCCTAAACCCCAAACCCTGATGGGCCTGCCGCAGCTGGCTCTGGACGGCGCCGCTGTCGCCCCCTGCGTACTTGTCGCCCCACGTCACCACGGAGCCTTGGACTCGTCGTCTCCCTCCCCTGAGCCCTGAATTCGCGATGGACCGTATACCCTAAATCCCCAATAAACCCTATACCCGATACCCAAAATCTCCCATGCATCCCCAAACCTCAACACTGAGCCCTTAAATCCCCTATACACTTCCCCGGCATCTTCGAAGCCCACGCCCTGAGCCTTACGACCCTGATCACTGTTCGGTTAGGCTAGGTTGCCCAGCAGCCTAGGAACAAGAAGGGCGCCCCCTCTGAACTCCAAAAGCCCTATACACCGAGGCCCTGGACGTTTAGCCGGGATGGCCTTTCGCTGCTGCAGCCTGTCTAGGGACAGCCGGCCACCCGAGCAGAGCAGTTCGTTGTTGTGGGGGGCTTGCTCTCTCAGGCAACGAAGCGCAGCATTCGTGCGCGAGCCACAAGGGCTTGTGACCTTCATGGACGAGGCGTCCATCGACCCCAAACTGCTTCAGACTCAACCTCCACACCAACGGCATGTACTTTGCTCGGAGCGAATCCGACGTCTGCGATGAATCTATGAGATCCCTCACATCCTCTGAGTTCATGCCATACCCGTCCCTGTTGCGGGGATGGATGCCCACAAGCATGGGCTCAAGCTTGATCGTCGAGACCAAGCGATGCTTCTTGAAGAGCTGCATGATGTTCTCCCCCACTTTGACCATCTTGTCGCGCTCCGCCCTCTAAACCCTAAACCCTAATCCCTAAACCCTAAAGGAAGGCTTGCAGCTGAGCACGAACTTCCACAGGTGGTCGCTCCGGTCTGAAAGGGTATATGTGTAGGTCGGGAGGTCTGCTGCGGGGGGGGTATTGTAAACCCAAAGAAGGAAAACACCCCAGCATCCACCAGGCCAACCTGGTTAAGAATTTTGGGCCCGAGGCAGGTTTTTAGGGCTCCGGGCTTCTGAGGTCCAAGTTTAGGGTTTCGGGTTTAGGGTTTAGGTTGTAGGGTTTAGGGTTTAGGGTTTAGGGTTTAGGGTTTAGGGTTTAGGGTTTAGGGTTTAGGGTTTAGGGTTTAGGGTGACCTAGGAATCGAAAGGCGGATGGTCGCCAGAACCCTGAACCCCAAAAACTAAGCCACGAAATCACGGAATTCGGGCCCACTCCGATACTCCCCTTAGAACCTTAAGAGCACTAATACTTTAACTAAAGATTCCCTTGGGTTTTCTATAAATACAGATATAAAGGTACTTCCTAAAGGGGGCCAAGACTCGGACCCCAGCCTTGGGTTCTAGGAAGCTGCAGTTTGAGAGGGTTTGAGGGTTTACAGGGCTTAGAGGGCTTATAGGGTTTAGGGTTTAGGGTTTAGGGTTTAGGGCTTAGGGTTTAGGGTTTGCTAGGGCCGAGCTCTGCTCTTGGGGGGGCCAAGCAGCCATCGGCCAGTCGGGCCGCAAAGGCGCGCTCGGCGGCCTGCGTGGCGTGGCAGACCAGGGCTCCAGCAACTTCCGCACCAACAGCCTCAACCCTAAACCGTATAAACCCTAAACCCTAAAACGCTAAACCCTAAACCCTAAACTCTAAACCCTAAACCCCAAACGCCCTCAACCATAAGGGTCAAGGGTTTCTTGCAGAGCTACCAGTAACCATTTTAACCTCAACCCCTCAAGCCGAAATCCCAAACCCTGTAAGCCCTGGACGGTTAAACCTCACGCCCCTCGTGTACCGAGTATTCCGTATATTTTAATAGGGATCCTGATGTGATTTCAGAAGTCTTACTTCACTTAAGGGAGGGGCAACAGAATCTTTGGCAACCCGACATTGGGGTTGCCGAGTTTCAGGTGGCGGCTTTGAGGAACCTTACTGGGCTCCCTAAACCCTCAACCCTAGACCTATGCACCTCCAAGCAAAAAAATCCGACAGAATTCCTGAGCAGCCGCGTGCTTGCGCTCGGGAGTTCGGAGTTTCGGGCTTGTCGGGCTTGTCGCCCCCCAAGGAAGGCTTAGGGTAAAAGAGCCGCACGGCGCGCCTGAATCTGCTCGACGGCAACAAGTTGCTCCTGCACGTCGCTGCTGTCACCACCGTCGTGATCGCTGCCTTGGTGGTTGAGCTTCTGGCTCCTTTGGTTTAGGGTTCAGGATTTGGGGTTTAGGGTTTAGGGTTTAGGGTTAAGGCCTAAGGGGGTCAGGGGGTCTTGCATAACATGGGCGCTGCACTGGTATTGGGCAGCTAGTGTTTGGAGTTAGGGCTTCTGTTGGGTGTTTTCTGCGGGATAAACCTGGCGAAAGCCTAAACCCTAAACCCTAAACCCTCAGCCTTAAACCCTAAACGTGCTCGGAAAAGTGGACCGTGCCGTGTCGTGTGGCATTGCTTGTGACAATCTCGGAGGACATCCGGTGGCCCGTCAAGCAAAGCCCCCACAATCGCAGACAAGCCTCAAACTTGAACCCAAACATGCAGACCCCAAGTCCTCAAATTACCCTTTCATGTACTATATAGTTCAATTTAAACAAATAAATACAAAAACACATATATGTATATACATATATATATAAAGGAGCTGACATCTCAAAATCCTGCAGCCCTGAAGCAGCCCAAAACCTCTCAAGCCCTGTAACTGCTAGACCCTCAAGCCCACCCCCAAACAAAACGCTGAACTCCTAACCCTAAACCCTGAACCCTAAACCGTAAACCCTACACCCCCGCAGCCCTGAGGCTCCAGAAGCCCTCAGCCCCCCCCTCAAAAAGCGCCGAGAAGGGGCCCCAAGTGACCACGCGACCGTCCGCACGGCGAGCTGCAAATGCGTAGTCGGCAGCCTTCACGCAACCCACGAACCGGATGTTCCCCCCCTCAACTTCCCGGCATATTCATTTATGATCCCTTTATAGTGCTACTACTGTATCCCCCCCCTAAACTTTCTGGTAAAATCTTGGGTATGATCCCTTTTGTAGGGCTTGAAATAGCGGGGGGACGAGGTACCTGCTGCCCGAATTACCGGCAAAGGGGCCAAGACAACATGCTGCTTGCGAGGTTGCATGCAGGACCTCGGACAGGAGGGACCCTGAGACCTGAACTCCGGAGAGTCCCCCTTCTTGCAATCCTCTCCCAAACTCTAAACCCGAAACCCCTTAACCCTAAGCCCCTAAACCCTAAACCCCTAAACCCCTAAACCCTAAACCCTAAACCCTAAACCCCTAAACCCTAAACCCTAAACCCTTAAACCCCAGGCCTGTATCTCCAGAACATCTTGGAGCTGCTCCTGAACGCTGCTACTGTCACCACCTCGGGGCGCCCAACTTGGGGGGGTTTAGGGTTTAGGGTTAGGGTTTAGGGTTTAGGGTTTAGGGTTTAGGGTTTAGGGTTTAGGGTTTAGGGTTTAGGGTTTAGGGTTTAGGGTCTAGGGTCTAGGGTCTAGGGTCTAGGGTCTAGGGTCTAGGGTCTAGGGTCTAGGGTCTAGGGTCTAGGGTTTGGGGCTTCCTGGGTTTGGGGTTGAGGGTTTAGGGTTTCGGTCCTAGGGCTGGGGGCTTATTGGGATTGCGGTTTAGGGTCTAGCGTGGGGCTTATTCTGTTTGGGGTTGTAGGGTTTATGGGGCTTAAGGGTGTATAGGGTGTATAGGGCATATAGGGTATAGGTTTATTGGGTTATAGGGTTATGGTGTTTATAGGGTTTATAGGATTTATAGGGGTTCGCGTTGGGCCCTGGTTTGGGTTGCCCTTGTTACAGAAGTTCAGGCCGAGGCGGGTCGCGTAGCGTTAACATTTAGGGTACCCGAAAAGGGATCATAATTTTGACAACCACCCATCTGGCACCGGGCTTCATGAGGGTTCGGTTTAGAGTTTAAGGTTGGGATCCTAAACCCTCTAAACCCCGGAACCCAAGCAACCCGAGTGAAGGTCCACCCTTCGCCACCGCTCGCAATGCTTTAGGGTCTGCGCTCTGAATCCCAGAGCTCCCAGCGCAAGCCTGGAGCGCAAAAGGACCCTAAACCCTCAACACTAAACCCTAAACCCTAAACCCTAAACCCTAAACCCTAAACCCTAAACCCTAAACCCTAAACCCTAAACCCTAAACCCTAAACCCTAAACCCTAAACCCTAAACCCTAAACCCTAAACCAAAACCCTCCTGCATAGGCCTCTTATAAACCGCGGCAGCTCAACAAGCCTTGCCCCGAACCCCTTAACCCTAAACCCTCCTAAAGAAGCTCACTAAACCCTAAACCCTAAACCCTAAACCCTAAACCCTAAACCCTAAACCCTAAACCCTAAACCCTAAACCCTTGCAGCTCCAGAAGCCTTGTTTCGCATCGCCCCAGGTGACTACCGATCCATCCGAGCGCAGCAGTGCGAAGGCCGTCAGCGTCGAGGCGATTCTGAGAGGAGAGGGTGTTGAGGGTTTAGGGTTGAGGGTTAAGGGTTCAGGGTTTAGGGGTTTTACTTAATTAGGCGCTTTAGGGCATAGGGTTTAGGGGATTAGGGGTTCAGGGAATGAGGGGCGTAGGGGATTAGGGGATCAGGGGTTGAGGGGTTCAGGGGGTTGAGGGTGTGGGAGTTCTCGAGGGCTTGGGGCTTTATGCACGCATCCGTGCAGGCGTTACGGGCAGCTAGGGTTTAGGGAAGAGGGGGCTTTGGGTTTAAAGAGGTTTGGGCAGCTTTGGGCTTAAGAGGTTTGGGCCTTATAGGAGGTTTAGGGTTTAGGGTTTAGGGTTTATGGTTTGGGGTTTAGGGTTTAGGGTTTAGGGCTTAGGGCCCAGAGAGGCTAAGTCCTCGTCCCAGGGGGCGCCCATTGCGGCCAAGCGTCTGCGGCTGCCTCACTGCCGCCGTCAAGACATCGCCGCTCCGCAGCCCGACCTTAAGCTTGCATACATATGTATATATATATATATATATATATTTATGTATACATATTTTATATGTATATATATATATACATATGTATGTATATATATACACATACATAATACATATATATATATATATATATATATGTATGCTGTATATACATCTTTATCCTCTTGAATACAACTTTAAATTTGAGGTCTCTTATTTCCTCGCCCTAAACCTAAACCCCAAAGCCTGACCCTAAACCCTGAACCCAAAGTACAAGAAACCCTGTGTTTAGGAAGGCCTACCACAGTAGCTGAGTCTTCCCTTAAACCAGGCACTAGGTTTAGGGTTGAGGATTTAGGGTTTTTACCGTTTACAGACAAGGGTTCGGTTTTAAGGGTTGAGGATTTAGGGTTTAGGGTTTAGGGTTTAGTTTAGGGTTTAGGGTTTAGGGTTTAGGGGCTTAGGCGCTTAGGGGCTTAGGGGCTTAGGGGCTTAGGGGCTTAGGGGCTTAGGGGCTTAGGGGCTTAGGGTTGAGGATGAGGGGCAGCCCACCAGACAGAACCGATGTCCCGCCTCGTCAATCGTCGACAGCTCCGCTAAGAGCGAGCCGGACGAGGTCACCAGCGCGCAGAGGCCTTGTTTAGGGTTTCAGGGTTCAGGGCTCAGGGTTCAGGGTTCAGGGTTCAGGGTTCAGGGTTCAGGGTTCAGGGTTTAGGGTTTAGGGTTTAGGGTCTAGGGTCACGAATTAGAGTTTCGGGCGTGGAATCTTAGGGCTTAAAACCCTATAAACCTTAGAACCCTAAAGCCTTTAAACCTTAGAGCCCTTAGAGTCTAGGGTTGCAGGATTTTGCTTGTCAAAAAGGGCTCATGGGTTCGAGCTTTCAGTCTCTAGTAAAACTTTCCTTATCATAACCGGTTAGGGTTTAGCGTTTAGCGTTTGGGGTTTAGGGCTAGGGTTTGGAATACAAAGACAAGCGCCACCAGGTTGGGGGGGGGGGTTCTGGACCCTAAACCCTTGCAGTTTGGGGTTCGTCCTCCGACCCTCTTGGCAACCCTAAAACCCTAAAACCCTAAAACCCTAAAACCCTAAAACCCTAAAACCCTAAAACCCTAAAACCCTAAAACCCTAAAACCCTAAAACCCTAAAACCCTAAAACCCTAAAACCCTAAAACCCTAAAACCCTAAAACCCTAAGACCCTAAAACCCTAAAACCCTAAAACCCTAAAACCCTAAAACCCTCAAACCCTCAAACCCTAAAACCCTAAAACCCTAAAACCCTAAAACCCTAAAACCCTAAAACCCTAAAACCCTAAAACCCTAAACCCTAAAACCCTAAAACCCTAAAACCCTAAAACCCTAAAACCCGAAAACCCTAAAACCCTAAAACCCTAAACCCTAAAACCCTAAAACCCTAACACCCTAAAACCCTAAAACCCTAAAACCCTAAAACCCTAAAACCCTAAAACCCTAAAACCCTAAAACCCTAAAACCCTAAAACCCTAAAACCCTAAACCCTGGGCAACCCTACCCGCGCCAAGCTTGCATTCGGCCCTCCGCCGAAGATCTCGCACCGTCGACGGGAGCTCGATGTCCAGCGTGGCCTCAGGGCGTTGGCTCTGGTGGTTTAGGGATTAGGGTTTAGGTTTTAGGGTTTCAGGGTTCAGGGTTCAGGGTTCAGGGTTCAGGGTTTACGGTTTAGGGTTTAGGGTTTAGGGTTTTAGGGCTTAGTGGTTTCGGTTGGGATGTTCCCCCAAGGTTAAGGTTTAAGGAGTTAGGCTAGGGAAAGCACGGAGCCCGATTGCAGTTCAAGATAGGTCATTGCTGTATGGGCGCCTGACCTTGGTGCGTGCATGGTTTCCGTGTTTAGTTGGGGATGTGGGGTCGGATTCAGGGTGCAGGGTTTAGGGTTCAGGGTATAAGGCCTCAACCCTGAGACCTAAACCTCAGGAACCACCACCCCATGGACATCGGCGTCGGAACCTCTCTAGCTCATCCCTACACGTTTAACTTCCAGGGGCGGTTGGGAAGGGCTCAAGAGGGCAACCAAAAAAAGTCGCCGGTGAGGGAAACTGAACCCAGAACACGCCCAGATGAGACGCTAAAACCCCACACCCCGAGCCCCGAACCTAAACCCCAAACCCTACACCCCAAGCCCTAAACCCTGAACCCTTAACCCTTAAACCCTAAATCCAAACCGCTGCCTGCCGGCCACTCAGCAGCGACACCCCGATTTTGATGGACATGGGCTGGTGGGTGCGACTGTTGCCTTATCCTACTTGTCCAGCTTGCAGGAGAAGCCACAGGTAATCAGGGTTTAGGGTTTAGGGTTTGGGGTAGTTTTAGGGTTTAGGGTGATCAACCTTGAGATTACTCTGCGGCGGGTGGAGAGTCTGGGGTGTAGGGGTGTGTAGGGCTTAGGGTTAAGGGTTAGGCTGCCCAAAAACCCTGAAATTCATACTACGGCGGAAGCCGGACAAGTTTGCACGGCTGAGGAGACATGCTGACTGCGTGTGAAAGCCGAAACCCTCAACCCAATTTGGGCTTGGGGTGTTCACCTGAGCATGTAACACGACGGCAGCAGTCTGAGCAGAAATTCTGCAGAGTGGGTGAACGTGGTTGTGGGGGTCCTTGCGGTCCAGTGTTTAAGCTTTATAGGTTTAAGGGGTTTAGGGTTTAGGGTTTAGGGTTTAGGATCTAGGGTTTAGGCTTGAGGGTTGAGGGTTTAGGCTTGAGGGTTGAGGGTTTAGGATTGCAGCCTTAAAGGCTCTAGGGCCAAAACGTCCAAGCCCAAACCAGGCGCCTCGAACAGCCCCAACTAAACTACCTCCGACATGCTTAACCTGTTAACCCTAAACCCTAAACCCTAAACCCTAAACCCTAAACCCTAAACCCTAAACCCTAAACCCTAAACCCTAAACCCTAAACCCTAAACCCTCCTTAAGGCCGGAGTCTCCTCGCAACAATGGGAAGGATGACTGGGCTGCCGACAGAGAGCGACGTCCTGATCAATCAGGTAACAAATCAGGAGCTTCTGCAGGCAAAAGCAAGCACGGCGCTTTGGGTTTAAATGAAATTTAGCGGCAACTACCTGAAAGCATGAACTTTCAAAACCCTAGACTCTAAGCCCCCAACTCTACGCCCTAGACCCTAGACCCTCGACCCTCGACCCTAAACCCTAAACCCTACAGTAAACCCTAAAGGGTTTAGGGTTTAGGATTAGGGTTTAGGAAGGTGTGTCAGGTCTTGGGTCTAAGGGCAGAAAGGCTTATGGCTTTAAGGGTCTCAAGGTTTCGGGTTTAAGGGCTTAAGGGGTTTAAGCTTTGACAGAGGGTCTCAGGCGGGCTGTGTGGTCTCATCAGGTGTATATGTTTCAGGGATCCGAACCCTAAAGCAAACTAAGGGGCGACCTCGGTTGTAGCGTTTAGCGTGCAGAATTGGAGCTTCCCCTAAGCCCTAGATGCTACACCCTCAGCCCTAAACCAAACCCCCGGAGTTGAACAGGGAACGGAACGCAGAAACCCCAAACAGCCTAAACCCTAAACCCTGAACCCTCAACCCCAAACCCTGTGCCGGCAGCTTCCCAAAACCCTACAACCCTGAACCCCAAACCCTAAACCCCAAGCCCTAAACGCCAAACCCTAAGCCACAAAACCCTAAATCCCAAACCCCATACCCCAAACCCCAAACCCTGAACCCCAAACCCAAGTCCTAAACCCTAAGCGCCAAAACCCTAAACCCTGAACCTTGTGACCCAAGCCCTACACCACTGGGCATTGGTTTTCAGCCAATCGGTCTGGGTTTCGGGTTCAGGGTTCGGGGTGTGGTAACCCCGAAACCCTAAAACCCTTCAACTCTAACCCCCCCTAAACCCTAAAACCCTTAAAAGCCTTAAAACCCTGAAAACCCTTAAAACCCTTAAACCTCAACTGCCCTTGAACCCCCAGCCTCCCCTTCTTGAAGAGAACGCCCATGGCCAGGTAGTGGCGCATATCCTGCACTGGCGAGTGCGAGGGCTTGGGCTTAGGATCCTTTCGGGTGTGGGGTTTGGGGTTTGGGGTTTGGGGTTTAGGGTTTAGGGTTTAGTGTTTAGGGTTTAGGGTTGAAGGTTTAGGGTTTAGGGCTAGAGGGTATGTTAGGATTCTAGCTTAAGGCATAGGATCACAGGATCTCTCGGGATAAGACTCGAGCTACCAGGGCCGCAAGGGGAAGGGAACGTGGCCTGGGGCTCTCACGCTCTAAATGGGGTGGGGGGGGGGGGGGGGGTTTGGGTTACTTTATTGGGGTTTAGGTTTGCCGTGTTTGGGGTTTAGGGATTTTGGGTTTACGATATTTAGGGGGTACTTTATTTGGGTTCTTAGAGTAAGGGGGTCCGACTATTTGGGAACCTATATTGGGGGGGTCCACAATTTTCGTAAACATCCAAATTGGCGTCCCTTGTTTTGGGGTCCCTGTTTTCCGGTAGCCCCTTAACTTGATCCACTCGGGAGTTCCAGCAAATGACTCGAAACTCAAACGCCCTCAACCCTAAAACTTGATAGAACATTCAAGCCTCAGAACCCTAAACCCTAAACCCTCATCCCTATAAGCCCTAAACCCTAAAACCTAACCCCAAATCCCTAAACTCTAAACCCTAAACCCTATAAGCCCTATATCCCTCATTCCAAAACCCTCTAAGCCCTCTATCCCTAATCCCTAAACCCTATATATCCCTCATCCCTAAAACCCTATCAGCCCTATATCCCTAATCCCTAAACCCTATAGGCCCTATATCCCTAATCCCTAAACCCTACAAACCCTATAAGCCCCATAAGCCCCATAAGCCCCATAAGCCCTATAAGCCCTATAAGCCCTATAAGCCCTATAAGCCCTAATCCCTAAACCCGAAATATCCCTAATCCCTAAACCCTATAAGCCCTATATCCCTAAACCCTATATATATATATATATCCCTAAGCCCTAAACCCTATATATCCCTAATCTCCCTTATAAGCCCTATAAGGCCCTACATCCAACACGAAGAAGCCCCCCGTCAGATCTGGGCTTCCAAGGCGCCTCCTCCTCCTCGGCGAGCTCTGCCAGGAGCACGTGCCGTTTGGAGCCCTGCAGATGAGACGACTCTTTTGCGCCATAATAATTATTATCATGATTATTACTATTATTATTACCATTATTACGATTATTATTACTATTATTAGGTAATTATCATTATTACTCTTCTTCTTCTTCTTCTTCTTCTTCTTCTTCTTCTTCTTCTTCTTCTTCTTCTTCTTCTTCTTCTTCTTCTTCTTCTTCTTCTTCTTCTTCTTCTTCTTCTTCTTCTTCTTCTTCTTCTTCTTCTTCTTATTACGTTTCGGCAGGGTCTCACAGCTCAGCGCTAAGGAGGTCTAACACTCAGAGGCGCAGTCCCAGCACAGGGCCAGGTCCAGGCTATTGGCCGAGCGCACACACTTGTTCGAGTTGGATTTGGTCAGGTTCATGTTCGCGACCAAGCCATTGTCCGAGGGCATGAACTTGGCCAGTCCCCTGATCAAGGCCGAAGTCATCCGGGACTCGGTCGAGAGCGCGCGCCTGGCCGGTTCCCCAGTTTCGCGTCCTCTCTGGCCTGCTCAAGGGCTTCTGCCTTCATCTTGAGGCTCTTTGTGCGCAGTGAAGCATCTGACTCAGCAAGAGCACTCTCGAAGACTGCCGCTGATAGCAGGCGCTATGAACCTCAACCCTAGACCCCCAACCCCAAACCCCAAACCCTAAAAATCCTCAACCCTAAACCCTAAACCATCAACCCTAAGCCCTAAAACCGAAACCCTAAACCCGAAACCCTAAACCGAAACCCTAAACCCTTAACCCCTAAACCCCAAACCCCCAAACCCCCAAACCCCTAAACCCCTAAACCCCTAAACCCCTAAACCCCTAAACCCCTACACCCCTAAACCCCTAAACCCCTAAACCCCTCCCTCGACCCTAAAAGCACAGGGCACCTTAAACCCGATGCCCTGGACGCAAACCACCCCCTGGTTCTTAGTAGGGAAGTACGCCCCTACATATACCCTTCAAAGGATGAACCCTAAACCCTCAACCCATATGGGGGCACATCATTCTAATGAAACCCTAAACCCTAAACCGTGAACCCTAAACCCTAAACTCTAAACCCTGAACCCTCAACCCACGGGGGGCCCTACGAAGAAACAGCCAGACTAAGCTGCCCAGTAGCCTAGGCTTAAAAAGGGTGCCCTTTTCTGCTTAAAGGGGTTTATAAGGGAACCTAAACCCTCCAAAAAGGGAATAAGGGCACCACAGGGCATCCTAGCAGACTAGAGCTGAGCTGCAACAGGTCTACCTCCAACACCTCGGCATCGAAACCTCGAAGCGTCTGAATGTAGGGTTTAGGGGGTTCAGGGGCTAAGGGGGCTTAGGGGTTTAGGGGGTTTCAGGGGGTTTAGGGGCTAAGGGGGTTTAGGGGTTTAGGGGTTTAGGGGGTTGAGGGGGTTTAGGGGTTTAGGGGTTAAGGGGTTTAGGGGTTTAGGGGTTTAGGGGTTTAGGGGTTCAGGGGTTTAGGGGTTCAGGGTTTTCGGGGTTCAGGGTTTTAGGGGTTTAGGGTCTAGGGTTTAGGGCTTAGGGTTGCGAGGGAGAAAGGTTGAGGGTGCCCCCTACCAGACCCTTCTATGACCCCTAATCTCCTAAACCCCGTTACCCCAAAACCGCCCAAACCCGAAACCCGAAGCCCTAAGCCCTAAACCCTAAACCCTAAAAACCCCTGAACCTCTAAACCCCTAAACCCTGAAAGGCGCCCACCTTCGGAACCGTCCCCACAGCTACGGCGTGGCGCGGCTCCTTGCAGAGAGGGTGCTAGGCTGCCCCGACACCGAGCTCAGGCTTTAGGGTTTTAGGGTTTAGGGTTTTAAGGAGTTGGGGGAGTTTGGGGAGTTTGGGGTTTCGGGAGTTTGCGGAGTTTGGGAAGAAACTTGGGGAGAATTTGTGGGCGTTTAGGGTTTAGTTTAGGGTTTAGGGTTTAGGGAGTTTGGGGAGTTTGGCAGTTTGGACGTTTGGAGAGTTTGGGGGCTGAGGGGTTTTGGATGTTTGGTTGCACTGCAGTCTAACACCCTCTTGGGGCCGTGAGATGTTCCGCTTCTGAAACTTCTACACTGAGCCGCTTCCGCTCTGTTCGGAGCCTTGGGGTTGTTTAACATTTGGTTTAGGGTTTAGGGCATTGGGTTTAGGGTTTAGGGTTTAGGGTTTAGGGTTTAGGGTTTAGGGTTTAGGGTTTAGGGTTTAGGGTTATATGGTAGAGAGATTTAGGGTTTAGGGTTCACGTCTTCGACGTGCCGACCGTGGAACTATCTTACCACGCTCATGCGCTTGGTGAGGTCTAGGGCTTAGGGGTCCGAAATTCGAAGCTTCGAACCCTAAACCCTAAACCTATCCCCTAAACCCTAAACCCTAAACCCTAAACCCAAACCCTTTGGGTTGAAGGGTGCCGTAGATGATCCCGAACCCGAAGACCCAACCCCCGCAACTTACGCCAAGCCCCGGGTGCTGGACACCCCAACAGACTCTGCCGAGCGTCCATGTGGCGGTTCACGAAAGGCCTGAAAGGGCTGAGGGCTTCAGGGCCTTTGGGTTTAGGGTTTAGGGTTTAGGGTTTAGGGCTTCAGGGCTTCAGGGCTTCAGGGCTTCAGGGCTTCAGGGCTTGAGGGCTTCAGGGCTTCAGGGCTTCAGGGCTTCAGGGCTTCAGGGCCTGAGGGCCTTTAGGGTTTTCGGGTTTGGGGTTGAAAGGTTTAAGGTTTACGGCTTCAGGGCGGCCGGGTTTTAGGGTTTAGGGGTTGAAGGTTTAGGGTTGAGGGTTCGAAGGCTTAGGGTTTTAGGGCTTAGGGCTTTCGAGCTTCGGGCTCAGAGCTTCACAAGCCCTGTGCCGATCCTGAAGTCCGTAACCCTAAACCCCAACGCCCTAATAAGGGCCTGAAGCGGTTAAGCTTAGCAGAAAGCAGATTGAAGCCATAAGCCTACTCTTGGAGATGAGCTGGAGTAAGGGTTGAGGGTTTAGGTTCAGGGTTTCGGTTTAGGGTTAAATCCAAGACCCCTAAACCCCAAAAAGCCTCCCTCCACAAGGGGTTTAGGGTTTAGGGTTTAGGGTTTAGGGCTAGGGTTTAGGGTTTAGGGTTTCGGGTTTAGGGTTGAATCCTCGGCACTAAGAGAACTAAACACCTTGACACTGTCGCTCCGTGCCCGGGCCTAATGGGATCCTCATCGGAATCGGGCCCGGGCTCCACAGTGAAGAGGCCCTGTTGGGGTTTAGGGTTTAGGGTTTAGGGTTTAGGGTTTAGGGTTTTAGGGTTTAGGGTTTAGGGTTTAGGGTTTAGGGTTGAAGGTTCAAGGTATGGGGTTAGGATTTAGGACTTAGGACTTAGGGCTTCAGGTTCAAGATTCAGGGTTTAGGGTTTACCATGTTTGCAAATCATCCACAGATTCGCGAAAGCTAGTGGCTGCACCTGCATGAAATCTTAAGTTCTCAGAGATTTGTTCCACCAGGCCAACTTAACAAAAGTGAGCCCCTTGTGCCTAACGGGGTTGGGAAGGGAACCCTAAACTCTAAACCCCAAACCCCAAACCCCAAACCCTAAGCCCTACAAAAGGGACCAAGAGCGCAACATCGGTGATCTAGGCTAAAAGTTTTTTCATGGCTTCGGTGGTTTCTTGACAGGGTTGGCGGCTTAAGGGGTTTCAGGGTTTGGGGTTTAGGGCTGTAGGGCTATGGTTCCCTAAACCCTAAACCCTAAGCCCGAAAGCCTAAACCCTAAACCCTAAACCCTAGACCCTAAACCCTAAACCCTAAACCCCTGAAGTGCTTTGTCCTAGGCCTTGGGAAAGTCTGGAAGCTCGGCAGCCGCGCGCGCAGCAGCGGCAGCGAGGAGGAGGGCACGCATGGCGGACTTGGGGTGAGAGGGTGACCCTAAACCCTAAACCCTAAACCCTAAACCCTAAACCCTAAACCCTAAACCCCCTAAACCCTAAACCCTAAACCGTAAACCCTAAACCCTGACCCTTGACACTAAAGTCTGAGCCTAAACCCTATAACTCTCCCAAAGAAGCTAGACAGGAAATTGCTTTGAGAGTGATCTCGAACGTCTTGGTTGCCCAAGAGTAACCTATCAATGCAAAGGAGCGCCTTTTCTTCATCTATGATTAAATGGGACACTTAATTACGCGAAACGGGAGTCGGGTGCCAGGGTTTAGGGCTTAGGAATTAGGACTTTAATCTTTAGGGTTCCTATAATTCCATGGGACCCCTAACGTAAAGGGAATCAGGGTACGGTTTAGCGTCCAAACGCACAAGGACTAATTACGTTGTATGCACACTGGCCGGAACCGGCAGCCTCTGTGCCAAAGTTTCATGCACTGCCTTCGCACAAAAACATGTCCCGGGCCCTGATTCAAGTCGTAGAAACATCCGCCAGTGAAGTTGCAACTCACTTAGATCCTATTATAGTGGTCGGAAAAACACTAACATTATTCCCTTCGGGTACCTTTGTAACTATCCCATAATAACCCCCAAAACCCTATTCCTGTACAGACTCTGGACCTTTGGTCACAGAAATATGATGCAATGCTTTTACTGCTGCAATCCATCTGCAGCAAGTTGTAGATCTGTTCAGTGTTCTGAGCTATTGCTGAGGATGCAGATGACATCTTCTTTAATTATTGACTTCGACAGGCTTTCGCCCGCATACCCCCAAAACCCTATTCCAATTATTAAGGCCCCTAACCCTAAACCCGAAACCCTAAGCCCTAAACCCTAAACCCTGAAACCTAAACCCTAAACCCTAAACCCTAACTTACTAACCCTCCCAAAAGGGGATCCTACCACAATAAGGGGGTCTGAAATTACAAAAGGGCTGATGCATGCGTATATTTTTCAGGTATGTTCCTCGATTTAAGGGGGGCTCTCGGGAAGATGCATAGGGCTTGCCACTTCCTAAACCCCCCTCTGTTCAGGCGCCCTAACTCAGGGAGGTTCCTTTTTGAAGGGGTTTCCGCATTAGAGGGGAAGGGATTTATAGTAACTATCGAAGCAAGATCCAGGGGCACCTCAATCCGAAACTCCCAGCCCCGGCCAAAAAAACGGAGCAGCGCCCCTAAACCCTAAACCCTAAACCCTACACCCTAAACCCCTAAACCCCTGAACCCCTAAACCCCTGAACCCCTAAACCCTACACCCCTGAACCCCTAAACCCCTGAACCCCTACACCCCTGAAACCCCTAAAGCCGTTTTGCCAGAGCTGCGCAAACCCCTCTGATGCAGCTGATCGCTTGTCGATTTCCCCGCTTCAGCCATCTTCTTTCATGCCTAGCGTACCTTTTTTTGGGGGTTGCTGTTCAAGGAGAGCGGTTAAACCCTAAACCCTAAACCCTCAACGCTAAACCCTAAACCCTAAACCCGGTCAAAACCGCGGCAGGCCCAAACGGAGAGTCTTTCCAGCAACTCAACCCCAGAACCATCCAAAACCGGCCCTAGTATCTAAGAATATCTCACCATACCCCAAACCCATACCCCTTCACCTATGAAAGTATGATATCTAGGGAAAGGGCAGATTTTACCATAATTTTACTCTAAACCCTAAACCCTAAACCCTAAACCCTGATCTTTCTTTTAAGGGGCATGCCCCAAGGGGTATGCTGCATAATTCTTAGATAGTAGCACAGTGCCCTCCTCGATGCACCTCTCAACGCACCAACTCCCTGAAACTCTGCAGCCGGTTGAGGGTTTGGGGTTTAGGGTCTAGGGTCTAGGGTTTAGGGTTTAGGGTTTAGGGTTTAGGGTTTAGGGTTTAGGGTTGCTCCAGTGTTTGGGATTACTCTTACATGTTATGGTTTACTAGACCCAAGAGCAACTTCAGAAGAAACCAAAAAAAGCAGCAACTTAAGAAGAATCAAAAAGGGTACCCTTTTTGCTTTAAAGGGGGCTTAAAGGGAACCCAAACTCGAAAGAATAAATGGAATAAGGGCCTACTCTGGGTCCTAGCCCTAAACCCTAAACCCTAAACCCTAAACCCTAAACCCCAAACCCTAGGAAGGCCGAAGCCTGCCTCGAAAGTCTGCGCGCTTTGAGGGGCTGAGCTGCTTCATTGGAGGGGTGGGGTAGCTTTAGGGTTTAGGGTTTAGGGTCTAGGGTTTAGGGTTTAGGGTTTAGGGTTCAGGGTTCAGGGTTCAGGGTTCAGGGTTCAGGGTTTAGGGTTTAGGGTTTAGGGTTTAGGGTTTAGGGTTTAGGGGTAGGGTTTAGGGTTTAGGGTTTAGGGTTTAGGGTTTAGGGTTTAGGGTTTAGGGTTTAGGGTTTAGGGTTTAGGGTTTAGGGTTTAGGGTTTAGGGTTTAGGGTTAGGGTTTAGGGTTTAGGGTTAACCCTAAAACCCAAACCCGAAACCCCTAGACCCTAAACCCCTAAACCCCCTAAACCTCACACCCCTAGACCCCAAGATCTAAACCCTAAGCCCGAAACCCTTGCCTACCAGAAGGCCCAAGTTGAGCAGAAGCGGGCTGAGCTGAAAGCTTCCTGCGTTCGGGGCAGGTGTTTCTCACAAGGGCCCTCTCGGGTTGAATCTACAGGCGATTGTTTAGGGTTTAGGGTTTAGGGTTTAGGGTTTAGGGTTTAGGGTTTAGGGTTTAGGGTTTAGGGTTTAGGGTTTAGGGTTTAGGGTTTAGCTGTTTAGCGGTTTAGCTGTTTAGCTGTTTAGCTGTTTAGCTGTTTAGCTGTTTAGCTGTTTAGCTGTTTAGGTTTTAGGGTTTAGGGTTTAGGGTTTAGGGTTTAGGGTTAGGTCTTTATGGGGTGTTTATGGTTTAGGCGCATTAGGGTTTAGGGTTTAGGGTTACGGGGAGTTTTAGGGAAGTTTAGGGGAAACTTGAAGGGTATTAGGGGTGTAGGGATTCAAGGAGTGTAGGGGTTTAGGGAAGTCTTGAGCCCGAAGCCGTTCTCAGGCCAAGGAGCTTGAGTTTTGGGCCTTAGGGTTTAGGGTTCAGGGTTCAGGGTTTAGCGTTTGGGGTTTAGGGTTTAGGGTTTAGGGTTTAGGGTTTAGGGTTTAGGGACTCCTTGAGGTTTCGGGATCGAGGGCCCCCAAAACCCTTCGCTGCGTGACGGGAGGGTTTAGGGTTTAGGGTTTGGGGTTTAGGGTTTAGGGTTTAGGGTTTAGGGTTTAGGGTTTAGGGTTCAGGGTTATAGGGCTTCGAAACGGGTTGATACATGGGCTAACATCGGGCTTATGTCAGGCTTACCGGGGTTTATAGATATAGGCCTCTCATAGGCTTACATAGGGTTCGGATAGTTACGGAGTATGCAAGGCTTTGAGGATTTATATACCGGCGTATATGCGGTTTATACAGGGCTTTTTCTCAGGGATTGAAGTGAAGTCGTCGAATGCCCCCGAGAAACAGCCGCACGACCCCTTTGCTCGCAGCAGCGCCGGGCAACCCACCAAGCGTGGTAGAGGGGTTTTGGGATTTGGGTTTAGGGTTTAGGGTTTCGGGACGAAGAACGCTCATGAGCAGGGTTTAAAGTTCAGGGTTCGGGTTTTGGGGCTCAGGGTCTTGTCCCCGGAACATGACTCCGATTATTCACATCATCAAGTCGCCACCAAACTACAAAATGTTGAAAAAGGCCCCACCCTAAATGGTAAACCCTAAACCCTAAGAACTTATGTAGTTTCCATATACCCTAAACCTGAAACCTGCAATAGTTGTGCACGTCCGGAGTTGATGGTTTGCAGTGAGTTGAGGATGCTAGGGGCTTTTGCAGGCTCTCCACCCTAAACCCTGACCCGAAAACCCATACCCTCACACCCCCAAAGACCCAAACCCCTGAACCTCAAAACCCCCAAACCCTAAACCGAAATTTTCGAAAACCCGAACCCCGCATGCCAAACGGGTTTGGGGCTTCCGGGGACATGTCTGAGGCCTATCAACCCTGCAAGCCCTAAACCCTAAACCCCAAATCCTATCCCCAAAACCCTAACCCTAAAACCCCATCCCTAACACCCTCAACCCTAAACCCCTAAAACCATACCGGGCATCGGGCAAACAGGGCGGCGGGGACCGGGGTTTCGGAACCCACAGTTCGCTTACGTATCAAAAGGTAGTTACATGGTCCCTTAAAAGGGGCCCCGTTAGGATTAGGTTTTAGAGTTTAGGGGTTTCAGATTCAGGGTTTACAGCTCGAGGGTCTGAGGGCTGCAATGTCTAGGGTCTCGAGGGTTGCGCAGCGTGCCGAGGCGAGCAATGCCTGCCTTAAGCCTGGGCGAGACTGCTGTCTCAAAGTTAGGCGCCCCCCCCCTCCCCTCAGATGTAAACCACTCGTGGAGACAGAAAAAACAGGGTGGCTCCCGCACTTCCATTTCCCCCCCAAGGTTAGGGCTTGGGGTTTAGGGTTTAGGGTCTAGGGTTTAGGGCTTGGGTTTAGGGTTAGGGTTTAGGGTTCAGGGTTCAGGGTTCAGGGTTCAGGGTTAGGGTTTAAGGCTTAGGGCTTGGGGTGCATCTAGAAAGTCGTCACAATGAACTGTTCCTGTTGTTGGTTTGGTGGGGCAGGGGGAGGGGGTCGCTAGGGAAGTGCAGACGTCGTAGCTGCAAAAGATACTCGAAGCCCCCGTTACTGGGCTTAGTCTGCATTTTTTGGGCAAGGGGAGGGGAGGGGAGGAAACCCTAAACCCGAAACCCCCAAACCGGAGCTGGGGGCAAGGGCTAATGTTTCGGGGATCCGGCTAAGGGCTTGCATTCCTGAGCCCTGTGCCTGTCAGCCGCAATAGGGTTGAGGTTTTAGTGTTTGGGGTTTGGGGTTTGGGGTTTAGGGTTTAGGGTTGGGTGATGTTTCTTTGCGACAAGAGCTGCGATGTACCCGTTCATTATCATGGTCGTCTGTTTTGCTGGGATGCGCTAGTTACCCCTAATTCCACCACACCTACCTAAACTTGGAACTCTTAGGTACCATACCCAAAAAATTGCAAATATTCCCAAGTATCCCTAAACCCTAATCCCTGAGAACTACCGTAAACTCTTCACCCTAAGACATTGTGCGGGAGCCACCCCCTGCGCGATCGGGTGCACGCCGCAGGTCCGGTCAGATCTTGGCTCTCGCGCCTGGGTTCCTGGGATCTGGGGGGGGGGGGGGGTTTAGGGTTTAGGGTTTAGGGTTTAGGGTTTAGGGTTTAGGGTTTAGGGTTTAGGGTTTAGGGCTTAGGGCTTAGGGTTTAGGGTTTGGGTTTAGGGTTTAGGGGGTTTAGGGTTTAGGGGGTTTAGGGTTTAGGGAGGGGGTTTAGGGGTTCGCAGGCTTAGGGTTTAGGGGTATAGGGTTTAGGATTTAGGGCCACTAACAGCAGCATCTTATACACACAGACAGGGCCCCCCAAAGAAGGGACCCTAAACCGTAAACCCGAACCCCAAATAATTTTCTAAACCCCTAAACCCCTAAACTCCTAAACCCCTAACCTCTCAAACACTCAAACCCCTAGACATTCGACCCTAACACGGCAAACCCCGAAAACCCAAACCCGAATTAAAGCCCTAAAGCCACTAAGCCCCCAAACCCTACCCCCTGAATCCTGAAACCCTCACCCCTCAAATCCAAAACCCGAAACCCTAAACCCTCCAACCCCTAAACCCCTAAACCCTCAAACCCTAGCTCCAAACCCTAAACCCCGAAACCCTCAAACCCTACCCCCCCTAAAACCCCAAACCCCCTGAAACTTTCGGAAAGCAAACCCTAAACCCTAAACCCTAAACCCTAAACCCTAAACCCTGAACCCTAAACCTTAAACCCCTAAACCCCCAACTTTCGAAAGCTGGGGCCCCGAGCAGGCCACCATGGCCTCCCGGATAAAGATCACGCGCTCCACAAGGTCCTGGTGGGCTCAGGGCTTTTCGGGCTTAGGGTTTGGGGTTTAGGGTCTTCGGGTTTTGGGGTGTAGGACTTTAGGGTTGTAGGATTGGGGGTTTGGGGGTTTTAGGGTTTTAGGCTTCTAGGGTTCTATATAGGGTCCTAGGGTCCTAGGTGTTAGGGTTTCAGGGCTTAGGGTCTAGGGTTCCTTGTAGGGTTTTATGGGTTTGAAAGTGCTTAAAGGGCTTATAGGGTTCCATAGCTTACAGGGTTTTCATTGGGCTTATGATGGGGTGTGTACGTAGGGTTTTATTGGGCCCTTTTTTCGGGTGTGTACGTAGTGGGGTCTTTGGGTTTTACATGGCGTCTAGGGCTTATCGGGCTTGTTGGGGTCACAGGTTCTGAGGAGTGCTTTGGGCATTTTTTGGGGGCTTCTAGGGTTTATGGGGATAGGCCTTGTCGGGCCTAAACCCTAAACCCTAAACCCTAAACCCTAAACCCTAAACCCTAAACCCTAAACCCTAAACCCTAAACCCTAAACCCTAACGGGCGCTTAGGGATGTTGCTTGGCGTTGGTTGGTTTTTTCCGCACCCTCGGTGTGGGGCTGCTGCTTATCCCCTCGAATCCCTGGAGTGCCCAACCCCAGGGTAGCACGGGTCCCACGAATGTCAAATTTGGGATGATCGTTCTCTTGCTTTATACCTTTTTGTTGGCTGAGGGTCAGGCCTTTGGGGCTTTGTAGGGCTTTGGGGCTGCTGGTTTGAGAGGGAAAGGGTTTCGACACAAGTCCTGAAGTCCGATTCCTCGTTCAGAAAAACGTCGGAACTACCAAACCCCGAACTTAACCTTCCTGGTTCTCGTTAGGGTATTGGGGTCCCTATATGATCCCTGCTAAAGGGCCATTAAGAACTAATGAAGGTCATAGACCTAACACCCTACACTCAAACCCTAAACCCTAAACCCTAAACCCTAAACCCTAAAACCACCCTAAACCCTAAACCCTAACCCTACCCTGCCTGTTTTGAACCAGAGGCAGACCAGTTCACACTGCGCAGCCAAGCTTGGATCACTCCCTGCCGTCTGAGCGTTGAGGGTTTTAGGGTTCAGGGTTCAGGGTTCAGGGTTTAGGGTTTAGGGTTTAGGGTTTGGGGTTTAGGGTGTAGGGTATGGGGTTTAGGGTTTAGGATGTAGAGGTTTAGGGCTTAGGGTTTAGGATTTAGAGGTTTAGGGTTTAGGGTTTGGGGTTTCGGGTTTGGGGCCGATCTCGGTAGAGCATGCTACTGCTCGGAGGACCCCAAAGGCGGTCTAAGGGAGGTTCCTCAACTTCATCGGGCATTTCCCAACATTTAGGAGGAGAAGGGTACCCCTAAGCTGCGCCCAAACATGAGAATCTTTACTACAGAAACACACAAGAAAGGCACATCGACATTGTTGGGAGCACCAACAACCAAGGTATGTTCCCAAATTCGACCCGCCTAAAGCCACTAAGCGAAAGTACGAAAGATCCCAAGGGCCTCCCAAGATGAAGAAGGGAGCCGAAACCCACGAAGGGTTTAAGGTTTAGGGTTTAGGGTTTAGGGTTTGGGGTTTAAGGTTTAGGGTTTAGGGTTTAGGGTTTAGGGTTTAGGGTTTGGGGTTTAGGGTTTAGGGTTTAGGGCCCCTAAAACCCTGCAGAAGCAAGAAGTGTACTTCGGGGTGCCCTGGATCAGGAGCACATCCTCGTGGAATTTTACACTCTCGAGGTCGGATATTGCGGGGTCTCAAGGTTGGCGTAAGGTTTAAGGGTTGTGGGTTCGGGGCTGCGGGTGCCCTAAACCCTAAGCCCACAACCCTAATCCCTGAGCCCTATAGTCCCTACACCCTAAATCCTAAACCCTAAATCCTAAACCCTAAACCTCAAACCCAAAACCCCAAACCCTAAACCCCAAACCCTAAACCCTAAACCCCAGCCTTGCGGGTTGGCTCCAAGAAAGCTCGCAGCTTTGCAGAACCGCGAAGCTTTCGCCTCATGGGGCAACGCATGGGCAAAGTGAGGTTCTAGGGTTTAGGGTTTAGGGTTTAGGGTTTAGGGTTAGGGGGGTTTAAGGCTAGGGTTTAGGATTTAGGGTTTAGGATTTAGGGTTTAGGGCTTAGGGATTTAGGGTCTACCTAGACTCGGCAAGAACATCATTGCAGCCCAATGCGGCGCAAGCGGCAACTCCACGTTGAAGGAGGCCACATCCGACTCGTCCGGCGTGCTGAAAGGCCAAGCAGGGCTGGAGGCGTTTGAGGTCCAGTAAGGGTCCACGTGTGCCTAAGCCCTAAACCCTAAACCCTAATCCCTAGGCCCTAAAGCCTAAACCCTAAACCCTAAGCCCAAAATCCTAAGCCTTAAACACTAAATCCTAAGCCCTAAGCCCTAAACCCTAAACCCTCAACCCTAAGCCCTAAACCCTAACTCCTAAATCCTAAAAACGTGATTTCAGGAGGCGCTGCGTTCAAAAGATCTTCTGACGAATGCCAAGAACTCGTGGCCGGGCTCTGTGGAGAATTGCTCAAGACTGGGGGACCCCTTAGGCCTTGAAATGTTCCCCCTTATGCGAACAGGGTTTAGGGTTTAGGGTTTAGGGTCTAGGGTTTAGGGTTTGGGGTTTAGGGTCCTTCATACGAATTATGGGACCACCTACTATAATCCCTACTAAGGACTGTTAGTGCACGGGGGAACATCCCAAACCTTTGGGGTTTGGGGTTTAGGGTTTGGGGTTTAGGGTTTGGGGTTTGGGGTTTAGGGTTGTTCTTTATGCTTAGCATTTGCATGTTGGGAAATAACCCTAAACCCTAACCCCTAAACCAGAATCGGCACCATCGTCTCTTCAAAGTTCCGGACCGGCGCCTCTGCTGCCGGCGCGCGGCGGCCGCGCTGGCGAAGCTCCCCGGCGCTGCGGCCGGGGTGGGCTTGGCGAACCTGGGCTTGGGTTTAGGGTTTAGGGTTTGGGGTTTGGGGTTTGGGGTTTGGGGTTTAGGGTTTAGGGTTTAGGGTTTGGGGTTTGGGGTTTGGGGTTTGGGGTTTGGGGTTTGGGGTTTAGGGTTTAGGGTTTAGGGTTTGGGGTTTGGGGTTTGGGGTTTGGGGTTTAGGGTTTGGGGTTTTGGGGTTTGGGGTTTGGGGTTTGGGGTTTGGGGTTTGGGGTTTGGGGTTTGGGGTTTGGGGTTTGGGGTTTGGGGTTTGGGGTTTGGGGTTTGGGGGTTGGGGTTTGGGGTTTGGGGTTTGGGGTTTGGGGTTTGGGGTTTGGGGTTTGGGGTTTGGGGTTTAGGGTTTAGGGTTTAGGGTTTAGGGTTTAGGGTTTAGGGTTTAGGGTTTAGGGCTTGCTTGCACCGTTCCAGGTTTAGGGTGATCAAAGATCGAACTCGGACACCAAGTGGGGAATACTTCTTCCACGCTTTGAAGCCTCGCACCCCTAAACCCTTCAACCCCACAGCCCAAGAGCCCTGAAAGCCCCTAAGCCCTAAATTCCCGAAAAAGCTCTTAAACCCAAAACCCTCAACCCTAAACCCTAAACGCCAAACCCCAATAAGCCCTAAACGCCTAAGGCCCTGGCGGCTCGGCGAAGCTGCTCGAGCCCACCGGAGACGTCAGCGAGATCTCAGGGCGGGGTCTAGGGTCTAGGGTTTAGGGTTTAGGGTTTAGGGTTTAGGGTTGGCCTTCGGGCATTTGACGGGTGCTGTGAATGACGCAACGACATCGTTGGCATCCGTGTAATGATGGGCACGCCAGATCGCCACCAAGGCTGTGGCCCGTGTCTGACATGTGCGAGACTCTCTTGCCAGCGGCTTGGGGGTTTAGGGGTTTAGGGGTTTAGGGGTTTAGGGGTTTAGGGGTTTACGGGTTTACGGGTTTACGGGTTTACGGGTTTAGGGGTATAGGGGTTTAGGGGTTCAGGGGTTTAGGGGTTTAGGGGTTTAGGGGTTTAGGGGTTTAGGGGTTTAGGGGTTTAGGGGTTTAGGGGTCCAGGCTTTGCGCCAGATTAGAACCTCTTCGCAGAGCAAGCATGGTTGATGTCTCCCCTCACAGCAAGTAGCTCGTGCCAGCGAACCAGCTTAGGGGTTTAGGGTGTAGGAATCAGGGTTTAGGGTTTACGGGGTGACGTGGCTGTGAGAGTCCAGGGCCTAGGGGTTTAGGGGCTTGGGGTTTAGGGTGCAGGGCTTCAGAACACCATTCAGGGTACGCCAAAACCGCACCAATGGAAAACTGGCCACTGAGCCTCCAAGAACCGCTGAAGCTCCCCAGCCCCTCCAAGAATTCGTAGGGCTTAGGGTTTAGGGCTTGGGGCACCGAAATTTCAACCCACCCTGACCCTGGGACGGAGCACCCCAAGGCCCGGATCTAGCAGACAAGAACCATCTACCCCAACCACTGAACCCTTCTAAAGATAGGGGCTCATGCTCGACTCTTCAACTTACTCCACCTACCGGATCCTCAAACCACGAACCTGAAATCAAGAACACTCTTGCTAAAAAGACCTAAGCCCCGAAACCCTAAACCCTGAAACCCTAACCCGTAAACACTAAACCCTTAAACCCTAAGCCCCAAAACCCTAAACCACAAACCAGCCTGATTAAACTAATTAAGCCCTGGAGCCTTGTGCGTCGTCCACTGCGACTGGCCGGCTTCGTTGGCCGCGGCGACCTAGTCAAGGGGTCGAGGCACACAGGGATGTGCAGTTTCGAGGTGGTGCTTCGCCCTTGCGCGTGCTTGCGCGCTACAGGGTTTTCAGGGGGCCCGGGGCCTGCATCAAAATCATGTCCTGACACTCCAAACCTACTGTCGAGAGGCAGGGTTGCGAACAACCCTCTCATATTGTCATAAGAAACAAACACCTAAACGGGCATGTCCCAAAACAAGGACCCTCTTAGATTTCCCCAAAACGCTATAATACTCATTCTAGGAATACAACCCACCTTATTCCCTAAGACCCTCAACCCTAAACCCTACAATTTCCTCACATCCCAAGCCTGCCGGACCCAGCCCCAGAGGAGTTCCCCCAACCTGCACGGTGAGGAGACTCTGCGTCCAAAGCTTCGGCATCTTCTGCAGGTCCTTTCGCAGACCCCGTAAACCCGAAGCCTTTTCGAACGAACCACCCGACTACCTTTCCTACACCCTAAGCCCCAAGCCCCAAGCCCTAAACCCTAAACCCTAAACCCTAAACCCTAAACCCTAAACCCTAAACCCTAAGTTCAGCCGCAAGCCCTGACACCTTTAAACCCTGAATCTTACGCCCTAAGTTCGTGGTGTCTGTGCGGTCCTCCTCTGCCAGCACCTCGGGGGCAGCTGAGCTGTTCTCAAAGTTTAGGAGGTCAGGGTTCAGGGTTTGGCGCTTAGGGTTTAGGAGTTCAGGGTTTAGGAGTTCAGGGTTTAAGGAGTTCACGTTTTTGGGTTTGGGGTCTTGGGCGTCAGGGTTTGGGTTTAGGGCTGAGGGTTGCTGCGGAAGCCCTAGACCCGCGGAGCCCCGGAGCCAAAAAGACCCTTAAAGCCCTGCCGCCCTCGAACCCCCAACCCATAAACCCTCAACCCTAAACCCTAACCCTAAACCCTAAACCCTAAACCCTAAACCCTAAACCCCTTCAGGGCCTACCCTCTCAGGTGTCGGCATATGAGGTGAGGCTCTCGATGGCCACAAAGCTGCGCAGCTCCTTTCAAGGCCCCAGGAGAAAAAGGCTCGGAAAAGGAAAAAGGGTTTAGGGTTTAGGGTTTAGGGTTTAGGGTTTAGGGTTTAGGGTTTAGGGTTGAGGGTTGAGGGTTGAGGGTTGAGGGTTGAGGGTTGAGGGTTGAGGGTTGAGGGTTGAGGGTTGAGGGTTGAGGGTTGAGGGTTTAGGGTTTAGGGTTTAGGTCCTTTATGGCTGCGTATCCTGGGCCAGAAATGGTTGACCTTTCAACGACATGTACATGGTCGGAGTATGCCTACCTCCAAGGGTTGAAGAGTACCTACTCAGCTACGAAGATCCTTCAGGGCGTCATGGGGTTTAGGGTTTAGGGTTTAGGGTTTAGGGTTTAGGGTTTAGGGTTTAGGGTTTAGGGTTTAGGGTTTAGGGTTTAGGGTTTAGGGTTTAGGGTTTAGGGTTTAGGGTTTAGGGTGGCAACCCTAAGCCCCCCAAAGCCAACCAGCAGCAAGCTGCCGGACCTCAACCCTAGACCCCGAACCCAGAGTTCCATCCGATTGCACCTCGAAGTGACGAACCCCCCAAAAAGTTTGGGGTTTTCGGGCTTAGGGGTTTAGGGTTTAGGGTTTAGGGTTTAGGGTTTAGGGTTTAGGGTTTAGGGCTCAGGGTTCGGGGGTCCTGGTTGTAATCTGGCTCGAGCACCGTGATGGTCAGCGCCTTGCCATACCTTGCGAAACACCCAGAACTCAAAGTGTCTGATCCGAAGCCCCAAAAAGCTACAAACCTCTATACCCTAAAACCCCTAAAATGGTAAACTCTAGACCCCTAAAACCTCCAAAGCCCCTAAAGCCCCTAAACCCTCAAGGCCCCTCAACCCCCAGATCTTCCAACCCTAAACCCTAACTCCTAAGCCCTAGACCTTAAACCCTAAACCCTAAACCCCTACGCAAGCCACAGTGGGTTCGGGATCTGGGGTCCCGGAAGAGCACGGAGTTCCGAGAGCTTGGCTGGGTGCCGTAGTGGTTTCCCCAGGTTCATGGCTTCAACGCTTCAGAAGTTCAAGGGTCTGGGGTTTAGGGTTTAGGGTTTAGGGTTTAGGGTTTAGGGTTTAGGGTTTAGGGTTTAGGGTTTAGGGTTTAGGGTTTAGGGTTTAGGGTTTAGGGTTTAGGGTTAGGGTTTAGGGTTTAGGGTTTAGGGTTTAGGGCTTGGGGTTTTTCACCACCTTCGATCTGGGGGGAAAGACCCAACCAGCCAGCAACTCTCCGGAGGCCTCCGACCTCAGGGCTTTTTGCGGCTTTGGGGCTTTGCGGTTCAGGGCTTTAGGGCGCAGGGTTCGGGACTCTGGCGTTTTGGGATTGAGGGTTTAGGGTTTCGGGCTAGGGCTTAGGGTTTGGGGTTTAGGGCCCCCTCTCCACCCCTAAGAAGCCTCAAGCCCCAAAACGCCCGCCCTCAACCTGAAACCGTCTGGCGGCCATCTTCTGACACCCTAAGCCGTACAAGCCCAGAAGCCCTAAACCCTGAACCCTAATCCCCAAGCCCCAAGCCCTGAACCCTAAACCCTAAACCCCGAACCCTAAACCCTAAACCCTAAACCCTAGCCCTAAACCCTAAACCCCAAACCCTAAACCCCAAAAGATCCTAAGTCACCCCAAGCCCTCAACTTCCTGCGCCGGAGGCACGCCGGGTCGAACGCCGCGACGACGTAGCGCCGGACGGGCCTCGATGGGACCAGCGACCCAGGTGCTCAACCCTAAACCCTAAACCCTAAACCCTAAACCCTAAAAGACTATCTTAGGAACTAAAGGTTTTACCTTTGGGATGATATAAGGAATGTAATACCCACCAGAAGAGTTGCAGGTCACCTACTCTGCTACTAAGTAATTATCCCTCTTAGCTCTGACTCTCTCTGAGTTCACAGTTTTTTGACCCGCATTCTGTCGGTTTACAAGTTCAACTTGAATACCAGTGCATCACTAGCTGTCGCAGAAACACCATAACATGCTAGTGTTGCGCACCTATAGCAGGCAGCACGATACGATAATTCTACGATTTGGTTGTGTAGGGGCCTGTGGTAGCTTATACTCTATGCTTCTAAGGGTTTGAATGTTAGGGTGCCAGGGTGTATAGTGCATTTTCATCGGTTGTAAACGGACTCATGCAGGTCACTAAACACATCGGTGGATTAGGAGCCACCAAGATCAAGCACCCCCCTTGTAGCCCCCCAAATATAGTGGGATCACCCTTGCTCGGGTTTTGGGTTTAAGGCCTTAGGGGTTAATTAGGGCCTACCAGCCGGGTGTATGGGGAAACCTAGCATACGAATGAGATTAGACTCGAACGACGTCGTTTGTGACGATTCCTCAAGGCCCAACCCTGGACCCAAAACCACAATAACCGATTTCCCCAACCCCTAGCCCGAAGCCCTACCCCCCAGGCCCTCCACCCTCAACCCTAAGCACCCAAACCCCAAAGCCTCAAAACACCCAAAGCCCCAACCCCCCGAACCCTCCAAACCCCCAAACCCCAAACCCTAAACCCCATACCCTAAACCCTAAACCCTGAACCCTGAACCGTAAACCCTAAACCTAAACCCTAAACCCTAAACCCCCTAAACCCTAAACCCTGATCTCCCGCCACGAGCTGGGTCTTCGTGCGCGAAGTCGCGCGAGACCGGCGCCGTCCAGCCTCGGCAGGCTGGAGGTGTGGGTTGGGTTTGGGTTTTGGGTTTAGGGTTTAGGGTTTAGGTTTTAGGGTTTAGGGTTTAGGGGTTTAGGGGCTTAGGGGCTTAGGGGTTTAGAAGAGGAGTTTCCCCAAGACATTGGGGGCAAGCCCTACGTCCTCAGCCCTGGTAGGGTTTAGGGTTCTAGGGTTTAGGGTTCTAGGGTCTAGGGTTTAGGGTTTTAAGGTTTAGGGATTGGGGTTTAAGGTTTTAGGGTAAGTCTTCGGTGTGGTTTTGCTGCGGGGTGGGGGGACGGGGGAGCCCTAAGTCCTAAAACACCAAAAAAGAATCGAATCTCTACCGCCTCAACCCTACATGACTAACGCCCGAAACCCTGAACGCCCGAAACGCCCAAACCCCGTGACCCTAAACCCTAAATCCCTAATCCCTAAACCCTAAACCCTAAATCCCTAAACCCTAAACCCTAAACCCTAAACCCTAAACCCTAAACCCTAAACCCTAAACCCTAAACCCTAAACCCTAAACCCTAAACCCCACACCAAGACTCGGACCGAGCTTGAACTTCCTCTTCCCGGGAGCAGCGCACAAGGTCTCCTGGCACCGAAGGTGTCTGAAACCCTCAAGGTTTAGGGTTTAGGGTTTAGGGTTTAGGGTTTAGGGTTTAGGATTTAGGGTTTAGGGTTTAGGGTTTAGGGTTTAGGGTTTAGGGTTTAGGGATTTAGGGTTTAGGGTTTAGGGATTAGGGATTTAGGGTTTAGGGTTTAGGGTTTTGGGTTTAGGGTTTAGGGTTTTGGGTTTAGGGTTTAGGGTTTAGGATTTAGGGTTTAGGGTTTAGGGTTTCGGGTTTCGGGTTTCGGGTTTCGGGCTTACCTGAAACTTTCAAACCTGGCGCGCACCAGCAATCAGCTCCTAGACCGAAACTGCAACCTGAACCGCCAGACAAACCAGCCCTAAACCCTAAGCCGTAAGCCCTAAACCCTCAACCCTATGTCCTAAACCACCCGAAAAGAACGCTTGCCGGCATGGCCGAGTGCAGGCCGCGGGGTGCAGACGGCCTTGGAGTGAGACTGTTGGGCATTGGGGGGTTGAGGGTTTTGGGGTTTAGGGGGGTAGGGTTTAGGGGTTTAGGGGTTTAGAGAGTTCTCCGAGGTCTGGGTGCACCCCAAGCCTTAAACCGTAAACCCTAGACCCTGAAGCAAGGGCACTCACCACTCACCCTAAACCCTAAACCCTAAACCCGAAACCCTAACCCCGAAACCCTGAACCCGAAACCCCAAACATGAAACCCTAAACCCTTCCCGAGCGAAACACACAAAGCCCCACCAAGGCCCGGGCGGCTCCTGACGCGAGAGGCCACGCTCGCAAGTCTCCTTTGCCTGCGATGTTCCGGCTTTCGGACGGTTGGTAGGGTTGGTAGGGTTGGTAGGGTTGGTAGGGTTGGTAGGGTTGGTAGGGGTTGGTAGGGGTTGGTAGGGGTTGGTAGGGTTGGTAGGGTTTGCAGGGTTTAGGGGGGGTTTAGGGGGGTTTAGGGGGGGTTTAGGGGGGTTTAGGGGGGTTTAGGGGGGTTTAGGGGGGTTTAGGGGGGTTTAGGAGGGTTTAGGGGTTTAGGGGTTTAGGGTTAGGAGCAGGGCATAGTGGCACAGGAGCTAAAGCCGAGCCTCAAGGGCCCACGAGACTCGAGCGTGAAAGTTTGGGATGTTCCGACTTATACTAGCAGCCCTTGATAGGGATTATAGTAGGGGATACTAGAATCCCTACTAAGGACTGCTAGTAAAAAGGGGGAACATCCAAAGTGAAAGCCCACCACCAGCAAAAAAAACGACACCAACTGAAGAAGATGCCCTCCATGACGCAACAACTGAGCTGGAAGGCCAGAAATCAGAAAGAGCCAAACCCCTCAACCCCAGCAACCAATGAACTCCTGAACCCTGAACCCTGAACGCTGAACCCTGTCCCCGATACTTGAAAACGACCCCAAGCCTAGCCGGCCCTAGCCCCTAAACCCTAAAACCCCCAAAACCCTAAACCACCTAAAACCCTAAACCCCTAAACCCCTAAAAAACCCCTAAAACCCTAAACCCTAAACCCCTAAACCCCTGAACCCCTGAACCCCTGAACCCCTAAAACCCTAAACCCCTAAACCCCTAAAACCCCCCTAAACCCAAAGGTCCGACGGCCCAGGCCGGGCTGCGCCCAAGGCCCCTAAACCCTAAACCCCCAAAGAACCCCAAACCATAAACCTCTAAACCCTAAACCCTAAACCTCTAAACCCTAAACCCTAAATCCTAAACCCTAAATCCGAAACCCTAAACCCTAAACCCTAACCCCCCCCCCCCTCCCCCAAATCTTTCAAAACACACAAATCCTCAAACCCCCCAAATCCCTAAAACCCTCCATGGCTGATGGCGGTCGAAGGCCCTTTGCCCGAGGGTCGAAGGCCCTGGCGAGCCCGCGGTGTGCTGGGCTGCCGTGCCCTAAGCCCTAAACCCTAAACCCTAAACCCTAAACCCTAAACCCTAAACCCTAAACCCTAAACCCTAAACCCTAAACCGCCCAGGATGCCGATATCAGCACTGAGGGAGGCTAGGCCCATACCAGAGACCCCAAACGATTCATGCCGGAGGCATCAGACTGCAGGGACACGATGCGGAGGCGCTGCCTTTCCAGGAGACGTTACCTCCCGGAAGCCAGCGAAGATGGGAGAGCACAGCGCTGGCACGCAGACGCTCTGCCCAAGGGCGGTTGGGAAGAGCTGCCCCTTCCCCCATATCCCTAAACCCTGCAACCCTGACTCCCCAAAACCGCCTGAACCCCAAACCCTAAACCCTAAACCCCAAACTCCAAATATCCCAAAATCCTAAACCCTAAACCCTCAACCCCTAAACCCTAAACCCCCCAAAAATCCCCAAAACTGGCCCAGACACCCTCAATGGATGGACCCTGGCCTCCCTCACCTTTTCCACCGCCTTCCCGAGCTCTTCCGACTGGCCGATGCGGTCCGGGTGCAGCTTCCTGGCGCGGGGGTTTTGGGGTTTAGGGTTTAGGGTTTAGGGTTTAGGGTTTAGGGTTTAGGGTTTAGGGTTTGGGGTTTGGGGTTTGGGGTTTGGGGTTTGGGGTTTGGGGTTTGGGGTTTGGGGTTTGGGGTTTGGGGGTTTAGGGTTTAGGGGTTGAGGGGTTTAGGGGTTTAGGGGTTTAGGGGTTTAGGGGTTTAGGGGTTTAGGGGTTAGGGTTTTGGGGTTTAGGGGCTTAGAGTTTAGGGGTTTATTACGGGGTAGGGATTAAGGGGGGTAGAGAGGTTTAAGGGCTCAGGGGTTGAGGTTAAGGGTTGAGGGGTGGGTTTAAAGGAGTTTAGGAGTTTGAAGGGTAGGGGTTGAGGTGTGTTGGTGGAGCTTCCTGGCGTGGGATTAAGGTTCGGCACGGGCTTGGGGCCGTGTCGGACTTGCTTTTTTTGAAACATCTTATTTAGGGTCTAACGCTTAGGGTTTTTGAGACGTGGGTCGGAAGACTCAGAGTATTGGGCAAGGCCAATGGGGCCCTTGCTTACCACCATCCTATGAGATTGCCGCTGAATCAAGAACAAAACCCTCTTGCGCCCTACAACCCTGCCCGAAGTCCTCAACCCTAAGCCCTAAATGACTCTGAGCCCTTAACCCTAAACCCTAAACCCTTAACCCGAAACCCTCAACCCCAGCTCAACAACCCCTTGAAGGGAGTATCAGCACCCCGACCTCATCAGCGTCCGATAGGCGCGCTGCACCGTGGTCAGTTCTCGGGTCGTGGTGGGCACCTAGGCTGCGACTTGCAGGTTTAGGGTTTAGGGTTTAGGGTTTAGGGTTTAGAGTTTAGGGTTGAGGGTTGAGGGTTGAGGGTTTAGGGTTTAGGGTTTAGGGTTTAGGGTTTAGGGTTTAGGGTTTAAGGTTTAGAGTGTAGGGGTTAAAGGAGTTTTGGGTGAAGCTTAGGGTTAGGTTAGGGTTTAGGCTTTAGGCTTCAGGGTTTATGGGGCCCCGGCCCTATAATACATATATATATATATATATATATATATTTTTATTATTTATTTATATATTTAAATATTTAGTTTTATATTTGTTTTATACTTATATTTATATTTATATATTTATATTTATGTATATATATATATATATACGGCTGCACCCCCTTCCCGACACCCCCTGGATCCTTGGTTAGTAGGAGAAGGAACCCGAAACCCTAAACCCTAAACCCTCAACCCTAAACCCTAAACCCCAAACCCTAAACCCCCAAACCCTAAACCCGAACTAAACCCTCAACCCCAAACCCTCAACCCCAGACCCTGAACCCTAAACCCTAAACCACCCCATCTGCGCCGAGCGGCCCCGAGGACCGAGAAACCCCAGGCCGTCGGCGTCGGGAACGACTCGCGCCGCAGGGGCAGGATGCCTTTTGGGATTGCTGAAACGGGTTTAGGGTTTAGGGTTTAGGGTTTAGGGTTTATGGGGTTTAGGGGTTTTGGGGTTTGGGGTTTAGGGTTTCGGGTTTGAGGTTTAGGGGGCTTAGAGTTTGTCCAAGGGTCTGGGGGCTTTATTGGAAGGCTCAGCTGGGAGCTGGGGGCTGGGGTGCGAAGCACCCTAAGCCGTGCCTTAACAAGGAGGTTTAGGGTTTAGCATTTAGGGTTTAGGGTTTGGGGTTTTTAGGTTTAGGGTTTAGGGTTTAGGGTTTAGGGTTTAGGGTTTAGGGTTTAGGGTTTAGGGTTTAGGGTTTAGGGTTTAGGGTTTAGGGTTTGGGGTTTGGGGTTTAGGGTTTAGGGTTTAGGGTTTAGGGTTTAGGGTTTAGGGTTTAGGGTTTAGGGTTTAGGGTTTAGGGTTTAGGGTTGAAAAGGTTTAGGGCCTCCCAACGGGCTCCTGGCAGGGAACTCGGGAAGGCCCTAGAATTAGCCCTAAACCCTAAACCCTAAACCCCAAACCCTAAACCCTTAACCCTAAACCCTAAACCCTAAACCCGAAAGCCCAAAACCCTATAGGGTGCCTTATACAATCCTTCAAAGGCCGCCGCTTCTCGCCGGAGGAGGTCTCCCGAAGGGTTTTGGGTTTAGGGTTCAGGGTTTAGGGTTTAGGTTTTAGGGTTTAGGGTTTCGGGTTTCGGGTTTAGGGCTTCGGGTTTAGGATTTCCCTTAGAAGATTCTTAAAAAGGATCCCCAAACTGGGTCTAGGGTGCAGCCCCATGAAGCAAAGGGCTTCAGGGCGCCTTTTTAGCTAAAACCCCGGCTGTAAACCCCAGGCCCTGAAGCCGAAGCCCTAAGCCCTAAAGCCCCTAAATCTTACAGGCCTAAGCCCTCAGCCCTAAACTGCAAGCCCTAACCCTTGAACCCTTAGCCCTGAACCCTAAACCCTAGGACCTAAGCCCCAAACCTTACAAGCCCTAACCCCTAAACCCTAAACCCTAAACCCGAAGCCCCCAAACACCCCGAAGCATGCCAGCCGCACGCGTGATCTCTTGCTGCGCGTCCTCGCAGCAAGAGCGATGCTCTGTAGGGTTTCTGGTTTAGGGTCTATAGGGTCTACAGGGTCTATAGGGTCTATAGGGTCAATTGGTCTATAGGGTCTATGGGGTCTATAGGGTTTAGGCTTTAGGGTTTAGGGTTCAGGGTTTAGGGTTTAGGGTATCGCAATATTATGAATGTGAGGGTTTTTAGGGTTTCGGGTTTAGGGTCCAGAGTTCCGGGGTCTTTCTAGGCTCCTGTATCCAAGCCCCAACGCCTCGACCCCCGCCCCCCCTGACCACCCCCAACCCAGACGGAACGGGTTTCAGGGAATCAGCGTTTGGGGGTGTTACCCTAAACCCTAAACCCCAACCCCTAAACCCCAAACCATAAACCCTAAACCCCAAACCCGAAACCCTAAAACCGTTGAGGCTTCTCGGGATAGATGGGCTGCCCTGCAGCCTTGTCAATACGGGCTTGGGGATTTCAATTTTCAACCAGATCCAGGGTTTGGGATGTTCCCCCCTATACTAGCAATCCTTAATAGGGATTGTAGTACCCCCTATGAGAATCCCCATGAAGGACTGTTAGCTTAAGGGGGAACATCCCAACCCAGGGTCATGAAGCCCCCCCCCCCCCCGCATCCCGTTTGCAAAGACGTGCGAGCCCTTTGGTTGCTGCAAACCTCCTGTCCTGCCCTTGCCTTGAATATAGTTAAAGGGTTTGGATGGGACTTTCTGGAGCTATAGTGGAGAGATTGCGAGCCATAAGCACAACCGCTTTCCATTCCAGTCGCGAGTCAAACCAAACAAACCCCAGAAGCGTTTAACAAAACGATGCCATCAACCCTAAACCCTAAACCCTAAACCCTAAACCCTAAACCCTAAACCCTAAACCCTAAACCCCCATCAACACTAAGCACACCCGCCTTCTCCCGGTCCACTGGCGCGGCGGGCGGGGGGTCTGCCGGCACCGGGTCCAGAACTTTGGCTGGGGGGGGCGGCGCCTGGAAGGGTTGGAGGTTTAGGGTTTAGGGTTTAGGGTTTAGGGTTTAGGGTTTAGGGTTTAGGGTTTAGGGTTTGGGGTTTGGAGTTTGGGGTTTGGGGTCTGGGGGCTTCGGGTTGCGCATGGGTCGTTGTTCTACATCCGGGTCCCTTGCTCAAAGCGTATGTCTCCCTGATAGGAAATCGCTTGGCCACAAGTGGACCCCCAAATTCGATGGTTTTGACGGTATCCCGGCGTATTAGTTTTCTTATTTTGTCTGCATTCACAAGCAGCCTGCAGCGGCTACTCATTGTTACTTGTCGACAGGTCGCGGCCTCAGACACACAGTGCAGCAAAACATTCGGGTCCCTTGCTTTGGGAAGAGGGGCTAGAAAGGGACCCGAATAAGGCTTCGGACTGAGGTTTAGGGCTTAGGGTTTAGGGTTTAGGGTTTAGGGGTTAGGGGTTAGGGGTTAGGGGTTAGGGTTTAGGGTGTAGGGTTTAGGGTTGAGGGTTGAGGGTTCAGGCTTGAGGGTTTGGGGGTTTAGGGTTTAGGGTTTAGGGCTTAGGGTCTAGGGTCTAGGGTTTAGGGTTTAGGGTTTAGGGTTTAGGGTTTAGGGTTTAGGGTTTAGGGTTTAGGGTTTAGGGTTTAGGGTTTAGGGTTTAGGGTTTAGGGTTTAGGTTAGGGTTTAGGGTTTAGGGTTTAGGGTTTAGGGTTTAGGGTTTAGGGTTTAGGGTTTAGGGTTTAGGGTTTAGGGTTTAGGGTTTAGGGTTTAGGCTGAGGTTTTGGAGTGCTGTTGGGTTTTGCGTCGCCACAGTCATTAGGGTTTAGGGTTCAGGTGTTTTTTTTCTAGGAGTTTCGGGTGGCCGTTCACCAATGAATCCTACGTTAGAAGGGGCAGCCTGCCCGAAAACGTGCGACCGACATCTTGCAAAGCACAAAACCTAAACCCTAAGCCCCAAACCCTCTCAAAGGAGGCACTGGGAGCCCTAAACCCTAAACCCCTAACCAACCCTAAACCCTAAACTAGAAGCCTAAAGGGAAGTGAGAAAGGTCGAGCTACAAGCCCCGGAAAATCACGCACCGCTGTCAGGCAGAGAAGCCTGGGTAACAGGCCCTAGATCCTTAAAACCCCAAACCCTATCCCAAAAGTTCTTACATCCCTACAAGCCTAAAAATCCCTAAACCCTGCCTAAACCCTGCCTACACCCGACCTAAACCCTACCTAAACACTAAAAACCCACAACTCCAGAGCCTTGGGAGGCGGCCCGGCTGCACTTTGCTGCTGAGATTTCGACCTGCCAAGCGACCCAGGGTGCTTCTTGCATGTCGAGGCCCGAAACCCTAAACCCTAAACCCTAAACCCTAAACCCTAAACCCTAAACCCTAAACCCTAAACCCTAAACCCTAAGTAAACCCTAAACCCTAAACCCTAAACGCAAACCGCCTTCGGCCCCTCAAGCCCTGCTGCCTAGGAGTCGGTGTGCGGGTAGGAGGCTCCAGGACTCGGGGCTCAGAACCCACGGTGTTCCCAGACACGAAGCCCTAAGCCCTAAAACCCTAAACCCTAAACCCTAACCCCTAAACCCTGAATCCTAAGGTTAGGGCTTAGGGTTTAGGGCTTAGGGTCTAGGGTTAAGGTTTAGGGTTTAAGCCCTTGCTGTGAAGAACCCAGCTATATACCTACAAGCACCCATGAAACCTCCACGTGGTTTGAAGTTTGCGGTTCCAAAATATCCGTGAAGCCTGGAAGACCAAGCACAACAAACCGAAGTTCAGCAGGGTTCTCCCCTCACACAGCACACTGGTGTAGGGATGAGGGTTTAGGATTTTATGAGATGCGTAGGACGCGCCCCCCGCCTCTCAAAAACTCTCCTGAAACGTTCTTGGGTTTATAAGCTCAGGGTACTTCTGCCCTAGATCTTGAAGAAAACGTGAGAGCAAGTTGGTTGGTTGCGCTCTTGCTAGGCCCAGCGTGCACTTGCCCCTCCGAAAAGGGACGGCAGCTTGATCTTCGTGTGCACCCAGAGTCTCTGTGCGACTCTGTGCACGGGACGCCACGCATGCAAGGTGCACGAAGAGGGGGATCCTGTTACTTTCACGCGATCCCCCAAAGCCCGGAGACCTTCAACGCTAAAACCCTGAAATTAGCACTAAGCTGTGCCGGGCGTACTCGGCCAGGTACTTGGCGCATTCGTCGACGGAGTCGAAGCGCACGCCGCCACCGGCTTGGCCTTGGGTGGGGAGTTGTGGAGGGTGCAGAGATGAATGGCGGTTTAGGGTTCAGGGTTTAGGATTTAGGCTTTAGGTTTGGGATTTCGGGTTTTGGGTTTTTGGTTTAGGGTTTAGGGTTTAGGGTTTAGGGGAGTAGGATCCTGTTAAAACCAAAAAGGCTAAGGGTCTCGGGTGTGGAGACACCGGTTTAGGGCAATGAGGAGTGCTTCCAAAACCAGCGCTAGGATTCCCCAAGCCCCTAGACCCTACATCCCTAACCCTAAACCCTAAACCCTAAACCCTAAACCCTAAACCCTAACTTTCAAGGAAACCTGTCAACAAAAACCGCTAGGTTTGGGGCCCTAAACCCCAAACTCCAAACCCCAAACCCCAAACCCCAATTCCTAAATCCTAAACCCTAAATCCTAAACCCTAAACCCTAAACCCTAAACCCTAAACCCTAAACCCTAAACCCTAAACTTGCAGGGCTGGGCTTAGGACACAACATTTTGGGGCGGAGGCTAAGAGATGAGGGGTTGTGGCATACTCCGAGTCGGGAAGGGTCTAGGGTTTAGTGTTTAGGGCTTGGGGTTTAGGGTCCAGGGTTTAGGGTTTAGGGTTTAGGGTTTAGGGTTTAGGGTTTAGGGCTTGGGGTTTAGGGTTTAGGGTTTAGGGTTTAGGGTTTAGGTTTAGGGTTTAGGGTTTAGGGTTTAGGGTCCAGGGTTTAGGGTTTAGGGTTTAGGGTTTAGGGTTTAGGGCTTAGGGGTCTAAACCGAGGCTCTACCCAACAGTTCTCCTGCCCAGGCACACTGGTCCTGCAGCTCCGACAGCGGGCGCGAGCGCCAGGTCTCAAATCGCTCCAGCAGAGCCTTCCATCTGCTTCTCTTAGGGTTTAGGGTTTAGGGTGTAGGGTTTAGCGTTTGGGGTTTAGGGTCTAGGGTTCTAGGGTTCTAGGGTTCGAGGGTTCTAGGGTTCTATGGTTCTAGGGTTCTTGGGTTCTAGGGTTCTAGGGTTCTTGGGTTCTAGGGTTCTAGGGTTCTTGGGTTCTTGGGTTCTAGGGTTTAGGGTTTAGGGTTTAGGGCTTAGGGTTTGGGGTTTAGGGTTAGGGTTGAGCGTTAGATCTAAACCCTAAAGCTTCTCTTAGATTTTTGGGGCCTCTAAAGGGCGTTAAGTTTTGGACCATTTCGATTGAACACCTGCTGAAGACGCACCTGCAGAGAGCTGCACCAGATGGCTCTTTCGGGGTTGCATTCTGGCCCTGTTTGGAGTGTTTTTGCTAGAATCCTGTTTCTGAAACCCTAAATTCTAAAACCTAAACCCTAAACCCTTAAACCCTAAACCCACTGATTCTGTAGAGTCCCAGATTGCATATACCCATCCCAGGCGTCCAAGGGGGGAAAGTCCCCTAAATCCTAAACCCTAAACCCTAAACCCTAAACGCTAAACCCTAAACCCTAAACCCTAAACCCTAAACCCTAAACCCTAAACCCTAAACCCTAAACCCTAAACCCAAAAACCCTAAACCCTAAACCCCAAACCCTAACCCTAAACCCTAAACCCCAAGGGGGGAAGTTCCCCGCCTCGAGATCGGCCTTCTCCACGCAGCCGGCACAGTTCAGGTCCAGATCGTGGAGCCGCGACTGGCCAGCGAAGATGGGGCGGAGTCTAGGGTTTAGGGTTTAGGGTTTAGGGTTTAGGGTTTAGGGTTTAGGGTTCAGGGTTCAGGGTTTAGGGTTTATGGTTTAGGGTTCAGGGTTCAGGGTTCAGGGTTCAGGTTCAAGGTGCGCCCGAATTTAGAGAACTACCCATATAGGGGCCTATTGAAATAGAATGGGTGTTTTTGGGCGGTCTACATTATCCATTATGCCGGGCTTGGGTGGGGATAATTCTAGATCTTTTCGGCCCTCAACCTCAAACGCCAAAACCCGAATCCCAAACGCTGAGCCCCAAAACCCTAACACCCCAAACCCTAAAATCCCGAAACCAGGACTTCATGGTTCTCAGTCGAGAAAGAAGGAGCCAGGGTCTCTACATTTTCCTTTTGAGGGATTCGGTAGGGCGAACCCCCTAAACCCTAAACCCTAAGCCCTAAACCTTAAACATCCTCAAACGCACCATCAACCTAAAGAACCCTAAGAACCCTAAAAACCCCAAAAACCCAAAGAACCCCAAGAACTCCAAGAACCATAAGAAGCCCAAGACCCCCAAGACCCCTAAGAACCCTAAGAGCCCTAAGAACCCTCAGAACCCTAAGAACCCTCAGAGCCCCAAGAACCCTAAGAGCCCTAAGAGCCCTAAGAACCCTCAGAGCCCTAAGAACCCTAAGAACCCGCAGAACCCTTAAGAACCCTTAAGAACCCCAAAAACCCCAAGACCCCGAAGAACCCTCAGAGCCCCTAAGAGCCCTCAGAGCCCTAAGAACCCTAAGAACCCTAAGGACCCTAAGAACCCCAAGACCCCCAAAAAACCCTAAGAACCCTTAAGAACCCCCAAGAACCCTTAAGAACCCGAAGAACCCTCAGAGCCCTAAGAATCCAACTCGGCCTTCAGCTCGCGGACGCTGAGGCCCTGCTCTGGTTGAGGGCTGTTGAGGATGCGTAGGGCTCAGGGCTTAGGCTTTTTGGGGGCTTTGGGGGCTTTGGGGGCTTTAGGGTTTAGGGTTTAGGGTTTAGGGTTTAGAGTTTAGGGTTTAGGGTTTAGGGTTTAGGGTTTAGGGTTTAGGGTTTAGGGTTTAGGGTTTAGGGTTTAGGGTTTAGGGCTTCGCGTTTAGGGTTTAGGGCTTGGGGTTTTAGGGTTTAGGGCTTGGGGTTTGGAGACACCGATGCTGGAAGGAGTCTTCCCTCTCCCTGACTCTCAAAACTTCGAGGCCTTCCTTGAATTTTGAATTTTGAAGTATAGGGGATAGGATACGGGACCCTTGGGGATATAGACCCTCTCGATAAGGTCCCTGCTAAGAGGGTTCAGAAGGGTTCCCCCCTTATCCTACCTAGGAAAGTCTTCAAGAACCTGGAAGTAAAACCGAATCTCAGCCTTCCTAGGGCTGTTAGGGCTGTTAGGGTTCTGAGGGTTTCTTAGGGTTCTTAGGGTGAAGTATTCAAGAACCTGGAAGTCAAACCGAAACCCGAAACCCAAAACCCTAAACCCTAAACCCAAAACCCTAAACCGAACGCCGCATCAGCCTCTGTCGGGGTCTTCGCATCAGAGCGGCGCCGTTTCGCCGAGCGCGGGGTCCTGTGCCAAGTGGTGGCTCGGGGCTCCCCCTAAACCCTAAACCCTCAACCCTAAACCCCTAAACCCTAAACCCCTAAACCCTAAACCGTAAACCCCTAAACCCTAAACCTAAACCCTAAACCCCGAACCCTTAGTTCCGACTAAGCAAACTTGAAGATTTTAGTTGTCCTGCTCGGGCGTTCTTTTGGAGAGGCCTTCACGCGCTCCTGGGCAGATTGAGGGCTTGTGACGACGAGGGTCAGCATATGTATTTGTATATGTACATGTATACATCTGCATGTGCGTATATATGTATATATGTATATATGTATATATGTATATATGTATATATATATATATATATATATACATATGCATATATGTATATATGTATATATGTATATATGTATATATGTATATATGTATATATGTATATATGTATATATGTATATATGTATATATGTATATATGTATATATGTATATATGTATGTATGTATATATGTATATATGCATATATACGTATATATACATGTGTATATATATATATGTATGTACGCTGACGATATCATAGTTACACATACAAGTACTATCTGTGCCTATGTATGTATGTGTATATATATATATATATGTACCGCTGTTTGGTTGTTATGGTATGGGATGTGTGATCAATAAGATATGATATGCAACTTGTCGTTTGGTCATGTCATGTGGCTGTGTGCTTTGAGAAAACATGTTTTTATGCATTTTGCTTATCTTGGTCTAACCGTTCACACCCTTCTTGGAATCGCATGCCAGGTTAACCGTGTAAAAGCCCTATGATTATAATACTAAAGGCGTGAACAAAGGCAAGTTTACGCGCGCTTTGCTCACGAATTTACTGTTATATTGGGCTTTTATTGGGGCGGTCTCAATGAGTGGTGTGTCCGTACGCATGAAACGCAACCATTGCTTACAGGTGTGGCACAAGCGTTTAAAGCTCTCTCGTCTCTATTCCTTTCGCCATGCCGGATGAGGTTACCGGCACTACCACCCTATAAGCAAGACTTTACCTCATGTAAGCAATGCTTGACACCATGCCCTACCGCGTAGACGCTGTTATCTCAGAGTCGCTCACCCTTAGCCCCGAACCCTAAACCCTAAACCCCAAAACCCTACTGTAAACCCAAAACTCTAAACCCCAAAACGCTAAACATCGAAAAACAGCTACTGGGAGAGCCACCACACAAGCTGACAGGCCAGCATTGGATTTAAAACTGTACGTTGATGCTCCCAAGCGATTGGGGTTCAGGTTTTAGGGTTTATATAGGGGTTTAGGGGTTTAGGGTCTGGAGGTTTAGGGTTTAGGGTCTAGGGTTCAGGGTCAGGGGTTTAGGGTTTGCAGAAGCAAATACGTAATGTAGAGTCCAGGATTTTGGGTTTAGGATTTAGGTTTAAGGTTGAGGCTTTGGGGCTTAGGTACTATGATCTAGGTTAAGGGTTAAGATTTAGTGTTAAGATATAGGCTGTAGGAGTAACCTTCGTTGTAGGTACTCATGAACCTTCCTACACTCTGTCGGCCGCCCAGGGGCAGGCGTCGCCTTCGACTTCGGCTGGGCGTCCGCATCTGCAGAGCACGTCGCAGGTCAGAGCCCTACCACGCCCCTGAAGGATGCCACCTAGGCCCCCAGGACCTATGAACCCGAAACCCTAAACCCTGAAACTCTTAAACCCTAAAACCCAAAAACAACCCTGAAAACCGAAAAAAAAAAAACTCTTAAACGCAAAAACCCTGAAACCCCTAAACCCTAAAACCCTAAGCACAATATCCTGCAACCACAAATGGGCATTCTGGGGATGGAGTAGGAGGACCCGGTTATGTGGGCTGTAGCCCAAACCCAAAACTCTAAACCCTAAACTAAACCCTTGTCCCTCAACGATAAACCCCCCTATGTCACTTTACTGCGCTACAAAAAAAAAGATTTTTCCCTATGTCACTATAACTCACTACCCCTAAACCCAAAACCCTAAACCCTAAACCCAAAACCCTAAACCCTAAACCCTACAAATAGAAAACAAAACACGGAAGACCTCGCAACAAGGTCCAGGCCTGGTCGCCTCATGTTGTCCTCGCTGGGCTTTCGGTTCTCATCCTCGGGATTGATAGGGGTTTAGGGTTTAGGGTCTAGGGTCTAGGGTCTAGGGTTTAGGGTTTAGGGTTTAGGGTTTAGGGTTCAGGGTTCAGGGTTCAGGGTTCAGGGTTCAGGGTTTAGCGTTAGGATGCTTCGGGTTTCTGGGGTTGAGGGTTTAGGTTATGGGGCTTTTCAGTGTGTAGCCGTCATTTCCAGTCACCACGGGGATGAGGGGTTCGGTTCGTGTTCCCTGCTGGCTCTGAATTGGGAACTAAGGGAGGCACCCTAAGCCCTAAACCCCAAACCCCAAATCCCTGAACCCTGAACCCTAAACTCTAAACCCTGAACCCTGAACCCTAAACCCTAAACCCTGAACCCTAAGCCCGAAAACCTGACGGGGACGATATGATGACAGGACCCCAAGTCTCTGATTCTCCACTGGGAACTAGAAGGGCTTTGGGAAGCCCCCATATCCTAGACCGTGCGTTTAGGGGTTAGGGTCTAGGGTTTCGGGCCATTTAGGGTTTAGGGTTTAGGGTTTAGGGTTTGGGTTTAGGGTTTAGGGTTTAGGGTTTAGGGTTTAGGGTACAGCCCTACGACCCCCCAAGCCCGAAGCCAAACTCAAGCCTCAGAAGCATCTTCTCAAACCTCTCAGGGAGAGCCTGAACCCCTGAATTCAAAAGGCGGGGGGCCGATGTAGGTCGCCGCCGCTTGGGTGGCGTCCTTCTCAGGGAAACCCTAAACCCTAAACCCTAAACCCTAAGCCCTAAACCCTAATATAGAATATTGCGATTGTGATTACTGCATGCTAGCATACAATAAGCTATTTTTTTAAACCTGTACCTTGCAATGTGTTTGTTGGAAAGCAGCTTTGGGCAGACTGGAAATCAGTGTGAGGGCTTTGAAGTGTTGGGTGAGGGAAGATGAGCTTACGAGCGATGTTCGGGGTGGAAGGGCTTTGGCTAGGCCTAGGAAGATGTAGGGCTTCATGGCTTACCTTAAACCCTTAAGCCCTAAACCTTAAGCCCTAAACCCTAAACCTAACCCTAACCCCCAAAAAGCCAGACCCTAATCTCACCCCACGACTCACTCACATCTCAGAGGGCTTAGGAGTGCGGAGATAAGAGTCTAGGGTTTAGGGTTTAGGGTTTAGGCTATAGGGTTTAGGGTTTAGGGTTTTAGGGTTTAGGGTTTAGGATTTAGGTTTAGGGTTTAGGGTTTTAGGGTCTTGGGTTTTAGGGTTTAGGAGCCAACGGCTCCAAGGCCTCCATCTGAAATCATGGGTGGTCTCATGGGTGGTCCCTTTTTTCCTGCCAGAACTCTGAGGCAAAATTAGTGGCACCCTTTTTTTTAAGATCCTTAAGGTAGCAGAAGGGTACAACCTTCGGGGTACGAGGCTTAATCCCTAACCCTAAACCCTAAACCCTAAGCCCTAAACCGAGTCTTAATCCCTTGAAAGAACCAGATTCCGCACGCCTAACCGGAGTTGGCGCCGACGCTTTGGCTGCGGGAGGCGGGGCCTGCGAACGTCGCTGCTGCTAGGGATTTCTGAGCGTTGGGTTTAGGCCTTTCGGGCTTAGGGTTTAGGGTTTAGGGCTTAGGGTTTAGGGTTTAGGGCTTCGGGTTTAGGGTTTAGGGTTGGGGTTTTGGGTTTAACCCGTAGCAAAGGAGGAGGGGCAAAAATTGAGGTCCATAGCTCTGCATACTTGACAGGAAGAAATGGGGAGCAGGTGGACAACAACTAAACGCTCCCAGTGTTGTAAAACGACGGCCTTTGGGAACCTTCTCTTTGCAAGGTTTGCTGAGTATTCAAGGCGCACAAAGTGTTGAAACGCTAAAACGAAAATGCACATTTAGCTGCGCTTCTTTCAGAATACACACCCTAAACCCTAAACCCTAAACCCTAAACCCTAAACCCTAAACCCTAAACCCTAAACCCTAGTCTGCTCCCAAACAGACATGCCTCTGACGGGAGCGTTTTAATGGGGAGGGCAAACGATCATTGGTTTAGGGTTATAAGGCTTAGGGTTTAGAGTTTAGGGTTTAGGGTTTAGGGTTTAGGGATTAGGGTTTAGGGTTTAGGGCTTAGGGCTTAGGGTTTAGAGTTTTTTTTGGGGGGGTGGGGTTCCGGCTTTAAGGCAAGCCTTAGTGCACGCAGTGGCTTACCGGGGCCACAGTCGCAATTTTTTCAACTGCACTCATCTCAAGTTGAGTCTCGCGCAAGCACTACTAAATCTTGGCAACAGGAGCCGTGAAGACTGTCTGACCACCGCCCCCGAAGCGGGACCGCAAGAAGAACCTGCTTACTAGGGTTGTAGAGATTAAGGCTTAGGGGTAGCTTAACTAAAGTCAAGGTACATCAAGAGCTATTTCCACATCCAGTCAAACAAACCCTCAACGGTGAACTCTGTCACCCAATCTTGCCCCACATCACCACTGACCCGTTGGCCAGCACTGCGGCAAACATCTCCGAACCTGCGCACGCCTCGCAGGAAGAGGCGGGCATGGGGCCTCAAAGCCACCCAAACTCCCCTAAGCCCTAAACCCCAAACCCTAAACCCTAAACCCTAAACCCCAATTAGGGCATGGGGCCTAAAGGGAGTCCCAAGCCCGGAGCCCTGCTATAACCGCAGAGGGCTTGGATGAAGGACATACGGGCTTTTTCCCACAATAGGGTTTAGGGTTTAGGGTTTAGGGTTTTTGGGTTTAGGGTTTTTGGGTTTGGGGTTTAGGGTTTAGGGTTTAGGGTTTAGGGTTTAGGGTTTAGGGTTTAGGGTTTAGGGTTTAGGGTTTAGGGTTTAGGGTTTAGGGTTTAGGGTTTAGGGTTTAGGGTTTAGGGTTCAAACCCTAAACCCTAAACCCAAAACCCCAAACCCTAAACCCTAAACCCCATATGGCCTTCTGGTTGGGCCCTGTGGGCTGGCCGAAGGCTGTCCAAGATTGCGCGTGCCGATGGCAGTTGTTAGGATAGCCCTAAGAGCCCGGAACCTTCGGCCCCAAGATTTCGGGGTTCAGGGTTTAGGGTTGAGGGTTGAGGGTTGAGGGTTTAGGGCTTAGGGCTTAGGGCTTAGGGTTTAGGGTTTAGGGTTTAGGGTTTAGGGTTTAGGGTTTAGGGTTTAGGGTTTAGGGTTTAGGGTTTAGGGTTTAGGGTTTAGGGTTTAGGCTTCAGGGTTTAGGGTTTAGGGTTTCAACAAGCAAAGTAGAAGTGGCGTGCTGCAGGACCAACTGCGCACGTCAGGGATTGGGGTGAAGGGCTTGGCACTCCAGCACTCTCTCCCCTGATGGGTTTAAAATTTAGGGTTTAGGGTTCAAACCCTAAGCCCTAAGCCCTAAGCCCTAAACCATAAACCCTAAACCCTAAACCCTAAACCCTAAACCATAAACCCTAAGGACCAAACCCTAGACCCTCAACCCTAAACCCTAAACCCTCAACCCTCAACCCTAAACCCTAAACCCTAAACCCTAAATCCTAAACCCTAAACCCTAAACCCTAACCTGCGCCCACCTGAATCTGCTGCACGTCCCGCAAGGCCTCGCAAAGCTGCAGGCACAGACTCAGACTCTCTGGGGGCATGTTCGGCCCTGGGCCATCAAAATCCCAGACTTCAGGTCTTAAGGGCTTAGGGTCTAGGGCTTGGGGTTTAGGGTTTAGGGTTTAGGGTTTAGGGTTTAGGGTTTAGGGTTTAGGGTTTAGGGTTTAGGGTTTAGGGTTTAGGGCTTAGGGTTTAGGGTTTAGGGTTTAGGGTTTAGGGTTTAGGGTTTAGGGTTTAGGGTTTAGGGTTTAGGGTTTAGGGGTGTTTAGGGTTTAGGGTTTAGGGTTTAGGGTTTAGGGTTTAGGGTTTAGGGTTTAGGGTTTAGGGTTTAGGGTTTAGGGTTTAGGGCTTAGGGCTTAGGGCTTTTCCTGTCTTTGCAGAGGCCCCCGGGGGGCTCCAGGATGAACGCACACTGGGAAAAGGCCGCGATAGCTACTATTTGCTTTAAGAACCCCAAAAGAACTTATATAAAAACAAAAATAAAAAAATACTAGTAATAATAATAATACTACTAATAATAAGAAGAAGAATAAGAGTAATAATAATAAGAAGAAGAATAATAATGATAGTCCCTATATTACCCTCAGCAAGGAATAATATTTTGTGTTTTTTGGGGGGGCTCTTAAGCAATTAGTAGATCGTGCTCGGAGTGAAGGACTTTGGGTTTGGAGTCGAGGTTCAGGGCTTAAGGCTTGGGGAACCCTAAACCCCAATCCCCAAACCCTAAACCGCAATTTGGGGCCTTTGGCCCTGAGGATGTTGTGTTCTGTGCTGAGTCAAGTGCCCTGAACCCTGAACCCTGAATTCCGAACCTGAAGCCTTCAGACTTTAAACCGGCCCTCTGGAAATTTCCGTGATTTTTCTCTGAAGGCTTAGGGTACAGGGTCTCTAGTGTTGGGTTCGGGGGGCAATTTGGTTCGAATGGGCATTTGGCTACTTAGGCTCCTGCACCCCTCGAAGCCAAGTACCCGACTGTCAAACCGATAGGCCTGCTAACATCTGGAGCCTCCAAGCCTTCCAAGAACCCTAAGCCCTAAACCCTAAACCCTAAACCCTAAACCCCAAACCCTAAACCCTAAACGTAAAAAAACTCTACTGACCAGAAGGCCTTTTCCCCAAATAGGGGCCCGCCAAATGTACCCTAACATGCTCCAATCTTGTTCGAGGAGCCCCAGCAAAGGTATCTTTGAGGAAATATGCCTAGTAATCCCCTCCCCCCAATACTAACCCCCCTAAAATCAAATACTAACACTCCTCCCTAAAACTAAATACTAACAGTCCTTAATAGGGTTTATAGTATCCCCTATGATAATGCCTCTCAAGGAGCTGTTAGTATAAGGGGGGACACAACCCAACGTGTTAAACCCCAAAACCCTAAATCCTAAAACCTAAAACCCTAAACCCTAAACCCTCAACCCTAAACCCTCAACCCTAAAACCCTAAACCCTAACACCCTAAGCCCCAAACCCGAAACCCTCAAACCCTAAACCCTAAAACCGCGCCTTGGCGCCCTCTGCGGCCCAGCCGTCGCTGTCGGGGTCGCCCCAAGCCACCACCGAGCCGTCGCCGCGCAGAGCAGCGAAGGCCGAGTGCGTGGCCTCATGGGCCAACGTTTGGGGTTTAGGGTTCAGGGTTTAGGGTTTAGGGTTTCGGGGAAAAGATCTGAGCTTCTGAGCATGTATGGGCAGGGCAACTACTACTTGCTTAAGAACCACAAGAGAACAAACGATAATCATCCCCTTATAAGGAAGAATATCCATGATTTTTTGGGGGGTTCTCAAGCAACCAGTACTTAATCCCCCTAAACCCTACACCCTAAACCCTACACCCTAAACCCTAAACCCTAAACCCTAAACCCTAAACCCTAAACCCTAAACCCTAAACCCTAAACCCTAAACCGCTCGTCTGGGCTGCCAGGAGACTTGGATCTGCTGCACGTTCCTGAGCTGGTCGCGCACTGCCGTGCTGTCACCTCGGCACTCAGCACGGGGAGGATGACCCCATGTGAAGTAGGGTTTAGGGTTTAGGGTTTAGGGTTTAGGGTTTAGGGTTTAGGCTTTAGGGTTTGGGGTTTAGGGTTTAGGGTTTAGGGTTTAGGGTTTAGGGATATATTTCTTGTACCCCCAAAAGGACACCCAAGGTACACACTCACCAATATTAAAAAGGAACCTGATATGCACTCACCAAAAACAGTAATATGAACCCTGCTTCATGTGGGGTTCCAAGGAGCAAGGCCTGCAGCCCCGCCCCTAAACCGCCGAAACCCCCCCAAAAATTTAAAACTAAACCCCCCCTGAAACCCCCTAAGCCCCCCTGAAACCCTAAGCCCTAAACCCTGAACCCTAAACCCTAAACCCTAAACCCTAAACCCTAAACCCTAAACCCTAAACCCTAAACCCCCAAACCCAACTCCCTCTTACAACAACCCCCGCAAGCGGACGCGGCGCCGCCGCAGACGCGGCGTCCCCAGGAGACCGCTTCGCCATCCCGGCGCAAAGCTGCGAAGGCCCCGCTCGAGGCCTGAAAAACTTCTGAGGGGTTTAGGGTTTAGGGTTTAGGGTTTAGGGTTTAGGGTTTAGGGTTTCGGGTTTCGGGTTTAGGGTTTACGGTTTACGGTTTGGGGTTTGGGGTTTGAGGTTTTGGGTTTGGGGTCTGGGGTTTGGGGTTTTGGGTTTGGGGTTTGGGGTTTTAGAGTCTTGGGGAAGTCCCCTAAAGTGGTACCCCCTTATATGCTGCTTATATGCCCTACCCATACGTCAGAACCCTTTGAAGGAGGCCAAGGAGCATATTAAGGGCCCAGGAAACTACCCTCAGAAAACTAGCCCCAAGAGTAACCTAGGAATGAAAAGGGTGCCCCCTTCTTGGTTTAAAGAAGGGCCTCCTCAGGGTCCTAGTACTAGCACAGGGGTGTTTGGAGGCTCTTTAGAGACCTTAGGGATGTGCGGTTTTGGTGGTTAGGAGTTTAAAGGGCTTAGGGGTTTCGGAGTACAGCTACATTAAGGGTTTATAGAGCTTAGGGGTTCAGGAGTACAGCTCAAACCCCCCCCCCAAAGCGCTGGCGCCCGAAATCGCCTGGATCTCCTGCACGTTGGCCAACTGCCCCTTCACGACGCCGCAGTCTCCTCCGGCCTCCGCCTCACCCAGGCCGGGCAGGTTTTACTTATGGTGCGCTGGGGGGGGGGGGCGGTCCAATAACACTCAACCCCAAATAAACCCGAAGTGACTGTAAGTAAACCCCTAACTAAACCTTAACTAAACCCTAAATAAACCCTATAATGAACCCAAAAATAAACCCTAAACAAACCCTAGAGGGCAGCATGGGGCCTCTCCCCAGGTCACCACCGAGCCATCCGCAAGCAGGGCCGCAAAGGCCGAGCCGTTGGCTTGGATATGCTGGACCTGAGCGGCCATGGGCTTCGAGCTTGTGAGGTTTTCGGGTTTGAGGTTTAGGGCTTACAGGGTTTATAGGGTTTATAGGGTTTACAGGGCTTATAGGGATTATAGGGTTTATGGGGTTTATGGGGTTTATAGGGTTTATAGGGTTTATCGGGTTTTTGGGGTTTTTGGGGTTTTTGGGGTTTTTGGGGTTTTTTGGGGTTTTGGGGGTTTTTGGGGTTTTTGGGGTACCTACAGTGGGGTTTTACCCTACCGCGGCCTGTAGAACTACGAACCTGCCTTGAAGACGAGTGGCCCTGAACCCTAAACCCTAAACCCTAAACCCTAAACCCTAAACCCTAAACCCTAAACCCTAAACCCTAAACCCTAAAACAAGTCCTGTGGCCCGAGTCGAAGCATTGAAGCAAACCCTCTTCTTCTTATCGCTCGGCAGCACCGGAGGACTCAGAGGGCTGGATAAAACCTTACCTTAAGAGCCCAAAACCTGCCTTTTGTAGGCTACCTAAGAATCCCCCTAAACCCGAAACCCCTGAACCCGAAACCCGAAACCCGAAACCCCAAACCCTAAACCCTAAACCCCAAACCCTAAACCCTAAACCCTAAACCCTAAGCCCTTTGGGTCCTCAAGGTCCACTCCCACTCTGACGCGCAGGCGCGCTCGTGAGCTGCCCCCGCACGGCGCTGCTGTCGCCCCCGGAGAAGCTGTCGCCCCAGGCTACCACCTGGAGCTGTGGGCTCCTAGGGTTTGGGATTTAGGGTTTGGGGTTTGGGGTTTAGGGTTTGGGGTTTAGGGTTTAGGGTTTAGGGTTTAGGGTTTGGGGTTTAGGGTTTAGGGTTTGGGGTTTAGGGTTTAGGGTTTAGGGTTTGGGGTTTGGGGTTTAGGGTTTAGGGGTTTAGGGTTTAGGGTTTAGGGTTTAGGGTTTAGGGTTTAGGGTTTAGGGTTTGGGGTTTAGGGTTTAGGGTTTGGGGTTTGGGGTTTGGGGAGGACTCCACATGGTTGCGACTGACACGATTCGTTTGGATTTCCGGGAGCGGCCTCTTGTCAAGAGAGCGGATAAACCCTAAACCCTAGACACGACACCGTAAACCCGAAACCCGCTAAACGACCTGCAGGCGCAGCCACAGACAGCTCGCTCTAGGCGTGAACACAGCCCCGATGTCGGAGAGTCAGATGGGATTCTTGCAAAGTACTCTGGGGTTAACGCGGATGTTTAGGGTTTAGGGTTTAGGGTTCAGGGTTTAACTGTGTGAAGGTGCTGGTGTAAACCTCCTGGAACCCACAAACCCCGACGCCACACAACCCGCCTAGGCAAACCTGACTCCCAGCAGTCCTGGACACCATGAGAAACACATACAGCCTGCCCTAAGCTTTCATTCTTAAACAGAAAACAGCCCTAAACCCTAAACCGGAAATCCTGAACCCTACACCCTGAGCCTCCCAACCCTAAACCCTAAACCCTAAACCCTAAACCTTAAACCCTAAACCCTAAACCCTAAACCGAAGCTCTCCTGCGACCTAGCCACGGAACCATCTGCACGTATGGCCGCGAACGCAGCGTCTGTGGCTTGAATTTGGCACACGCCCCTCGAATCACAGAGCGCTTGAGTCGTTTGAGGTTCAGGCGTTACTGCCCCTACAGGACCCTAAACCCTAAACCCTAAACCCTACAACCCTAAACCCTAAACCCTAAACCCCAAAGGGTTTACGGCTTAGGGCTTCTCCACGCACTCGAGATCGCAGAGAGAATTTTATGGCAGAGGGCCGGAAGCTCATAGGATCGACTTAAACTGAGGGCCGATGGCCCCAAAGGTACCATGGAGGCCATCAACCTCCCATGCGGGTTTAGGGTCCTAGGGTTTAGGGTTTAGGGTTTAGGGCTTGGGGTTTAGGGTTTAGGGTTTAGGGTTTAGGGTTTAGGGTTTAGGGTTTAGGGTTTAGGGTTTAGGGTTTAGGGTTTAGGGTTTAGGTCCTCAACCCTAAACCCGAAAACTTTTAGGGCCATGTTAACGCGAACCTCGCCCCAAAACGCCAACCCCGCCCCAAAACGCCAACCCCGGACTCGCGCGGTGGGCGGCAAAACCCAGAGGCCGTTCTTCAGGGCTATCGCTTTGGGCATTTGGTCTCGTTGGCTAGTCTCATTCCTAGAACGTAACCACCAGGTTGTCGGGAAGGAGCAGTATGGGTATTTCTCAAAAAGAGGGCAACCCCCTAAACCCCAAAACACGATATAATCCTTTTTAGGAAACCCCCGGATCGCTAACTCAGGTGCGGTGGTAGCTTTCTGCTTTCATACTTGCAGGAGCTGGTGGCCGAGGAGAAGCTCTGCTGTCACTGGAGTTTGCTTTGTGCTCCTGGTAACGAAATAAAATGTTTTGTTGCGCTTTCTGTATTGCAACCATATTGGGGTTTTACGAAATAAAGGAAGTGCAAGTAAAAGATAGGCCTGCGCAGCGCAACCCTAACCTGAGCTCCAACATCCTGTCTAAGCAATGTGACCCCGCCCCTAAACCCTAAACCCTGAACCAAAAAACACTTAACCCTTAAACCCTTAAACCCTTAAAACCTGAAACCCTTAAACCCGTAAACCCTGAAACCCTGAAACCCTTAAACCCTAAACCCTTAAACCCTTAAACCCTCAAACCCTTAAACCCTTACACCCTTAAAACCTTGAACCCTTGAACCCTTGAACCCTTAAACCCTTAAACCCTTAAACCCTTAAACCCTTAAACCCTTAAACCCTTAAACCCTTGAACCCTTGAACCCTAAACCCCTAAACCCTAAACCCTAAACCCTCAAAAACCCTAAACCCCAAACCCTGAAGAGCTTGGCCAGGCAGCCTCAGCTCGTCCCGGACGCCACTGCTGTCCCCTCCGAAATGGGGATTGCCCCAGGAGACGGCCTGGGAGAGGGTCTTCGGGTTGGTTTTAGGGGGTTTAGGGTTTAGGGTTTAGGGTTTAGGGTTTAGGGGGTTTAGGGGGTTTAGGGGGTTTAGGGGGTTTAGGGTTTAGGGTTTAGGGGGTTTAGGGGGTTTAGGGGGTTTAGGGTTTAGGGGGTTTAGGGGGTTTAGGGTTTAGGGGGATTAGGGTTTAGGGTTTAGGGCTTAGGGCTTAGGGCTTAGGGCTTAGGGCTTAGGGTTTGGGGTTTAGGGTTTAGGGCTTAGGGTTTAGGGGCTTTGGAATTAGGATTTTGGGCTTCGAGGGATTAGGGCGAGGTTTCGGGTTCTGCTTTTTTAGGGTATGGGTCCTGTGCCACACTGGCCCCGGCCCCCGCCCGCAGACACACAGCAAAGATGACATCTTCCAAACAAGCAAGCAAGCGAGCTTTTAAAACTTCAGGAAATACCTAGCGTCTACCTGCGACATGCACATTCCCTAAGGGAGTCTGGCTTTCGTGCCATCATGGGGCGTGGCCGCTTGAGGGGATTTGAGGGTTTACGAAAATAGGAGACCCCGAATATAGGCCCCCAAATAGCAGGATTAAGGACCCCAAAAAGGTACCCCCTAATTTACCCTAAACCCTAAACCCTAAACCCTAAACCCTAAACCCTAAACCCTAAACCCTAAACCCGTTTAAGGGATGAGGGGTCCTTGGGATCGCACCTTGCTGATTGAAGCTTGGGAAGCGGGCCAGGTAGATTCAAGGGCTGAGGCTAGGGTTCATGGTGGGCACATTCCCTCCTCAGACGAACCATGGGGTTTAGGATTTGGGTTTTGGTGTTGGGGGTTTAGGGTTTAGGGTTTAGGGTTTAGGGTTTAGGGTTTAGGGTTTCGGGTTTGGGGTTTGGGGTTTGGGGTTTAGGGTTTAGGGTTTAGGGTTTAGGGTTCAGGATCTGGGGTACAAGGGCTCCAGGGGCTCAACCAGGGGTGACTACATGGGGAGAAGTTTCTTGATTTCACATATTGTACGTACAAAACCCAAGTCCATAAACCGTGGATCCCGAACACGGAGCCCTAAACCCATGCACCCTTAAGAAGGCCTAAACCCTACTAGACTTGAGCAAAACCCTAAACACCATGGCGTAAACCCTGAACCCAAAAACCCTAACCCATGAACCCTAAACCCTTAACCCTTAACCTTCAAACCTAGAACCTGAAAATCCTAAACCATGAACCCTAGACTCTAAACCCTAAACTCTAAAGCCTAAACCTTATGTAGACGACCTCTGTGCCCTAAGTCCAGGAAACCCTAAACCCTAAACCCTAAACCCTAAACCCTAAACCCTTGGTCCTTAATCCATGAAACCACCCGGCAGGGCGCGGTTCCATCTGCGCAGATGGCCGCAAAGGCACCCTGCGAGGACTGCACGTGCCGCACGCACCTTCTGCGGCTGTTGGGGCTGTTAAGGGTTTAGGGTTTAGGGTTTAGGGTTTAGGGCTTAGGGTTTAGGGTTTAGGGTTTAGGGTTTGGCGTTTAGGGTTTAGGGTTTCGGGTTTAGGGTTTCGGGTTTAGGACTTAGGGTTCAGCGGGGGTAGTTGGAGGGGATTTAAGGCTCAGGGAGAAGGACTTGAAGGCTTCCGGTTCGAGGCTCTGGGTCTGTGAAGTTCTGGGGCAAACCCTAAACCCTAAACCCTAAACCCTAAACCCTCAAGCCAATGTGTAAACTTGAACTTATTCCTTCCTTGTCTTGGAAGGCCACTTTTGCTGGTGCGGTGCAAAGTTGCCGGCTTCTTTTTGCTGAGTTGTCGTCAGTTGCTTTGTGGCTGCGTAGGCGAGGAGTTTTAAGTAAATCGAACAAAGAAGACTTTTGGGCTCTGTGCCTGCGCAGGGCAAGGGGGTTTAAGAAAATTGAACATTTCAGCACTTTGGAGCTGTTTGAAGCTTCTCAAGTCCTTTTCAAAGCCACCCGGTGCCTTTTGGGCTCTTTGCTGGTGGGCCTTGTGAAACCAATTTGGGCCTTCTGAGGCCAATTTTGGCCTTCTGAAGCCAATTTTGGCTTTCTGAAGCCAAGTTTACGCCTTCTGAAGTCAATTTGGAATTTTGGCCTTCTGAAGCCAATTTTGGGCCTTCCAAACCCAATGATTTTGGCCTTCGGAAGCAGTTTTGGGCCTTCTGAAGCCAATTTGGGCCTGAAACCAATTTTTGCCTTCTGGAGCGGCCAATTTGTGCCTTTATATGGCCTTCTGAAGCCAATTTTGGGCTTTCTGAAGTCAATTTGTGCTTCTGAAACCAATTCTGGCCCGTTTGTGCCTTCTGAAAACAATTTGGGCCTCGGCCAATTTGTGCCTTCTGAAGCCAATTTGGGCCTCTGAAGCCAATTTTGGCCTTCTCAAGCCAATTTTGGCCTCTGAAGCCAATTTTGGCCTCCTGAAGCCAATTTTGTCTCAAGCCAAGTTTAGGCCTTCTGAAGTCAATTTAGACCAATTTTAAGCCTTCTCAAGCCAATTTGAGCCTCCTAAGGCAAATTCCGAAGCCAATTTGGGCCTTCTGAAGCCTCTGAAGCCAATTGTGGCCTTCTGAAGCTTTTGGGCCAAGTTTAGGCCTTTTTGGCCTTCCGAAGCCAATTTTGGCCTTCTGAGGGCCTTCTGGTGCCAAGTTTAAGCTTTTGGCCTTCCGAAACCAATTTTGGCCTTTTGAATTATTCAAAAGTCTTAAAACAGAAACTCCTCGAAACTTTCCCCGGACCTGAACCCTTAATAAGTTCAATAAACCCTAAACCTGAAGCCTCACAAAAACCACTAAAAGCTCCTTAGCCGCAGCCCTACGCCCGAAAACCCTAAAACCCCAATCACTAAACCCCAAACCCTAACCGCCCTAACCCTAAGCCCCTAAAGCCCCACCCCCTAAACCCCCTAAATCCCCTAAAGCCAAAACCCTAAAAACCCCCCAAGAAGAGGCAGCTTGCGCCCATCGGCCCCCCGCCTCAGAGCCTCTCGCGCCGAGCTGCAGTCCCCGCCGCTGTGGAAGCTCCCCCACGTCACCACCTCATGGTCGATTTAGCGTTTAGGATTTAGGGTTTAGGGTTCAGGGTTTAGGGGGTTAGGGTTTAGGGCATTTGGGGCTTTCGAAACCTTCAAGTTTTGCGTGAGGGGTGTACCCCTGCAAAACGGAGAACCCTGAAAAAAATCTGAAACCCTAAGCCCGGACTGAAAAGGCCGAGTCCTGCGTCAAATGCAAACAAACGGGGCTTTGGGAGTCTAGCGCAACATAAGCCAGGCACTGATCCATCCGAGCGGATGGCGGCGAACGAGAAGTCGCTAGCCTGCCGGGGCTGCAGGCTTAGGATTTAGGGTTGGGGTTTAGGGATTAGGGTTTAGGGTTCAGGGTTCAGGGTTTAGGGTCTAGGGTCTAGGGTCTAGGGTCTAGGGTCTAGGGTCTAGGGTCTAGGGTCTAGGGTCTAGGGTCTAGGGTCTAGGGTCTAGGGTCTAGGGTCTAGGGTCTAGGGTCTAGGGTTTAGGGTCTAGGGTTTAGGGTTTAGGGTTTAGGGTTTAGGGTTTAGGGTTTAGGGTTTAGGGTTTAGGGTTTAGGGTTCAGCATCTCAAGTCCAAGCGTTTCACTAGTAGAGCTCCTTACTCCGGTATCGAATATCGACCCACCCACCCAGTGGATCCCATAACATTATGAAAATATTTTACTTTATGTTTTAATCTTAAATTTTTTGGTTCAGTCGGCTGCCGCCCAGGGTGGGCCCTAAACCCAAAAGGCAGCCCAGAGCAGGGCCTAACCTCAATAAACCCAGCCCCGCGTAGGCCCTAAACCCTAAAGCCAGCCCAGAGTAGGCCCTGAACCCTAAAGCCAGCCCAGAAGCCAGCCCAGACTCCGCCCTAAACCCTAAGCCAGCCCAGAGTAAGCCCTAAACCCTAAAGCCAGTACCGAGTAGGCCCTAAACCCTAAAGCCTGCCCAGAGTAGGCCCTAAACCCTAAAGCCAGCCCAGAGTAGGCCCCCCGAGCAACCGGCAAATTTTGGTGGAAAACCGGGAAATTTTGGTGGAAAACCGGGAATTTTTAGTGGAAAAACCGGGAATTTTTAGTGGAAAAATCGGGAACTTTTAGTGGAAAAACCGGGAATTTTTAGTGGAAAACAGGGAGTTTTTAGTGGAAAAACCAGGAATTTTTAGTGGAAAAACCGGCAAGTTTTAGTGAAAAAACCCGGAATTTTTGGTGGAAAACCGGGAAATTTTGGTGGAAAAACCGGTAATTTTTAGTGGAAAACCGGGATTTTTTAGTGGAAAAACCGGTAATTTTTAGTGGAAAAACCGGGAATTTTTGGTGGAAAAACCGGGAATTTTTAGTGGAGAAACCGGGAATTTTCGGTGGAAAAACCGGTAAATTTTGGTGGAAAAACCGGGAATTTTTAGTGGAAAACCGGGAGTTTTTGGTGGAAAACCGGGATTGTGGAAAACCGGGAATTTTTAGTGGAAAACCTGGAATTTTTAGTGGAAAACCGGGAATTTTTAGTGGAAAACCGGGAATTTTTGGTGGAAAACCGGGAATTTTTAGTGGAAAACCGGGAGTTTTTAGTGGAAAACCGGGAATTTTTAGTGGAAAAACCGGGAATTTTTGGTGGACAAACCGGGAATTTTTGGTGGAAAAACCGGGAAGTTTTAGTGGAAAAACCGGGAATTTTTAGTGGAAAAACCGGGAATTTTTAGTGGAAAACCGGGATTTGTGGAAAACCGGGAATTTTTAGTGGAAAACCGGGATTTTTTAGTGGAAAACCGGGAATTTTTAGTGGAAAACCGGGAATTTTTAGTGGAAAAACCGGGAAGCCATTAGCCATTAAATATACATATGATAGAGAGTGTTTAGGGTTTAGGGTTTAGGGTTTAGGGTTTAGGGTTTAGGGTTTAGGGTTCAGGGTTCAGGGTTCAGGGTTTAGGGTTTAGGGTTTAGGGTTTAGGGTTTAGGGTTTAGGGTTTAGGGTTTAGGGTTTAGGGTTTAGGGTTTAGGGTTTAGGGTTTAGGGTTTAGGGTTTAGGGTTTAGGGTTTAGGGTTTAGGGTTTAGGGTTTAGGGTTTAGGGTTTAGGGTTTAGGGTTTAGGGTTTAGGGTTTCGGGTTTAGGGTTTAGGGTTTAAAAAGAAAACCACTAAACTGCGACCAAAATTCTAGTTTGCGCGCTTTGTCCGCAGCAGCATCTTGCGTAAGACTGGGGGCATACACACATAGGACTTGCAAAGGTTTCGGGGAAGTATTCACATGAATACTACACATTCTCGGCCCCAGGGGAAGAAAAGAGTGCACATATGGACGGAGAGTTATGGTTCAGGGGATCCAGGGTGTAGGAGTTCTGCAAGCGTGGGAGAAGCAGGCGAGCGAGCCCAAAATCCCCTGAAACTCCGGAAACCCCCCGAATCCTATAACCATACCTTGCAATTTCGGTCCAGCGCAGCAATCCCAAACCCTAAACACGAGACCCTAGACCCTGAACCCTAAACCCTTAACCCTTAACGACAGAACTCCGTGAAGGGATTGGATGAGATACCCGACTCCCTACTTTGCCCACCCAGAACCAGTTTAGGGTTTAGGGTTTAGGGTTTAGGGTTTAGGGTTTAGGGTTTAGGGTTTAGGGTTTAGGGTTTAGGGTTTAGGGTTTAGGGTTTAGGGTTTAGGGTTTAGGGTTTAGGGTTTAGGGTTTAGGGTGTCTCAATGAGGCGGCGCGCTGGTGCTGAAAGCACCCAGGCGCGCGCCCCGATTTGCATAAGCCCACCCCCGCTGGCGCTCCACCCTCGCCTTAACCTCTACGGGCTTAGGGTTCTTTTGAACTTTGATCGTGCTTCTGTTATTTTTCTCTTGTCTATTGGCTGGGTTTAGAAGCTCGGCATCGATGCAGATCAACTACCCTGAAGCTCGCAGCCCCTAGGCATTGCAAGGGAGATGTCTATCAGTCGAGGGCTGCTGGGAGAGCCAAAAGTCAGAGGTTTGGGCTTGGGGTTGGCTGCCGCCTTCGCCCTCTGCGATGCTGCGTGTTGGGCGGGGATTTGGAAAACTTGCTTGGAAGGGCATGAAATCAGAGGTTTGCATCATTCGAGGGCTTCTGGGAGGGCCAAAAAGTCAGAGGTTTGGGATTGGGCTGGCTGCCGCCTTCGCGCCGGAAGTTAAAGGGGTGGGATGGGCGGTTGCTGCTGCCTTCACTTTCGCTGATGCTGCAGCTGGACCTTGTTGGAGTCGTGGTGGCCTTGTGAGTCGTTTTAAAAGTGCCAAAAACCCAAGGTTTGGGCTTGGGGCTGGCTGCCGCCTTCGCTTTTGGTGATGCTGCGTCCTGGTTGGGGATCTGGATCCCTTGCTTGAAAGGGCCAGGGGCCTCAGGCCAAGGCCTGCTTTTCAGGCAGGGTTTCATGCAAAAGGTTTCCGGCAAGCAGGAGATCCAGTCCCAGGCAGGGGGCCACAGCCTCCCAGCAATTCTTTCTAAAAGTGCAAAAACCCGAAGGTTGGGCTTGGGGCTAGCTGCCGCCTTCGCCCTTGGATGCTGCGTCCTGGTTGGGGATCTGGATCCCTTGCAAAGACCTCAGACCAGCCAAGGCTTCTGGTAAGCACACATCCTCCCACACCAGCCAGGACCAGCGGCCACAGGCCAGGACCAGGCCAGGACCAGGGCCAGGGCCAGGGCCAGGGCCAGGGCCAGGGCCAGGGCCAGGGCCAGGGCCAGGGCCAGGGCCAGCACCAGGGCCAGGGCCAGGGGCCAGACCCACTGCCAGGGCCATGGCCAGCAGGGCCAGAGGCAGGGCCAGGGCCTTGGCGGTTGCCATGTTTTACCCGAAGGTTTGGGGTATCTTATTCTAGGGCGACCTGACAGGTAGCGACCTGCCGGGTCCACCGCGCAGCCCGCAGCTGCCTGCGGGACTGGAGCTCCGTCGCCCGCCGGAGGGCTTCTGGCTCCGGAGCTGCCTCGCCTGCCGGCTTCGGCGCGTTCGCCCTGCTCGACGGCCCCGGGCTCACTCAGTTTAGGGTTTAGGGTTTAGGGTTTAGGGTTTAGGGTTTAGGGTTTAGGGTTTAGGGTTTAGGGTTTAGGGTTTAGGGTTTAGGGTTTAGGGTTTAGGGTTTAGGGTTTAGGGTTTAGGGTTTAGGGTTAAGGGTTTAGGGTTTCGGGTCTAGGGTCTAGGGTTTAGGGTTGAGGGTTGAGGTTGAGGGTTGAGGGTTGAGGGTTGAGGGTTGAGGGTTGAGGGTTGAGGGTTGAGGGTTGAGGGTTGAGGGTTGAGGGTTGAGGGTTGAGGGTTCAGGGTTTAGGGTTTAGGGTTGAGGGTTTAGGGGCTTAGGATCCTAGAGCCCAAGCGGGGTTCAACGTTTTCTCGGCCTTGGGGCTCAAGGGTTTCGATTGCTCAGGCATCGCGTCTTAAGGTTTGGGGTTCTAAGGAGTGATATAGGGGCCTTAGTAATTAGAGTAGGGTTCTCGGGGGGTTATTATAGTATAGCTGTATAACTATGCCTGGATCATCTCCACATTGCGCAGCTCGCCCTGCAGAAAGGAGCTGTCTCCGCCAGAGAAGTCATCGCCCCACGTTACCTTGTGGAGTTGGGCTTACCCTCAACCCTAAACCCTAAACCCTAAACCCTAAACCCTAAACCCTAAACCCTAAACCCTAAACCCTAAACCCTAAACCCTAAACCCTAAACCCTAAACCTTGCTGTTCCGGGCCTTGAGTCTTCAGCTACTGAAGACTGATCCCTGAACCCCCCCCCCCCAAAAAAAAAATAAAAAAAAACTTAGTTCAGGCATCAGGTCTTAAGGTTTGGGGTTCTAAGGAGCAATATAGGGGGCCTTAATCATTAGAATAGGGTTTTAGGGGGGGGGCATTATAGTATAGCTATGAAGGGACCATAAGGGAATACTACTAGTAACTATTCCGACCCCTGTAGTACTGCCCCCCAACTGACCCTTTTACCGGGCCAGCGCCAGTGGCCACGTTAAGTCTGACGCCGGTCTCCCGGTCTCCGATGGCACGGGAATGCACTTCTTCGGAGAATTCTTGTGCTTTGGCCAACAAAGGAGCAGCAAAAAACGCACCCCCCCCCCCCCATAGGAGGAGCGCTCGAGAAACGTCCGGAGGTCCTCAACCCTTAACCCTGAAAAAGTCCAACAACATACCTGAAGAAAACAATGAAAAAGAACTATAGAGATTAAGAAAAATAGAAAAATAGACGAATTAAAAGAGAAAAACAAAGAAAAAAAAAACACATCCTCGATCCCCGCTGGCTCCCTTCCCCCAGCTAACTCCACCGACTCCCCAGCGAGAGGAAGCTGGACTTTGAAGTAACCAGGGCGAAAAAAGTATAAACTTTTATTTCGTCATTATTCCTTTAAGGAACAAAAGTATTAAGGTATAGTCCTCCAAACCCCAAACCCTCAACCCTCAACCCTAAACCCTACACCCTAAACCCTAAACCCGAAACCGTAAACCCAGGATTGCCCACTGAGTTCGGGGGGTTGCTCACGGTGCGCCCCAGGTGCCACGGAGCCGTCGCGGCGGATGGCAGCAAAGGCGAGGTTACTTGCCTGAAGCCGTTCGGGTCACCCGAAACCCTAAACCCTAAACCTTCAAGAGTTTCAGGGGTTAGGGTTTACGAGTGTGCCTGAGGGCTATTTGAACCTCAACTCTGTCGTGCGGATGGTGTACCCCAAAATGCTAGTTTACGGTTTAGGGTTTAGGATTCAGGTTTAGGGTTTTGGGTTTAGGGTATAGGGTTTAGTGTTCAGGGTTTAGGGTATAGGGTGCATTGTAGGAACCCTCACCCCCCCCCCCCCCCCCCAAAAAAAAAAAAAAAGGACCCCCGACTGTTGACAAGCCTCCGCGCGAAAACATAGAACCGACTCAGCTCAATTTACGGCCAACGCCGCTACAACCAGGTGACCTAAGTCTCCATGGGGTTCATACCTTGGACCCCGAGGGTTTAGGGGTTGGGGTTTGGGGTTTAGGGATTAGGGTTGAGGGTTGAGGGTTGAGGGTTGAGGGTTGAGGGTTGAGGGTTGAGGGTTGAGGGTGAAGGGTGAGGGTTGAGGGTTGAGGGTTGAGGGTTGAGGGTTGAGAGTTGAGGGTTTAGGGTTTAGGGTTTAGGGTTTAGGGTTTAGGGTTTAGGGTTTAGGGTTTAGGGTTTAGGGTTTAGGGTTTAGGGTTCGGTTGTGCCCTCGGGTTTGGGGACCCTTTTTAAAGTAGGGCCGTATTAGGAGAAGATTCAGGCAAACCTCTAGGGGTACAACCTTAGGGGTACGAGTCTCTAAGTCCCTTGACGATATGGTAAATTCAATTATGGCCCCTTTTTGGGTACCCATAATAAGGACCCCACAAGTGACCATGTTTATTAGAAGGTACCATTTGTATGGAAGGAATGGAAAGCGTGTGCTCCGACAGGCTCAGGCTGCAAAACGCCGACCTAGTCCCTACCCCGGCGCTTCCGCCATTGACCCTAAACCCTAACCCCTAAACCCAAAACCCTGAACCCTAAACTGAGCCTTGCTTTCAGCTTGCAAGAGGTGAACCCTAAACCCTAAACCCCAAACCCTAAACCCTAAACCCCAAACCCCAAACCCCAAACCCTGAACCCTAAACCCTAAACCCTAAACCCTAAACCCCAAACCCCAAACCCTAAACCCTAAACCCTGAACCCTAAACCCTAAACCCTAACCCCTAAACCCTGTGCCTGGATGTGCTCCACGTCTTTCAACTGGTCCTGAAATCGCGCCCTATGGGCGCTTAGATGTGAGGAAGAGGGTTCAGGGTTTAGGGTTTAGGGGTTAGGGTTTGGGGTTTAGGGTTTCGGGTTCAGGGTTCAGGGTTCAGGGTTCAGGGTTCAGGGTTCAGGGTTCAGGGTTCAGGGTTCAGGGTTCAGGGTTTAGGGTTTAGGGTT
>CAJNDS010001136.1:205659-238838 GCA_905221605.1 Symbiodinium natans | reverse complement strand
GGGGGGGGGGGGGGGGGTTGGGGGTTGGGGGTTTGGAGTTTAAGGTTTAGGGTTTAGGGTTTAGGGTGTAGGGTTCAGGGGTTTGGGTGTCGGGCTTCGGGCTTAGGGTTCTAGAGTGTTGGCTTTCGGGCCCCTCAAACCCTGATGTCGGGGTCCGAAGAATTACAAAGAGTATTCCGTTATGGTCCCCATCCAATTATGCTAGAAGAACCCCCAAAGCCCTTTCCTAATTATTGAGGCCCTTACACAATAGAGACGAAACCCCTGATGCATGGGTCCTTGGGTGTATAGGGTTTTTGTGAGGGCTCTGCCTTTAAGGGCCCATATTTGTGAGGGCTCTGCCTTTAAGGGCCCATATGAAGGGACCATGCAACTACCCCAAGATAAAACCCCAAACCCCAAACCCTGAAAGTTAAACCCGAACCCTAAACCCTAAACCCCAAACCCTGAACCTCTTGTAAGGTCGTGGACTCAAGGTGTGGAGAGACAGCGATTGCTTCCTGTTCCCTATTCATCCCTAACCTCAGAACCTCCACTGAATCGCCTTCTCAAGGCCGCCTAAATCCTAAAAACTAATCCGTAAACCCTAAACCCTAAACCCTAAAACCTAAACCCTAAACCCTAAACCCTAAACCCTAAACCCTAAACCCTCACGTCTTGGAGAGTCCCCCCCCCCTTCAAGACAAGGGGCGCCCGTCTGCCCGGCGATGGCGGTCAGGGTGTCGCCATCCTGGAGACCTGCCTCAAGGCGTTGTCAGGCTCTCCTTTTGTTGTTGGGGGGGGGGGGGGGTTGGGGGGCTGTTGGAGCCCTGAACCCTAAACCCTAAACCCTGAACCCTAAACCCTAAACCCTAAACCCTGAACCCTAAACCCTAAACTCTGAAGGGTTGGAGCCCTCGGCCAGGGCTGACTGCTAATTGCCTAGGGGTTAGAGTCTGGGTTTTGGGGTTCATGGTATTTATTAACCAATGAGAACTGTACTTCTAACTGTACTAAAAACCATATTAGGGCACTTAGGGGGCTTATAAGTGTGATTTGTCAGTACAGTTATATTTGGTGAATAAGTGCCATGAACCTCCAAGTAGGGTTTAGGGTTCAGGGCTTTGGGCTCCCAAGACCGATGAATTGCTTCGGACCAGCCGGAGTTGGGGTTTAGGGTTTTAGGGTTTCGGGTTTGGGGTTTGGGGTCTGGGGTTTGGGGTTTAGAGTTTAGGGTTTAGGGTTGAGCGGTGAGGGTTGCGTCGCGGTATAGAGGGTTGAGATGCTTTGGGCACCTACTAGTTTGCAGCTCAATCTCCTGCAATTGATGGGGTTCGTGCACATACTTTGCCGGTTTGGGGGGACTACCCTAAACCCTAAACCCGAAACCCTAAACCCTAAACCCGAAACCCGAAACCCTAAACCCTAAACCCTGAACCCTCGCGCCTCGCTGAGCGTGTCGGCATCGCACAGGAGCGCTCCCGATGCGGTGCTCAAGGCATAGATGCGCGAGCCTCTGCAAGGAGGCAGGGTTATTGCTTCGGGTTTAAGGGGGAGTTTAGGGTGTAGAGGTTTAGGGTTTGGGGTTTAGGGTTTTAGGGTTTAGGGTTTAGGGTTTAGGGGTTTAGGGGTTTAGGGTTTAGGGGTTTAGGGGTTTAGGGTTTCGGGTTTCGGGTTAGGGTTGAGGGTTTAGGGTGTAGCGCAGCTACTATAAGTGCGTTCTCACCCTACTTGAGGTGCCTCGCCTCGAATGACCCCAGCTCTACCTACCCAGAAACCTCGAGGTGTAGGGCGGGCTGCGGGCAGATCCTGTACCCAAGCCCTGCGCCACACCCTGGTAAGCTAAACCGGGCTTCCAGAAATCGATGCTGCATGGCCAGAAGGACCACAGAAGGGTTTATGTCCTGAACCCTAAGCCCTAAACCCTAAACCCTAAACCCTAAACCCTAAACCCTAAACCCTAAACCCTAAACCCTAAACCCTAAACCCTAAACCCTAAACCCGGAAGCCCCGGAATCCGAAGCCCGCAAAGCTGAAGATGCGGGCTCAGGGTACAGATCGCGGGAATGAAGCCTTGAACCCCAAGCCCGCTACCAAGGGTTTAGAGGGTTTGGGGGGTTTAGGGCGCTTTGGGGGTTTTAGGGGCTTTTGTGGGACTTTAGGAGGCTTTAGGGGACTTTAGGAGGCTTCGGGGGATTTAGTGGCTTTAGGGTAGGGTTTAGGGGCCCTAAGCCCTAAGCCCTAAGCCCTAAGCCCTAAGCCCTAAGCCCTAAGCCCTAAGCCCTAAGCCCTAAGCCCTAAGCCCTAAACCCTAAACCCTAAACCTCTCAAGGGATTGAGGGATAAGACCTCTCCGCCCCTCCCCCGCCTAGCTCGGAGGCCGACTGCCCTCTCAGAGTGCCTGGGGTTTTGGGGTTTGGGGTTTAGGGTTTGGGGTTTAGGGTTTGGGGTTTAGGGTTTAGGGTTTGGGGTTTAGGGTTTAGGTGTTTCGGGTTCAGGGATTGGGGTTTAGGGTTTGGGGTTCGGGGTTTAGGGGCTTTAGGGTTTGTGGCTTAGGGTTGAAGATGTAGGGCGCGTGGTGTAGGGTTTGGAGTTGGGGGAGGCCCTTAGTTTGGGGGCTGATAAGGGAACCTAAGCCCTAAAAAAGGAAAACAAGTGCCTGCTCTCTAGGAGTTGGGGCTTCACGACCCTATAACGCCGCCTAAACTCTCTTGCGCGCTGCAAAGCTCCAAATTTTACAATATGGCTTGGGGATTAGGGTTTAGGGTTTGTGCAACATTACTGGGGCGGGCGCTGAAGAAGCTAGGCCCTACATGGGTGTAGAGTTGCCTGCGGATTCGGCCCCATAGAACCTGATTCTTAAAGGTATGCCAAGTCTTCCCCAGATGCAGGGTGTGAAGCCTTAGAAGGAACCCTAAACCCTAAACCCGAACGAAAGCGCGGGGGGGGTGGGGGGGCGGGAAGGGGGGTCCCGCGACCCCAAAGCTTTAAATGCCTCAGGGTTTTAGGGTTTAGGGTGTATAGGGTTTAGGGTTTAGCGGGCTTTGGGGTTAGGATTTAAGGGGGCTAGGGCTTAGGGCTTGAAAGTTTCAAGGCATGCACTAAACCTTAAAGGGGCGGTGCCTAAGCCCCTGGACCTCGACGGCGCAAGCCGACCCAGGTCGTTCGCCCGCCTCCCACAGCTCGGAGGTCCGGTACCGGATTAGAGTCAATACCCTAAACCAAACATGTAAGGTTCTGGCGGTGTTTTGCTGTGCCCCAAAGGCCCCAGGCCGGGGGTTCCCGGACCCCTCGCCGCAGCGTGCTCAAGGACCTGGGGGCCTCTGGCCACCGCTTTTTTGCTCAAACGCGCCTGCCTTCTGGGACCTGGGCCCTCCTAGGACCCCTGGCAATCCCCGTCAGACCTTCTGTGACCCCCCTAAGACCCTGAACCTTTCTTACATCCCTCCTCAACCCCCTGGACTGGATCATTACTTTTGGCTGCAAAGGGAATATTGGCGACGGAAGACGTTTTCTTGGAAGTAAGCAATTGTCCTGAGTTTAGGCCTAAAACCTAAAGGAATAGATTAGGGTGGCTTTGCCGCCTTGGACAGCGTGGGGTGGGAGAAAGGCTTTGGATGGCCTTGGATGGCCTTCCACAATCGGGCCAGAGCCACCCTTCGCACGTGACGAGGCTTTCGAGCCTCCGCTGTTTACAGCAAACCGTAAACCGTAAACCCTAAACCCTAAACCCTAAAGCAATCCTGGGGCCTTCGTTTTTTCTTCGTTTCCTTTTGCAGCAAACCCTAAACCCCAAACCCTAAAAGGGTCTGAGGGTCCAAACAAAGCTTCAACGCCGGTCCAGGGGGCCGACGGTCGCGTCAGCCTCTGCCTCCAGGACTACCCCGCGGCCACTGAGCAAAGTGACGCCGACCCGAAGCGCCATGGCACCACCGACCCTTTTTATAGGGTTTGGGGTTTGGGGTTTAGGGTTTAGGGTTTAGGATTTGGGGTTTAAATTTTTATTTTGGGTTTAAGGTTTAGGGTTGGACCCTCCTTCTTTTAGGAGGTTCTTCAGGGAGGTACCAACCCCCATGAGTCCCCCTTCCTTAAGGACCCTATAATGCTTACGAGTTCTTCAACCGGGAATGAAAACCTTAAACTCTATAAACCTCATTAAACCAGGGAATATAGTTTGCCGAGTCTTGATGTCTCTGCGTTGCCAGGGAATTAGGGACCGGACTGCACAGGGCACATAGACTCCCAATTTTGTTTACGAGGAACCAACGTGCTTGAGTGTAGGGTCGAGGCTTGTGGGGTGGGTTCTCGCAGGGTGGGTTCTCAGCAGGGGTCCCTTTGCGTCCATTTACGAGATGTGGGGGGTTAGGTTTGGGGTTAAGGGTTTAGGATAAAGGGGGTACCCAAATATGAAAATCCCACACAAGGCTTTAAGATTGTGGGCTTCACCCTCACAAGCTTCAGCGCCCGAGCGACAATGAAGCCAGACGCACACGAAGACGAAAGGCTTTCCGGGCATGTGAACATCAGACACTCAACACCACGAAGCTCTAAATCCTGAACTTGAATTTGCACCCACCCGCAGGGCCCAGGGTTTAGGGTTTAGGGTTTTGGGTTTAGGTTTAGGGTTTGGATTGGGTTAGGGTTTAGGGTTTTGAACTGTGCTGCATTCGGCAACCGCAAACTTCAACGCCAAACCTTCCATTCAAACAGCCGCAACTGTTCAGTGCAGCAGGGCTTAGGGCTTAAGAACTCATCAAGCTCTTCATTTAGGGTTTAGGGTTTAGGGTTCAGGGTTCAGGGTTCAGGGTTCAGGGTTTAGGGTTTAGGGTTTAAGGGTTTAGGGTTTAGGGTTTAGGGTTTAGGGTGTAGGGTTTAGGGTTTAGGGTTTAGGGTGGGTAGGGTTCAGGGTTCAGGGTTCAGGGTTCAGGGTTCAGGGTTTTAGGGTTTAGGGTTTAGGGTTTAGGGTTTAGGGTTAAGGGTTAGGGTTTAGGGTTTAGGGTTTAGGGTTTAAGGGTTTAAGGGTTTAGGGTTAAGGGTTTAGGGTTTAGGGTTTAGGGTTTAGGGTTTAGGGTTTAGGGTTTAGGGTTTAGGGTTAGGGTTTAGGGTTAGGGGTTAGGGTTTAGGGTTTAGGGTTTAGGGTTTAGGGTTTAGGGTTTAGGGTTTAGGGTTTAGGGTTTAGGGTTTAGGGTTTAGGGTTTAGGGTTTAGGGTTTAGGGTTTAGGGCACCAGCGGAAAGACAACCACAGAAGCAGACCTACGGAATCAAGACAGCAGCTGTTCACCCCTTAATCTAAGGGTAACTACATGGTCCCTTAGTATGGGCCCTTAAAAGTCTACCCCTTATATACCTCTTATATACCCTATACAAATTAAGGACCCATACATCAGAACCCTTTGAAGGAGGTTAGGGACCATATTAAGGGCCCATGAAACTACCCTTAGACTTAAGCCACGGAGCAGGGGCGCCTCGCTTTCCAAACGCCGGATGGCTTCCTGGAACGGGCTCGGTGGGGACTTCTACTCAGGTTTAGGGTTTAAGGTTTCGGGTGTCGGGTTTGGGGTTTATGGGCGGTTTAAACCCTCTGAAAGCGATTCCTGAATGCTTGGGGTTTAGGGTTTGAAGTTCCGGTAGTGAACCCTCTGTCCATGTGGTTTGCATGCTTTTGAAGGGGCCTAGAAGCACGCTTGCTGTGCTACAGCATTGGAAGCAACTCATGAGCAGAGAGGTGAGCCCTCAGCAGCTCCATGAGCATTTCTCTCGCCATAGGCGCAGCGCAACTACATCTACTTTCAGGCAGCAGCCCGGAAAGTGAAGACGTTGTGCGTGGTGGCCGATGGGCCTTCAATGTCCAACCTAAACCCTGAACCCTAAACCCTAAACCCCAAACCCTACACTCGAGTGTTTAGGGCCACTGCTTCGGGTGGTTGTGCTCTACTGACTTGTAGGGTCTTAGGAGTGGCAGGTGGGAGTTTTAAGGTGGGTGCCTAATTCCTTCACTCCCTACCAAGAGCCAGCAGGTTTAGGCTTTTAGGGTTCTAAGGTGCATACCGATCTCCTTCACTCCCTACCAAGCACCAGCAGGTTTGGGTTTTCAGCTCTTGCATTTTTTTGAGTTGTTTTTTGGCTTTGGGGGCGGGGAGGAGGGGAACCATGAAAAGCTTGAAGCCTGCACCATCAGGCACGTTGGAGCCCGTTTAGGGCTTAGGAATTTTTAAGGATTAGGATTCTAAAGTTTGGGGCTTGAGGGCCTTTTGGTGTTTGAGGGCTTCGGGTCTAAGGGTTCGGGGTGCTAAGGTTTAGGGTTTTCAGGTTTGGGGTTTTAGGCTTTAGGGTTTTAGGGCCTATGGTGTTAAGGTTTAGGGTTTCAAGGTGTATTTAAGGTTTGAGGTGTTAAGGTTTAAGGTCTTAAGGTTTAGGGTTCTAAGGCTTAGGTCTTAAGGTTTAGGGTTCGAAGGTTTAGGGTCTTCCTGTTTAGGGTTCTAAGGTTCAGGGCTTTAGGGCTCTAAACCCGAAACCCTGAACCCCAAACTTAAACCCTAAACCCTCAACCCTCAACCCTAAACCCTAAACTGCCGAGAGCGCCGCCTGTCCATTTACATGGGTGCTCGAGGCTTCGACCGAGGTCCCCGACCGAGCGGGGCCTGCAGTGCCTGGCTACGCCTCAGACACTAGGGCGTAAGCCCGACTTCCCCTCACGCACCCTAAACCCTAAACCTTAAACCCTAAACCCTAAACCCCTGGGACCAGGGGCCGGTCGAGGGGCCCCCCGCTTCATGAAGCCCCGAAGGGGGGGGGGGGGCTCAGGATTTGCCCGGACCCGGAATGAAACAGTTTACTCCGCGAAAGCCTCAAGAAGGCCCACGAGCTCCAGCAGGCCCCTGGAACCCCCCCTGCTCTTCCTCGCTTAAACATTCGGAAGGAGTAAAAAGCAAGAAAGCCCCCCTTTAAAGGGGTTCGGGGGGTGAACCCTAAACCCTAAATGAGAGTAGTTTGGGTGGTTGGGGTGGGACTACATGCTAACGCAAGCGAGCTGCCCGGGTGTTTTAGCACCAGCGAACTTCCCTTCTATACACCCTAAACCCTAAACCCTAAACCCTAAACCCTAAACCCTAAACCCTAAACCCCAAACCCTAAACCCTAAACGGCTCGGCCTTCAGGATGCTCACGTCGAACTGCCTTGGCTGCTCCAAGGGTTTAGGGTTTAGGGTTTGGGGTTTACGGTTTACGGTTTCGGGTTTAGGGTTTAGGGTTTAGGGTTTAGGGTCTGGTTCTTAGTAGGGAATGAGGGAATGAGGTACCCCATATATATATATATATATATATATACCCTTTAAGGGAGTATACAGGATACATCATTCCCTCATTCCCTACTAAGAACCAGCCAGCTTTTCTGAAGACCCCTAAAACCCTTAAGCCCTTAAAAGCCTTAAACCATTAAACCCTTAAAACCCTTAAGCCCTCAAACCCTCAAACCCTCAAACCCTCAAACCCTCAAACCCTCAAACCCTCAAACCCTCAAACCCTCAAACCCTCAAACCCTCAAACCCTCGAACCCTCAAACCCTCAAACCCTCAAACCCTTAAACCCTTAAACCCTTAAACCCTTAAACCCTAGCCCCTCAACCGTAACCCTCAGCCTGTTTTCTGAAGAGCGCAGAGCCATCCCTAAGGCAGTTGAAAGATCTTGCGGGTTGCCTTTGAGTTTCCGGAGGTGAATCCGAAGCAAAAACAAGGAACTTACCTCATGGTTGCTCTGGGGACACGTCTTTGAACCACCGCCTCCTTCACCTCTAGACAGCGCCAAGAGAAAAGCCGCTACCCCGTCAACAACCCAAACCCTAAACCCAAAGTCCTAGAGCCTCGGTCCTGCAACATGCTAAACCCTAAACCCTAAACCCTAAACCCTAAACCCTAAACCCTAAACCCTAAACCCTAAACCCTAAACCCTAAACCCTAAACCCTAAACCCTAAACCCCCCCCCCCCCCCCCCTTGCCTCATTCAAGCCCCACGCAGGGATGGCAGCCAAACCCTGTAAACCCAAAGGCGCCTATTGAACCCAAAAACCAACCCTAAACCCGAAGCCCTAGACCCTAAGCCCGAAGGCCCTGGACCCTAGAGCCTAAGCCCTAAGCCCGACAGCCCTAAACCCGAAGCCCTAAACCCGAAACCCAAAACCCGAAAACCCTAAACCCTCAACCCTCAACCCTAAACCCCAAGCCCTAAACCCTAAACCCCAAGCCCTAAACCCTAAACCCCAAACCCTAAAACCCTGAATCTGTCTGTGCCCCAGCGGCAAATTGTGTGCGGTCATGCTATGGCCTTTCTGCACCCTGGCAGTTCTGGGCTTAGAATGCCGGGTTTAGGGCTCAGGGTCTAGGGTTTGGGGTTTTAGGGTTTGGGGTTTAGGGCTTAGGGTTTAGGGTTTTGGGTTTAGGGTTTAGGGTTTACGGCTTAGGGCTTAGGGCTTAGGGCTTAGGGGTTTAAATCTGACTCTGGCGTATTTGGGATTTAGGGCCTGTGGCAACTGGGGATTCAGTTTAGGAGATCAGGGGATTACGGTTGAGGGCTTAGGGGTCGGGCTGAAGCTTCGCTTGGGTCCCCGGGTTGAGTGTTCAGGGCTTCGGGTGAGCTGGGCAGTGGCGAATTAAGGGGCTCGTTCGGGGTTTGCGGTTTAGGGTTTAGGGTTTAGGGTTTAGGGTTTAGGGTTTAGGGTTTAGGGTTTAGGGTTTAGGGTTTAGGGTTTAGGGTCTAGGGTTTTGGGTTTTGGGGTTTAGGGTTTAGGGTTTAGGGTTTTGGGGTTTTGGGGTTTAGGGTTTAGGGTTTTGGGCTGAAGGGTCAAGAAGTGGGGCTGAGTGGCATGAGGCGTACGGATGGAGGGTCTAAGGGACCTTGGGCATTGCAAGGTACAAGTCTCAGCTGCCTGCCTCACCAGGACGCTTAGCACCCTAAAGCTTTGACGCCTTGACTCCACACGCTCTTCTGGCACATCTTGACCCCCTAGCCTCGGAAATCCCGGGTAACCCTCCCTAAACCCTAAACCCTAAATCCTAAAACCTAAACAATATGCTTCTCGAGGCTGAGGTTGCCTTCCTGGCAATGCGTGGGAAAATGATCAGCACATGCCCTCTCACTGCGGCAGAGCGGCTTCTCCCGAAGCCGTTGGACGCAGGCATTCTTTCGGCCCAGCTTCACAACCTTTAAGAACGCGCGGGGAAGGCGTTTATCTACGTCTTCAAACTCCGAAACGCCCTTTTCTCATAACACGTCGAGCCCTGCTTCTACACGAAGTCTGAAGAGCTGCTGTCAGCACCGGTCCCCGACCTCCCCCTGAGTTCTAAGCCCCAGACCCCAAAGCAACAAAACTCAGAAGCACTTTGGGAGGAAGTGATTCCGCACGACGGCTCTATCCCCAAAATCTACACACTTCAAAATCCTACTGGTTCTTGGTAGGGAATGAGGGAATTTGGTACTTTTCGCCCGAAACCATTCTGAAGAAGACCCCCAGACCAGGCCGTTGGGATGGGTAGAGCCCCTAAACCCCGAAATCCGTGAACCCCGAATCCTCCGACAAACCGCCTGGACCCCTAAACCCTAAACGCTAAACCCTGCCCTGCGCCCTGAGCCCTGAGCCCTGAACCCTAAGCCCTGAGCCCTAAGCCCTAAACCCTAAACCCTAAACCCTAAACCCTAAACCCTAAACCCTAAACCCTAAACCCTAACCCCCCCCCTCAGGGGCGCTGCAAGATCTATCTGCTGCTCCCGGGAGAACGTCTTTGGGGCCCGCCCGGCCGACATCACCGAAGGGCGGGAACTCAGCCTCGGGTTAGCCCAGGGCTGTCTTCAGGTTCCCCGTTTGAGGGTTTAGGGTTTAGGGTTTAGGGTTTAGGGTTTAGGGTGTAGGGTTTCGGGATGTAGGGCTTTTCGGGATGTAGGGCTCTAGGGTTTTAAGGGGCTTCGGGTCTACAGTCTGGAGTTTAAGTATTCAGGGTTCCCTGTTTCACTCGGGAACCCCACGCAACGAAACCCCAAGCCCTAAACCCTAAATCCCAAGCCCTGGACCCCGAACCTACAAGTCATGAGGTAGTCGCAGGATGAATCAGGGCCTGGTGGTCCCCTAGCAGCTGCAGAAGGCTTCCAGGCCGACCCCAACCCAAACCCTAAACCCTAAACCCTAAACCACAAACCCTAACCCTAAGCCCTAAACCCTGAACCCTGAACACTAAACCCTGAACCCTGAACACTAAACCCTAAACCCTAAACCCTAAACCCTAAACCCTAAACCCTAAACCCTAAACCCTAAACCCTAAACCCTAAACCCTAAACCCTAAACCCTAAACCCTAACCTCTCCGCCAAGCGGCAGCTTTCAGCTAGCTCCGCCCAAATGGACTGGATGGCGACAGTTTTGCATGAAGGATGAGGGCGGAAGGTGTCTAGGCTCAGAAAAGTGTGTTGAAAGCTTCTGGGGGCAGCCCCGTAACCATAGTACAATAAGGGCACCCTGTTTTGGGTTGGCGACTTTATAAGGGGGGCCCAAAACCAAGAGGAGGGTTTAGGGGCACCCACGGGGGTACCGAGTTTCAGGCCTTTTGGGCTGACCGTTTTTGGCGATCCCCCCCCGACTTTTTTGGTGCGGCGTCCTTGCTTCATGCTGCTCTCATGGCCGGATCTACCCTGTGTCAGAGCCACGGGAGAGAGGAACCCTAGGGCGCATTTCGCCACTCCTGGTGGGCCCCACCCTAAACCCTAAACCTTAAACCCTAAACCCTAAACCCTAAAACCCTAAAACCCTAAAACCCTAAAACCCTAAACCCTAAACCCTACTCCCCTATGCAAGCATTTCTATGAAGGGCCGCGCGTCGCTGCGCGATTTTATCCAAAGTGCTTGAACCCGCAGCCTCTACGTGGTTGATAAGGACGCCCAAGCCTTAACAAAACAAGGAGGACCAGCCCCTGCAAACCCAAAGCACACATGCCCACCCCCTGGAAGATGCCAAGTTCCCAAACCCAAGTCTCCGGCATTTCCTCGACGAGGGCTTAGGGTTTCGGGCGTTTTAGCTTAGTTTATAGAGTATGGCTTGATTTGGCTTAGAGGATTTCCCCTCTTTTGGCCCTAGACCCCCCAAGTCCTAAACCCAAAGCCCCCGCCCTTCACTGCTTTTGGCCTGCCTTGGGGTTCAGGGCTAGATATGTGGTTCAGGGTTTAGCTGGGCACCCTTACGCCGCACAAGGAAGCACCCCCGCTTGCTTTTTCTGCCACTAGACTTCCCGATGCTCAAGCGGATGACATGCTGCCGGCGTCTGCCTCAACTTCCAGGCAGACCGCAAGGGGGTTAGGGCTTCGGGTTTAGGGGTTTAGGTTGGGATGCTCCCCCTTATACTAACAGTTATAGGGATAAATCGGGGGGCATCCCAAGCTCTAGGGTTTAGGGTTTTAGGGGTTCAGGGTTTGAGGGTTTTAGGGGTTTAGGGTTTTAGGGATTTTGCGTTTTTGGGCTTTAGCTTTTTCGGGGTTTTAGGGTTTAAGGGGGATGCTTCGAGGGTCAAAAACGCTGCCACTTACCATGCTGGGCCGAAGCAGGACCTTGGACCCCGGCATCCGGATCGTGTAGCTGCAGACCTGCGCCTCCTGCACCTTGCCGGCGCGCTGCTGGGATCTTTCGGTTTTTGGCTCTCTTTGAAAAAGACCCTGCTGAACAAAGCCTAGGGTTTAGGGAGTTTAGGGTTTAGGGTTTAGAACGTAGGGCTTAGGGCTTAGGGCTCAGGGCTTAGGGCTTAGGGCTTAGGGCTTAGGGCTTAGGGTTTAGGGCTTAGCGTTTAGAGTTTAGGGGTTTAGGTTTTAGGGAGTTAAGGAGTTAGGGAGCTAGGGAGTTAAGGAGTTAAGGAGTTAAGGAGATAGGGAGTCAGGGAGCGAGGGAGTTCGGCTTTAGGGTTTCAGTAGAAGACCCTCCTAAGCCCAGCAAGGGAAAAAGTGACGAAGATCCCAAGCTCCTGCCTGGGCTCGGGGTTTTACGTGGCCTTCTTGCGGCGATTTGGGGGCAAGGGGGGTGCAGGGGCCCTAAACCCTAACCCCTAACCCCTAAACCCTAAACCCTAAACCCTAAACCCTAAACCCTAAACCCTGAGGCTTGCTTTGTGCTTCCCAAGTGCGCGCGGTAAGGGCAGAGCTGACGGACCCCAAACCTCAAAGTCCTCAAAGAAAGCAATTAGGGTTTAGGGTTTAGGGTTTAGGGTTTAGGGTTTAGGGTTTAGGGTTTGGGGTTTAGGGTTTGGGGTTTGGGGTTTAGGGTTTAGGGTTTAGGCATGAGGCGCGGGCGGATAGAACGGCTGGTTTCAGAGCACATTCGAAGTTGATCTCGGCCTGCCATGTCGGCTTCTTTGGGGGGCCCTGACCCTAAACCCTAAACCCTACACCTTAAACCCTAAACCCTAAATCCTAAACCCTAAACCCTAAACCCCTAAACGAGGTCAAGGACCTTGATGACGCGAGACTTGAGCGGGGCTTTCTTAGTACGGGGGCCAACATATTGCCCCCAAACCGAAACTCCGAACCCTGAACCCAAAATGGTTTAGGTTTAGGGGTTCACCGGTTTAGGGTTTAGGGGTTTAGGGGTTTAGGGGTTTAGGGATTTAGGGGTTTAGGGGTCTAGGGGTTTAGGGGTTTAGGGGTTTAGGGGTTTAGGGGTTTAGGGGTTTAGGGGTTTAGGGGTTTAGGGGTTTAGGGTTTAGGGGTTTAGGGGTTCAGGCGTTCAGGGGTTCAGGGGTTCAGGGGTTCAGGCGTTCAGGGGTTCAGGGGTTTAGGATTTTGGGGACCGGAACCCTGAGCCATCCGCTGGCGCCCCCACCTCTCTGCCCCTGTGGGCTGGTGGGCAGTAGTCGCCGTGGGACATGACCTGAGTTTCCGCGCAAGGCGCGCTCGGAACCTCCTGAACCCTAAACTCTAAACCTTAAACCCCCAAAAGCGATTATCATTTTGACAACCACCCACATGTCGTTGCTTTGCATCCTCTGTGGTTTCAACTCTGCCCCATTCGACACAGGTTTGGGATTTCGGGTTTCGGGTTTCGGGTTTAGGGTTTAGGGTTTAGGGTTTAGGGTTTAGGGTTTAGGGTTTAGGGTTTAGGGTTTAGGGTTTAGGGTTTAGGGTCTAGGGTCTAGGGTTTAGGGTTTAGGGTTTAGGGTTTAGGGTTGGGTTTTAGCAGGGCGAAAGCTGGATTCTCGTCCAAGCGTCCCATCTAAGGAACAGGCCGTTCCACTATCCACAGCCCTAAACCCCCAAACCCCCAAACCCCTAAACCCCTAAACCCTAAGCCCTAAGCCCTAAGCCCTAAACCCTAAACCCTAAGCCCTAAGCCCTAAGCCCTAAGCCCTAAACCCTAAACCACAAGCCCTAAACCCTAAACCCTGAAAATGCAACCCACAAACCACGACATGCAAGCTTCAAGGAGGATGAGCCCCGATCCGAGCATCCTTAAAAGCCCTAACTTCAGGGTTCGGGTTTCGGGTTTAGGGTTGCAGGGTTTTAGGCTTTAGGTTTTAAGTTTTAGGGTTTAAGGTTTAGGGTTTAGGGTTTTACGTTTTGGGTTTTAGGCTTTAGATTTCAGATTTTAGGTTTTAGGGTTTTGGCTTCAGGGCATCGCAACTCGGCGACTCTCATGCTAGACAGCAAGCTTGCTGCATCGGCAAGGTGAACCCTCGCTCCTTGTCATGGGTACCTTTCGGGTGTAGGGCTGAAGGGAGACAGCAGGGTTTTTGATGTTGATGTTCGGCTATAGCTCCACCTACCGTTGAACTGCGATGGTTCAAGTGGCTCGCGAGCTGGCTCCCTGAACCCTCAGCCCCAGACCATAAGCCCTAAGCCTCAACCCTAAACCCTAAACCCTAAACCCTAAACCCCAAGCTTCCAAAGGGGAGTACAGTCCCTTGGCCTCCCGAATGGCTCTTGCACGTTTCTACCCCACAGCGCCCCTGGGGCTGAAGCGAGCTTTCCATAGTCGGTCCTGGCATTTAGGGGGGTTTAGAGGAGTGTTCTGGGTTCAGGGGGGTTCTGGGGGGGTTTAGGGGGGTTTGGGCAAGGTGGGTTCTGGGGGGAGTTCAGGAGGGTTTTGGGGAGTCTAGGGGGGTTGACGGGGGTTTGGGGGAGGGGTTGGCCCCGTGGGCGTTTGGGAAAGTTGGGTTTAGGGCGTAGGGCGTAGGGTTTAGGGTTTAGTTTAGGGTTTTGGGTTTTGGGTTTGGGGTTTAGGGTTTAGGGCTTGGGGTTTAAGGTTTAGGGTTTAGGGGAGTTAGGGGATTTATGGGATTTATGGGATTTAGGGGATTTAGGGGATTTAGGGTTTAGGGCTTAGGGTTAAGGTTGAGGGTTTAGGGCCCTAAGGGAGTGAAACCAGGGGCCCTTCTAGTTGCGTTTTTAGGTTTATTGGGGTTTAGGCATCGTCGGGGCAGGTGGAGTAAGGGGGGGGGGGGGGGGGGGGGATACTGGTACTTATGTAGGCTCCCGACTTAGACCACGCCGCCTAAGCTTAGAACCACACAAGAATAGTATGGTGATGATTCCCTTGGGTTCGATACAAACTTGTCCCGAAACCCTATACCCTAAACCCTAAACCCTAAACCCTAAACCCTAAACCCAGAAGGAAACGATCGCCCAAGGGGTCCTATGCTGGCCGTTCTCCCAGAGGGTCGTCGCCCAGGCGCCGTCCTTCCCGAGCCTGGGACAGTACTTTTTTTGGAACCTTAAGGTTTAGGGTTTAGGGGGTTGGGGGTTTAGGGTTTAGGGTTTAAGGGTTTAGAGTTTAGGGTATAGGGTATAGGGTTTAGGGTATATAGGGTTTAATAAACATGTACCTTTCATATCCCCTTGGGTTTTACACAAATAAAAATGTAATTCCCAAGGGGGCTGTGGCGGATCTGAGCACAGGCTTTGACCTCTAGAAGCGGGGCTGACGGCTCAGGGTATAGGATTGTTAAGGTTTAAGGCTTAGCGCTGAGGGCTCAGGATTTAGGGTTTAAATCTCAAGGGCTGAGGGTTCAGGGCTGAGGATTGTGAAGATTGGGTTCATCCTCCCCTTGAGCCCCCCTCCCTCCCTTTAGGACCCCATGGTAAAGTTGAGGGTCTTGGGGTTGTCGCAATTCTCGCATGCGGCCTGCGCCGTTTGTTCAAAAGGAAGCGCTTGGCTCGCATGGGCGCAGCTTCTTCGTGCCACCCCAACCCAACAAAAATCCTCACGGACGGTCTAAGGTTCTTCCCTACGCCCTAAAACCCTAAAACCCTAAAACCCTAAAACCCTAAAACCAAAAAACAAGCTCATCCCTGGGTTTCCGGTTGAGACTTTACCCTGTTGGGAGTAACGGCATTCATCCGGAATCCTACAGCAGGAAGTTGGGGGCAAAGGGAACAGGGCCTCACGCCTACCCTGAACCCCAAAACCCTCAAGCCCAAAAATCCTAGGCTTCAGAGTTTAGGGGTTAGGGTTGAGGGTTGAGGGTTTAGGGTTTAGGGTTTGGGGTTTGGGGTTTGGGGTTTGGGGTTTGGGGTTTAGGGATTATTCTTGACACTTTTTGGCCCGAAACCCGAAGCCCATGTCCCTCAGCTGCACGCGTGAACTTGTGCCCGCTCTTGAGGTCGCGCTGGGTCACGCGGTCGAAGAGGCAGACCTAGGCGTGCAATGCAGGTTTGGGGTTTGGGGTTTGGGGTTCAGGGTTCAGGTTTCAGGGTTCAGGGTTCAGGGTTCAGGGTTCAGGGTTCAAGGTTTAGGGTTTAGGGTTTAGGTTTGGGGTTTAGGGTTCAGGGTTTAGGGTTTAGAGGGAGCCTAGATTCGAGGGCTTATACCTTGGACCCTTTTGGTTGCACCCTTGGGTTTTGGGGATCCTTGTAAAGTTCCTTAAGGTAGTATAAGGGCCATACTGGGAGAATATCAAGGGGAACCTTTTGGGGTACAACCTCAGGGGTACGAGACTTAATAACTAGAAAAAATAAATCGGAATATAGAGGTCCCAAAATAGGGTACCCTTTCTGAGGGGTTGCAACAATAAGAGCTATAGAAGTTTCGAGGGTGCATTTAGGGCAGCCCCATTTTTGGGAACCCCACAAGACCTAGAAGAAAGGCTGCCCAGAAAGACAAAATTTTGACTAGGGTTTAGGGTTTAGGGTTTAGGGTTTAGGGTTTAGGGTTTAGGGTTTAGGGTTTAGGGTTTAGGGTTTAGGGTTTAGGGTTTAGGGTTTAGGGTTTAGGGTTTAGGGTTTAGGGTTTAGGGTTTAGGGTTTAGGGTTTTACTAAGTAAGCACCCTTTACAAGGCTCCAGGGTTAAGGCAGTTCGGGTTTGGGGGAGGAAGGGTTCTGGGTCAAGGGGCTTAGGCTTAAGGTTTCGGCTTCTGGGGCTTGAGGCTTGCATTGCCATACCCTCAACCCAGTGCCCTTGAACCACGGACGGAATCCGAACGCCCAAACGCCCCACGCCCTCCAAAGCCCCAAAGCCTCAAATTCGAAGTCGCCGTCGTTGAGCTTTGAGCAGCCAGCCTGAGGTGCGTCTAACTTCAGGTCTGCAGGAGTTGGGGTCAAAAGCTGGCGTTGGACTACCCTAAACCCTAAACCTATGGCGACAGCTGGGGCTGAAAGAATCTTGAGGAGGCGTGTAGTATAGCTTACCTTGCTTGCTCCTAAACCCTAAAAACCCTAAAGCCTACACCCGAAACCCGGACCCCTAACCCCTTAACCCCAAACCCCTACCCATAAACTCACAAACCGCCTTAGAGCGGTTTTGGCTGAGTCCGGGGTGCTGTTCTGCTTCTGGGGAAGCCACCCCTTCCACCAGAAACCATACACCCTAAACTCTCAACCCCTGCAGCCCGAAACCCCCCCCCCTAATCCCTAAACCCTAAACCCTAAACCCTGAACCCTAAACCCTAAACCCTAAACCCTAAGGTCTGACCCCTTTAAGGCGCAAAGCTTAACCCAAAACCCCCCAAAACCTCCAGCCCGAGCCCTGAAAGCCCAGCCCTGAAAGGGAGGGCTTAGGGCGTAGGGTTTAGGGTTTAGGGTTTAGGGTTTAGGGTTTAGGGTTTAGGGTTTTACGATGTACCCAACTCCCTCACTCCCTATTACGAACTCGTGCTCCCCAACGAGAAGCCTTAAACACCGACACTGAAAACCTCCATTCCCTTCATCCCTAAACCCTAAACCCTAAACCCTGAACCCTAAACCCTAAACCCTAAACCCTAAACCCTGAACCCTGAACCCTAAACCCTAAACCCTAAACCCTAAACCCTTCACTTCACCACTCTCGCCTCCGCAGCTGCGAAGTAGACACCGTCGGGACCTGTCTCGGCTCACTTCAGGGTCTTCAGGAACCCTAAGCCCAATTTAAACCTAAGAGGGTTCAGGGTTCAGGGTTTAGGGTTTAGGGTTTAGGGTTTGGGGTTAGGGGTTTGGGGTTTAGGGTTTACGGGTTAGTGAGGCGGGGATTTGAGAGATTCTCGCCGTATGGCTTCAAGGTCCCCAGTATACTGGGAAAAAGAAACAGGGGAACTCTTGTTGCCTCCTTGCAACCCTAGAAATTGAATCGGAACCCTCAACCTACCGAAAAACAAAGAGGGCAAGAACAAGGGGGTAGATCCGAGCCTTCCGGCTCTGCGTTTGGTAGCCCCTAAACTTGCCCTAAACCCTAAACCCAAAACCCGTGCGGCAGGTCCTTTTAACACGCCACCGGGTCTGCAACCAGGGCTCTGTAGACATCACGGTGCCACGGGCACTGGCGGATCGGCAAAGCATCAGGGTTTAGGGTTTAGGGTTTTAGGGTTTAGGGTTTAGGGTTTAGGGTTTAGGGTTTAGGGTTTAGGGTTTAGGGTTTCGGGTTTAGGGTTTAGGGTTTAGGGTTTAGGGTTTAGGGTTTAGGGTTTAGGGTTTAAGATTTAGGGTTTCGGGTTTAGGGTTTAGGGTTTAGGGTTTAGGGTTTATGATTTAGGGTTTAGGGATCAGGGTTTAGGGTTCAGGTCTTTCTGCAGGTTGAGTGCCGTACCGGTAATAAATTGTCATCATCGGTGGCTGAAGCTCTCGCTGGCCGCCAGATTCCTGAAGAGGCGCATGTGAAATCGCACAGAACGTGGGGAGCTGGCTAAAAAGCTCTTCCTCGATTGAGGGGTCGTACCATGGGATCCAGCAGAGTTGAGAAGCCAAGGCCAAAACATATTCAACTGCCCACAGTCGCAGCAAGAACTCACTTGATGAACAATGGTTACTGCCACTGTTTCTTCCATATCTTATAGGAAGAACAGCAAGGGCAATATTCATAACAACCGCCTTGGAACATGCTTGGTTCGGATGTTCATGGCTTTAGGGCTCACTGGCGGCTGGCGCCCCTGGAACTAAGAATGGCCACTGGTGGAGACTCAGGGTTTAGGGTTTAGGGTTTAGGGTTTAGGGCTTAGGGTTTAGGACTTCGGGTTTAGGGTTTAGGGTTTAGGGTTAGGGTTCAGGGTTGTCAGGGCACCCCAAGCCCAGAAGCTAGAACCCCCAAACCCTTCAGCCACTAAACCACTGCGTGGATGGGCCTTGGGGTGTGTTTTGCCGCTGCACTTTGCGTGCGAAAGCAGCTGTTGTCCAGTGGCTAAAGAAAGGCTTAGAGCGTACCTTCGGGTAGGTCCCAGAGCCAACGAAGAATCAAGAGGGCAACCGTCCCTCAACCCTAAACCCTAAACCCTTAACCCTAAACCCTAAACCCTAAATCCTAGAGGTGTTTTATCCTTGAGGGTCCAGGGTTCCCCTCGGCACAACCCACTCAGAGCGACGAAGACCCTCCCGGGGGGGGGAGTGGCCGGCTGCACCCACTGTGCTCCCGAGCTGAGGAGCTCAGTTTCCGCCAACCGGAGCGATGCTAGGGCCCTGTAATCCTTAAACCCTAAACCCCTGCAACCCCTAAACCCTAAAATCCCTGATCCCTAAACCCTAAAGCCTAAAATCCCTTAACCCTAAAACCCTAAAACCCCGAAGCCCCAAACTCCCAAAGCCCTAAACCGGGGAGGTCAGCCCTCAACTCGAACCTCGACTGGGGTCTCCGAAGCCACTGCATGAGAATCCGAAACGAGGGGGCTTATGCGGGGGAACCTCAGCCCCTGGTCCTAGTATTAAACCCCCCCTTACCCCCTAATATTGAATACCCCTAGTTATATGATGGTATATTGGGTGTTTTTTTTAATATTAGGGGCTTCTAATATTAGGGTGCGGGGATTAAACCCCTGCCTGGTCCTAGAAAACTCGGTTCATCAAGCTTACGGAAGCGAAAAGCAATCTCCAACACCAGGGGGCCTAGTGTAACCTATGCAGATCAGATCAACGCCCGTAGTTCGCGAAGCAAACCCAGGCTGCGATTCATCCATAGATCCTAAACCCTGAACCCTGAACCCTAGCCTAAAAACCCCAAAAGCCCAAAAGCCTGAACCGAAACAGCTTAATGTCGCTGCCTTGTGGCGGAACCTGCGATCCGAAACCCCGAACATGTCGGGCTTGATCCCCATCACGGCCCTTCTGTGGCAGTCTCCGTGATAACCTCAAAACCCCGAACCCTGAGCCCTAAACCCTGACAAAACCCTACAAGAAGAGCCCGCAATGAGATCCAAACCCCACCAGCTGTCAGCGACGATCAGGGGCCCGGAGATGTACAAAGGAGTTGATCACCCGAGGGAGTGTTGCGGGCCGGCAGCTTTTCAGGACTTCGCAGGGGACTTTGGGGTTGTGCAGCCTAAGCCCTAAGCCCTAAACTTCCAGAGGTGTGTACATAATATGAGGGCCTTTTGCAACTAGAATAGGGCCTTTTTTTGGGCAACCTCGGGAGGCCTAAGCTAAAGTCCTATGATTCAGAATATTCTGGGGGAGGGGTACCGTTACGTTACCATCAATAGGGTGTCTCGTCCGTTGACAACATTTGGGGTGCGGGGGGGGGGGTAACTTACAAGCCCTAGGTCCTGCCCCTTCAACCCTCAACCCCTCTGAACCCCTAAGCTCACCATAAACCCCCCCAAGAACACCGAAAACCCCTAAAGCCCCAAAACCCGAAGCCCTAAGCCCTTAGCCCTTCTTCAACCCTCGACCCTGAAACCCCTAAACTTTTAAGCTCCCGGACCATGAAACCCCCCTCTTCAGCCTGCGGAGCTTGGACCCAGCTGCCGGGAGGACTCTGAGGGTTAGGGTTTAGGGTTTAGGGTTTAGGGTTTAGGGTTTAGAGTTTAGGGTTTAGGGTTTAGGGTTTAGGGTTTAGGGTTTCGGGTTTGGGGTTTAGGGTTCAGGGTTTAGGGTTTAGGGTTTAGGGTTTAGGGTTTCATTCCCTAGCCTCCTTGAAAGGGTTCTGCACCACCACCACTAGGTGGATCGGGGGGCTTGCTTCTTAGGGTGTAGGGGTTTCAGGGGGAGGGGATTAGGGTTGTAAGGGTTTAGGGTTTCCTAGGGTTTAGGGGCTTAAGGGTTGAGGGGTTTGATGGTTTGGGGGTTTAACGCGTTCAGGCTTTAGGGTTTGATGTTTTAGGGGTTGAGGGCTTTCGGGTTCACGGCTTTGCGGCTCAGGGTCTGGGAGTTGGGCTTCAGGGTTTAGGGTTTAGGGTTTAGGGTTTAGCGGGCTGGGGAATTTGGGGGGTAAGGGGGGTTGTAGGCTTCGGAGTCGAGACCGTCCACCCTAACTCCAACATGAACAAGGCGGGCACAGTCGGCCCTGTAGGGATACCCTAAACCCTAAACCCTAAACCCTAAACCCTAAACCCTAAACCCTAAACCCTAAACCCTAAACCCTAAACCCTAAACCCCAAACCCCAAACCCTGTAGCCCAGGCATGGCCTGCTTCCAGGTGGCTCTCCGGCTTAGGGGCTTGCGGATTTCGAACTTGGGTTTGAAGCTTTTGGGTTTAGGGTTTAGGGTTTAGGGTTTAGGGTTTAGGGTTTAGGGTCTAGGGTTTAGGGTTTAGGGTTTAGGGTTTAGGGTTTAGGGCTCAGGGTTTCCGGGGTCCCGGCAGGTGGGTGCAAAGTCCGGGCCGCACGCGATTCTAGACAGATGGACCCAAGGCCTGGATTCAAAACTCAGCCCAAACCCGAAACCCGAGCCCCCGAGGATTGCGTAGCTTAAACCCTAAACCCTAAGCCCCAAACCCTAAACCCGAAACCCTAAACCCTAAACCCTAAGGAGGACGGCCCAGATTACCGAGGCATCGAGATGGATACGCAGAGTTATGGCGCGCTCGTCAGTTGAGCCATCTGACCCCTAACCCTAATGCGAAGACACAACAAAGGGCCTCATAGGTAGACGGATGACGAGTAGCCATGATAACCACAAGAACCATCATCATCAGAACAATCATGATTAAAATTATGGTTCCGATGACAATCGTGATGTTAGCTGTGATAAGAATGGCAGGGGGTGTTGCAGTTAGGAGCCGTATGTACATTGGGCCGCTCTCCAACTCAGGGTTTAGGGTTTAGGGTTTAGGGTTTAGGGTTTATGGTTTAGGGTTTAGGGTTGTTGGTTGAATCATGACCTAGAACCTCAAGAACCCTCAACCTTAAAACCCTCAACAGGCGTTGGGAATTTGCTCAGCTTGCGCACAGCCATAGGCAGCATGCAGGCACCATTGCATCCCTAAACCCTAAACCCTATGCCCTAAACCCTCTAAACCCTAGACCCTAAACCCTGAACCCTAAACATTGCAGCCATGACTTGGTTTCGGGCTCAGGGCTGAGTTTGCAGCTTAGGGTTTTTTGGTTGTTGTTGTTGTTGTTGTTGTTGTTGTTGTTGTTGTTGTTGTTGTTGTTGTTGTTGTTGTTGTTGTTGTTGTTGTTGTTGTTGTTGTTGTTGTTGTTGTTGTTGTTGTTGTTGTTGTTGTTGTTGTTGTTGTTGTTGTTGTGTTGTGTTGTTGTTCTTTTTTTTTTTGGGGGGGGGGGGAGGGGGGTATGTTGGGATTTTGGGATTCACGGTTTTGGGGAGGGTTCGAGATTTTTTTGGGGGGAGGGCGGGGGAGGCGGGGGGGTTCGGGTTCGGGTGGATGAGGGGGACTTCCCCAGCACCCAGGGAGTCAAACCGCATAAGCTTTCAGAGTTGTACGAAGGTACTGGGCCTGGGAAGTAGCGGTTTGGGGTTTAGGGTTCAGGCTTTAGGGTTCAGGGTTCAGGGTTTAGGGTTTAGGGTTTAGGGTTAGGTGGGTTTAGGGCATCGGGTCTGGCGTTGAGGGTGAAAGGAATTGAGCACCTGGAACATCCCTAAACCCTAAGCCCCAATAGTGCTAAAGGTGTCCTGCTCTCCTACTAAGTCTCGGAGTCTTCACTTCTGCAGCCCTAAACCCTAAACCCTAAACCCCAAACCCTAAACCCTAGACCCCAAACCCTAAACCCTAAACCCTGAACCCCAAACCCTACCCTAAACCCCAGAACGGTGAAAGTTAACTGCGCTTCCACAGCTGGTCCTGGTAACGCTGCGATGGCAGGGCACAAGCACATCGAGCCATGCGAGCAAGGGCGCCTCAAAGGACAATTCCAGATTGAACTTCAGCCCCTAAACTCTAAACCCTAAGCCCTAAACCCTAAACCCCTAAAGCCCTAAACCCCTAAACCCCTGAACCCCTAAACCCCTAACCCTAAACCCTAAACCCTTAAACCCTAAACCCTAAACTCTAAACCCCTAAACCCTTAAACCCCTAAGCCCAATCCCCCAAACCCCGAAACCCCAAGCCCTGCTGACCCGACACACTCTAAACCCCAAAGCCGTAAAGGTCATCCCATGCATGACAAGGCCCAAAAGCACTTCGGGCTTGGGGCTTAGGGCTTAGGGCTTAGGGCTTAGGGCTTAGGGCTTAGGGCTTAGGGCTTAGGGCTTAGGGCTTAGGGCTTAGGGTTTAGGGGGGGGGGGGGCAGCTTCTCAGGCGATGGGTTGTTGACGGCTCAAGACACGTCCTCAAGAACTCAGTGAAGAACCAATGGCCGAACCAGTGGCCTACAAGGCACCAAGAAAGTAAGATCCCAACACCCTGAACGCTACACCCGAAACACTAAGCCAAAAAACCCTAAATCCCAGATCAAAAACCCGTCTTGCGCGCAAGCGCTAGGTTGAGGGTTTAGGGTTTAGGGTTTAGGGTTTAGGGTTTAGGGTTTAGGGTTTAGGGTTTAGGGTTTAGGGTTTAGGGTTTAGGGTTTAGGGTTTGGGGTTTGGGGTTTGGGGTGTGGGGGGGTTTAGGGTTTAGGGTTTAGGGTTTAGGGTTTAGGGTTTAGGGTTTAGGGTTTAGGGTTTAGGGTTTAGGGTTTAGGGTTTAGGGTTTAGGGTTTAGGGTTTAGGGTTTAGGGTTTAGGGTTTAGGGTTTAGGGTTTAGGGTTTAGGGTTTAGGGTTTAGGGTTTAGGGTTTAGGGTTTAGGGTTTAGGGTTAGGGTCGAGGGGCTCAACCTTTAACACCCCTCTCTGGAGCCCTGGTGGCACACCTTGCTTTCAGAATTCCGGCACTCGCTTGAGGAGCGCCAAGTCTTGCGGAGCCTACGCGCGAACCTGGCTCCCTGACTTTGAGTCCCTTTTGGGGGCCCTTCCTTCAGGGTTCAGGGTTCGGGGTCTAGGGTTTAGGGTCTAGGGTCTAGGCTTTAGGGTTGAAGGTTTAGGGAAGGTGTGAGGGCATTTAGAGATTTTCAGGGCTTGGGGTTTAAGGTTTACGGCTTGTGGTTAAGTCATGAGGGGACGTGTAGGAACTTAGCCCCCGAACACAAACAAGGGAGGAAAACCACCACTATTGCTTGCAGGATCACATCGCAGATATTTGAAGTTCGGACTGCTGGTGTGCGCCCTCACTTGATCTACCAGTTTATACAAGCAAACTCATGGAAATCTCAACTCATGATTATGGACTAAGTAAAGCAATTAGTCACACTAGAACATCCAGCAACCTGCGTCAGTGCCATAGTTCTGAAATCGTGAGCTTAGGCCTCAATTGCGACTGTTGAGGTGACTCCCACACGAGAATGACCCCCAAAAGGGTTCGACGACGTTCCCTGGAACTCAAATGACTACGCTTGTGGCGTCAAGTCTCTCCGGCAGAAGGCCTTAGGAGAGCCTACACTATCCGTAGCTGGGCTGCCCTCAGCCGAAAGCCCCCCAGCACCAAGAGCCAGCTGGGAGGCCAGACTGAGACGTGAAGGCGGAAGCAACCCTGGCTGAACAGTTGACATGCCCAGTGCCAGTCGGAAGAGTCTGCATCGCTTCGCTGCGCGCTGGAATGTTTGGTCTAGGACGGCCCCTAGACCCCTCCGAAAAATATTCTTAAACCTGAGCCTCGCAACCCAACCCCAAGAACGAAAAATGAACATCTCCCAAAGGCCTAACTAGTGGTGTTTGATCAGTGCGCGCAGCACGAGCGCGAGCCCGAGATTCTAAAACCCACAAACGCAATATGGGGGTTTACGATGTTAGGGAATACCTTATTTGGGTCCCTTACTTAGTCTAAGGGGATCCTGCTATTTGGAGGGCTACTTTAGGGGTCCCCGATTTTCGTACACTCACATATCCCAAATCCACTCACCCTCGGCCCAACCCTAACCGCAGATCTCCCAGCTTACCACCAGGATGCCTCTTATCATGCACGGATGACAAAATCGCGGAGATTCGAACCTTGCTCCAGGCCCCAAAACAGATAACCTTTGTGGTTCGATTGGGCTCGACGGGCTTAAGGTTCTGGAAGGGGAGCTGGGGCTTAGTAAGCTTAGGGCTCGCGGTTTCCAAGGCTTCTTCGGGAATAGGGTGGGTTTCCGGCCTAGGGGGGATTGTGAGTTCCTGGATCTGTCAGGGCAACCTCCCTGATAAACCCCAAGCCCTAAAACCCCTGCACATAAGCCCTGACCACCACCAACTGCGCACATCAAGCTTTAAGGGGCCCGGGGCAAAGCCGATCTGAGCCGGCCCAGCTGTTCAATTTTGGGCTTCCGGTTTTGCACTGTTGGGTTTTGGGGTTTTGGGTACAGTTTAGGGTTAAGGCTTCGCGGTTTAAGGTTCAAAGTTGTGGCTTGCGGGGTTGTGGCTCACCCTCCGACACAGGGTAAGGATTACAAGGTTCGGGCTGGCTGATAGATACTAGTTCGCCTCGGCCCCCAGCCGAGGGCCCCCCATTCCTCCCTGTGGAGAAGCCGCAATCCGATGCCGCGGGGGGTCCAGCCTGCGGGCCACTCCACAGAGGGCGCACTATCCCACAAACTTGCGCGGGGCGCTTCACCAAGCGACATATGACTTTGGCTTTCCTTCGTCTGCGACGCGCACGCTACACCCCGCGTTGGGCCGGGCCGGCTGGCGAGGCGGCGCAGGCAAGCGTCGACAATTTGTGGGGCCCTAAACCTAGACCGTAAATTTAAACAATGGCCCGGGATAAGAAGCTGCAGGTGGCTGTCGCGTTAAAGGTTCAACGTTCATAGGGTTTGGGGTTTGTGGCGGTAGGCCTCATCTCCCACGCTGTCCACAGTAAACTTCACTGGGGAACGAACGCCCAACTCCCCCGTCCACCGAGTCCACCCTATCAGAAGAAGCCGCGTCTTCCTCCACGTTCTCCTCTGTTCTGGCACTTTTTTTGTCCTGCAGGGATCATAGAGATACACTCTGTTCCTGACGAGAACTCTTACCTGGTCTTGGTGGCTGCATCTATCGCAGTTTTTGGTAGAGGCCAGCAGCCATCAAGCGCAGAGACTTCGCGAGCGCTAGCTTGCGAAGACTAGACGACGACGATGACGACGACGACACGCAGGACAACTCTTACACAAGTGATCCTTTGCCAGCACCGCATTCCAGGTGCACAACGTCTACCATATTGGCTCCGTGATACACAAGCATAATTCTGGGTCAGGCTATTTCTGGGTCAGGCAACCGGTCATCGGTCTGCGCTGTTCCAGTTTGCGAGACCCAGAGGAACCAAAAGGGGTTGCGACGGCTGGTGGCAGGCACAGGACAAACAGGACTGAAAGACACCTGCCGGCACCAACGGAAGCGTCCACTACGCCCAAACGTCGGGAACAGTGTCTTGGAAGTGGCGACGCCATCCTTTTCAATCGGCGACGACTACGATAGTAACGTCGAAGTAGCGTTGCTGCGTTTGCTGGCTGTATGTAAGCCCAAGATGGGTTTAGCGCTTCAAGAAGTCCAATGATTATCCGAAGCCTGGGACGCTTCGCCTTGGGCAAAACTACATGCAGACACAAGTTGTTGGAGCATCATGACGCAAAACAAAGAGATATGGTTGAGTCCTTTGAGCTTTCACCATACTCCTTTTAGAACCCGAATAAACACCTCTGCACCGCATGCAGCTCTAAGATGCAAGTCGACACAGCGAATGGCAAGGTACGTCGGTGTCAAACCTGCAACTGCAAGGCACCGACGCGGGGTACATGGAGAGGGGGGGGGACGTACCATAAGGAGGAGAAGTCCCACGCTCTACATAGACGTGCTACATGCATATAGGGGTCATAAGTTCAGGGGGTTTATCGGGGTCTCTAAAGCACGGCTCTACAAGCCATATCTGAGCCCTGAGCTAACCAGCTAGCCCATGATCCTTGTAAGCGAATCGAAACCTCAAACCTCAACTTAAAACCCATACAATACAACTCCCGAAGCTCCCAAGCCCCTGCCATCGAGGTGTGCTTAAAGTAGGTGCGTCAGGGCTTATCCCGGAAGAGGGTTTACAAGTGTCTTGCGGTTTTAAAATTAAAAAATTTCGGGGGGAGCCAACACGTTTCACATTCTGCCTTCAAGATTCAATGAGTACCTCCTTGGCTTGTTGTAGGCTGTAGAAGAATTCGGGGGCTCATCCTCTCTGCTGGGCCACGGCCGCTGCGCAGGGATACTGTCATATCCTGCTGCAGATGTTTAAGTTAGGCCCCCATACAGCAATGATCGCCTTGTACGACCTCCTAAGAATGATACTACTGCATGGGGCCTAACACGGGGCAGATACATCAGAATGGCTGCAGTTCAAGCAAAGCCTCCGACGATGCCCCAGGCGCCGAGTCCAGGAATCTCTGCCGCTTATGAATATAGGGTTTTGACAAAGTTTACAGGGTTACAGACGGGTATAGGGTTCCAAAAGGGTCTAGCGTTACAAAAGGGTCCATGCGGTGTATGGAGTTTAGATCTTGAAAGCTTTAGGGCTTCCGATATCAGGGCCCCCGAAACCCTGAACATATGAGGCCGCATGGAGAGGACGGGTTTAGGCTTCGGGGTTCAGGGTTCAGGGTTCAGGGTTCAGGGTTTAGGGTTTAGGGTTTAGGGTTTAGGGTTTAGGGTTTAGGGTTTATGGTTCAGGGTTCAGGGTTCACGGTTTCGGGTTTAGGGTTTACGGTTTACTGTAGGTTTTCGGGTTTAGGGCTTAGGGTTTTGGCTTAGAGTTGACAGGCCCGCGGTTCAGATTACAACGGCAAAAAATGGGCCCACTCTGAGTGCTATACCCTATCATGCCTCACCCCGAAGCCCTCTAAGCCCTAAACCCCCAAACCCTAAACCCTAAACCCCAAACCCCAAACCCTAAACCCTAAACCCCTCAACCCTCGTCCCCGACCCGGACCCCGAGGCTGGACGGGAGGAGCTTTCCTTGGTGCAAACTGCGGTGCCAGCGCCGGCCGGAGCGCGACTTGAGAGCTTGAGGGTTCAGGGTTTAGGGTTTAGGGTTTAGGGTTCAGGGTTCAGGGTTTGGGGTTTAGGGTTTCGGGTTTAGGGTTTAGGGTTTAGGGCTTAGGGTTTAGGGTTTAGGGCTTACCGTAGGGCTGATAGCGTTTAAGGGAGTAGAGGGGATAGGGTGCTTCTTAGCGGGCTTTTTTTTGCGATGAATGGGAGTTGTGGGATTGTCAGATTTGCAGGCTTTGGAGGACATATGGACGTTTCCGAAATGAGGGGTCCCTTCTTGGGGTCCTTATTGTAAGGGAATTCAATATTCGGGGGTGTTTACATAAAGCGTCCCTTATTTTCGTAAACCTCCGTATGCGATCCACAACCTTTGCCTATGGGGTTTGTACGGCTTACAGGGTGTATAGGGCTTGGAGGTGTACGCTCGGCCTCAAGATTGCTAGAGCACCCGGGCTGCTCGCACCAGCGCGAGGCAGACCCAGTGTCACCCTTGGGTCTTTGCCGAATCTGTCCGGAGGATTCCCACAAAGCTTCAGCGTTTGAAGCGCTGAGTGCACCCTAAACCATAAACCCTAAACCCTAAACCCTAAACCCTAAACCCTAAACCCTAAACCCTAAGCCCTAAGCCCTAAACCCTAAACCCTAAACCCTAAACCCTAGCCCGATGAAAGTCGTATCTGTCTAACTCAGAAGAGGCTCTCAAGTCCCTTGCTCCGCCGAGCCGCTAGGGCTTTGCTGCTACATGGAAAATTCGAGCACGGGCCGCGCGCGCGCCGGCAGCTTCTCTAACCCCAATCCCTAAACCCTAAACCTAAACCCTAAACCCTAAACCCTAAACCCTAAACCCTAAACCCTAAACCCTAAACCCTAAACCCTAAACCCTAAACCCCAAACCCTAAACCCTAAACCCTAAACTGCGAGGGCTTGAGGTTCACAGGACATAGCTTTGCTCATCGAATCGCTTGCAGGAAGGACCCGCCCAAAAAGGGACCCTGAGAGTGGGGTTTAGGGTTTAGGGTTTAGGGTTTAGGGTTTAGGGTTTAGGGTTTAGGGTTTAGGGTTTAGGGTTTAGGGTTTAGGGTTTAGGGTTTCGGGTGTAAGTAACCCTCAACCCCAAAACTGTAAAACCCTGCATATACCCTTAGGCGGCTGGGTTTGGGCTTGGGTTTCTTATGATCTAAGGGAAGTTTCATGGGCCCTGAATATGGCCCCCTACCTCCGTTAAAGGGTCCTGAAGAATGGGCCCTTGGGTTGCGTAGGAGATAAAGGGTATGTAAGGGGTCCCCTTTTAAGGGCCCTTACTAAGGGACCATGTAGGTACCCTAAGAAAAAAGGAGTCCGCCTAGCCGCCCTGTAAGCTCATCTTTCGAAGATTCGTGCAGCAAACCTTTGACTCCAAACACACTGGACATGTTGGGAAGTTTAGGGCGTAGGCCTTAGGCCTTAGGGTTTAGGGTTTAGGGTTTAGGGTTTAGGGTTTAGGGTTTAGGGTTTAGGGTTTAGGGTTTAGGGTTCAGGGTTTAGGGTTCAGGGTTCAGGGTTCAGGGTTTAGGGCTTTCTACACGGGCAGATCAGCTAGGATTCTGCATCAGCCTACCAGCGCCACCCGGCCCGTCCGGACACTTGCATTCCAAGCTGTGCGAGCAAGGGCGGGGGGTAGAATCCTTAGAGCCCGACCCTCTTAGGCTACTTTCGAGGTCGGAATTATTACTAATCCCTAAACCCTCAACCCTAAACCCTAAACCCTTCTAATAACACTCTAATGACCAGACCCTCTTAGGGTCGTTGCCTGGGCGCTTTAGCCCTTATATACCCCTTGTATACCCTACACAACCCAAGGGCCCATACTTCTAAACCCCAAACCCCAAACCCCAAACCCCAAACCCCAAACCCCAAACCCCAAACCCTAAACCCTAAACCCTAAGCCCTAGACCCTTCAGAGCAGGTAAAGGACCAAATCAAGGGCCCATAACTACCCTTAGATACCCTGAAGCACTCAACTCTAGGGACTGAAAGGTCTTCAAGCTCCTTCCCGGCAGGGCTTATAAGGCTTCGGGCTTAGAAGCCCTAAAGCCCGAGACCCTGCATGAAAATGGACCATGATTCATTTGGTACCCAGCTTAGGAACCTAAACACTAAGCCCTAAACCCTAGACCCTAGACCCCAGACCCGAGACCCCAGACCCAAACCCTAAACCATAAACCCTAGACCCTAAAGCCTAAAGCCTAAAGCCTAAACCCTAAACCTTAAACCCTATACCCTAAACCCTAAACCCTAAACCCGAAACCCTAAACCCTAAACCCTAGACCCTAAACCCTAAACCCTAAACCCTTACCTGTAAAGTGCAGGGAAAAGGTGGAGGTTCGAGACGGTCCCCGAACCTGGGTCTGAACATCCCTCACGAAATTCACCCTCTGCGGTCTTACACCCTCAGCTCTCAACCCCTATGGCCCAGACCCAACTCGACCCCTCAACCCTCAACTCTTCACTCTAAAACCCCAGACCCTGAACCCTACAACCTCAACCGGAAAACCCTAAACCTAAAACCCTCAAACCCTAAAACCCTCAAACCCCAACCTCTCAACCCCGGCGCCGGCTACTGTACTGCCCTAAACCCTAAACCCTAAACCCTAAACCCCAAAGCTTCATTACAACCCCGGCCCCGGCTACAGGTTTTAAAACCGGGCAGACCCCCTGCCGACCCGGCGCCGAGACACAAGGGACCTGGGCCTGGCATGGACTTCCCACTCCTTTTTGTGGAAATCTGGGGGTTTAGGGTTTGGGGTTTAGGGTTTGGGGTTTAGGGTTTCGGGGTTAGGGTTAGGGTTTGGGGTTTAGGGTTTACGGTTTGGGGTTTAGGGCTTCGGGTTCAGGATTTAGGGTTTAGGGTTTGGGGTTTGGGGTTTAGGGTTGGGTTTAGGGTTTAGGGTTTGGGGTTTAGGGTATAGGGTTTGGGGTTTAGGGTTTGGGGTTTAGGGTTCAGGGTTGGCGCCCTGCCTCGCTTAAGAGCTTGCAGGTCTCGGGTTTAAAGCTTTGGGGCTTACGCCCCTTCGGGTTTGGGGTGTGAGGGGGTCTTCGGGTTTAGGGTTTGGGGTTTCGGGCTTAGGAACTTTGCCCTAAACCCTAAACCCTAAACCCTAAACCCTAAACCCTAAACCCTAAACCCTAAACCCTAAACCCTAAACCCTAAACCCTAAACCCTAAACCCTAAACCCTAAACCCATCCGGGTTCCCAAGCGAAGGCTTTCCAGGCGTCGTCCGGGCGCCGCGCCCGAATCAGGGGGGCCCCCAGAGGTGCGCCAGCGGGGGCAGTAAAGTCTGCCATGCCCCGCAGCTTCCTTAGGGACGCGGTTTAGGGTTTAGGGTTTAGGGTTTAAGGTTTAGGGTTTTGGGTTTAGGGTTTAAGATTTGGGGTTTGGGGTTTGGGGTTTGGGGTTTAGGGTTCCTGGGAATGCGGGCGGCCCCAGTACAAGGGGCCTAGTTGCTTACATGAATCTGCTGAGTGGGTTGCGTAAAGGGATTACAAGGGGAAATCCAAAACCCTGAACCCTAAACCCTAAACCCTAAACCCCAAACCCTAAACCCTAAACCCTAGACCCTACACCCTAAACCCTAAGCAGTCGCCGAGCTAGAAGCGGTTTGAAGAAGGGGCTGGAGCTCGTGGCTCGGGTTGACGAGTGAAGCTCAGGGTCTGCAGTTCAGGGTCTAGGGCTAAACCCTAAACCCTAAACCCCAAACCCCTAAACCCTAAACCCTAAACCCCCAACTCCAATCCCAGGTTCGATCCGGCTCAATTGCCGTTCTTGGTTGTCACGTTGGCGGCCGCACTGCCGTTGGTCTTCGCCCTCGGCTCGTCTCCAAAACGCTTTGAGGGTTTAGCTCCCCAATAACCTAGGGAATCAAAAGGGAAGCCTGTTTAGGGTTTAGGGTTTGGGGTTTGGGGTTTAGGGTTTAGGGGGGGTTTGGGGTTTGGGGTTTGGGGTTTGGGGTTTGGGGCTTAGGGTTTAGGGCTGACGGTGTCTGGGGAACAGAACCCCTCAAAAACGGGAAAGGGTGCCGCCGGGGGTCCTAGGCCGTAAACCCTGAGCCCTAAACCCCGAAAACCCTGCTCAGGCACACTCGGTAGTTCGTGGGCCCCGAATCCGCTAAACCCTAAACCCTAAACCCTAAACCCTAAACACCAAATCCTAAACCCTAAACCCTTAACCCTAAACCTCAAACCAGACTGACAGCTGCCGTGGGGTGGGGAATACATAGGAAGTTTGGGCCAAGTGGCTCCGGCTTCCATGTCCAATCCTCCTGCAAAACTTTGGGTTTCGGGTTCAGGGTTCAGGCTTCAGAGTTTAGGGTTTACGGTTTAGGGTTTAGGGTTTAGGGTTTGGGGTTTTGGGGTTTTGGGGTTTTGGGGTTTGGGGTTAGGGTTTGGGGTCTCTAGTGGTTCTTCAAAGCTCCGGAGATTAAGGGGTGTTTGGGCTCAAAGCTTCGGAGATTACACACTTCAGTATTTTAGAGTTTGAGGGATTTAGGCTTCAAAGCATCGGAGACTAGAAGGATTTTCGGATTTCAGGGCTTGGGGTTTTGGGGCGTTTTCGGGCCTTAGGGCTCAATGCTTCGGAGATTACAGGATTCTTAAGGCTTATGGGCTTAGGGTTCGAAGGCTTTGGGGTATTTAGGGTTAAGGGGCTTTAGGGCCTTGAGGCCGCAGGGTTTTGGGTGCCGAGATTTAGGGTTTAGGGCTTCAAGGGCTTTGCTTCTTCAAGACTGGTAAGAGCGGTCTGTGCTTTGCACTACATGATGTGAAAGTCAGATACAGCAGAAGCATCTGCAATTGAGGGTCCAGGTACTCTTCCAGCTGCTCCTCGACCCTTTTGCCCTTCCGCTCCAAGGCTGGGTTCCTCTACACCTAACGCGTTTTGAGGCGACAAGGCGCCCCCAACCCCCCTAAACCCCCTCAAACCCCCTACACCCCCGTCAACCCCCCTCAAACCCCCCAAACCCCCGAAACCCCCTGAACCCCATAAACCCCCCTGAACCCCCCTAAACCCCCTCAAACACCCTAAACCCCCGAAACCTATAAACCCGAACCCCCCTAACCCCCCCCAAGACCCCCCTACACCCCCCTGTCCCCGCTAAACCCGGGTGACCCATCTCCGAGACACAATGCTTTGGACACCAAGCGCGCCTGGAGGCCAAACTCGGTGATGTGGATGTGGAGCTCGCTGTGCAGGTCCTCGGCTTCGGGCTTGAGGGTTTGAGGGTTTGAGGGTTTGAGGGTTTGAGGGTTTGAGGGTTTGAGGGTTTGAGGGTTTGAGGGTTTGAGGGTTTGAGGGTTTGAGGGTTTGAGGGTTTGAGGGTTTGAGGGTTTGAGGGTTTGAGGTTTTGAGGGTTTGAGGGTTTGAGGGTTTGAGCGTTTGAGGGTTTGAGGGTTTGAGGGTTTGAGGGTTTGAGGGTTTGAGGGTTTGAGGGTTTGAGGGTTTGAGGGTTTGAGGGTTTGAGGGTTTGAGGGTTTGAGGGCTTAGGGTTTAGGGTTTAGGGTTTAGGGTTTAGGGCTTAGGGCTTAGGGTTTAGGGTTTAGGGTTTAGGGCTTAGGGCTTAGGGC
>CAJNDS010001136.1:128159-200659 GCA_905221605.1 Symbiodinium natans | reverse complement strand
TTTAGGGTTTAGGGTTTAGGGTTTAGGGTTTAGGGTTTAGGGCTTAGGGCTTAGGGCTTAGGGCTTATATAGGGGTGTGGGGGGTTTAGGGTTTGGGGTTTAGGGGTTGGGGGGTTCAGGGTTTGTGGCGAGGCTCAGCATTCGGAGCTTGGAGTGTGCGGGGTTTTGGCGGTTTTGGGGGGGGGGGGGGGGGGGGGTGGAGTTGAGCTTTCACGGCTTTAGCTACACTCCCTTTCACTCTTGATATTCCCTTGGGTGTTATATAGATAAAATACGAAGGAATTCCTAAGGGGGCTATAGTTTAGGGCCTTGGGGCTTCGGTTTGGGTGCAGGGTTTCGAAGGCTGCCGGAGCTTATATTGCAAGCATGTCATGTTGATTAGCACGGACCAAAAACCGTTAAGACACCCAAACAAGGACATCGTCAACCCTGACCCCTCCCCGCCCTCTCCCTCCCCCTCCCCCTCCCACTGCTCGCCGCGAGCCCCAAGCCGAAAAACAAAACCTAAACTTAAAGGCCCCAAGAGAGTGGGAGGTTCATGGGAAACCCTAAACCCTAAACCCTAAACCCTAAACCCTAAACCCTAAACCCTTGCTCTCTACTGAGAGCGCGAAATAAGCTGAAAGGCTTGGACTTCCAACCCTTTGGTTTTGCCACCGCCCTGGGGGACAAAGTCTCAGATTCACTCATTCACTCACACTCTCTCTCTCTCCCTCTCCCTCCCTCCCCTCCCCGCACACCCCAAAAAGAAACCCTAATCAATCCCAAAAACACCAACACCCCAAAACCCAAAAGCACCAAAAAAAACAAAGAACCAAAGCCCCGAAAACCCCAAATCCCTGGAACCCCAAAGCTCCCAAAGCCCTAAAACACTCAAAAGCCCAAACCCCAAGACACTCCAAAACTCCAAAGCACTCAAAACCCCTAAAACCCTTAATTCCAAGCCCCGGCGGCAAAGCTATGGAACTGGTAAGTGACGTTCTCCTTGGTCAAGTTCGAACCTCGGACGTCGCGGCTGGGGGACCCCTAAACCCTAAACCCTAAACCCTCAACCCTAAACCCTAAACCCTAAACCCTGGACCGCTGACTGGAATGTGCAACTTCGCTGTATCGACTGCGGGAGAGGAGCTTGGAGCCGAGATGGCTGGGTTTAGGGTTTAGGGTTTAGGGTTTAGGGTTTAGGGTTTAGGGTTTAGGGTTTAGGGTTTAGGGTTTAGGGTTTAGGGTTTAGGGTTTAGGGTTTAGGGTTGAGGGTTTAGGGTTTAGGGTTTAGGGTTTAGGGTGTAGGGTTTAGGGCGTAGGGTTGAGGGTTTTAGGGTTAAACACCCCCAATGCCGCCCCCGTGGCTGAGCCGGCGCATGCCGCTGCCGCGGAAGCGGAGGGTCTGCTGGCTCAGGAGCTGAAGGATCGAGGCCTCTGGTTGACGGACTCCATGGGTTTTTAGGGCCTCAGGGCTTCTAGGATCTTAGGGTTTAAGGTTGAGGGTGTAGGGTTTAGTAGGGTTTAGTAGGGTTTTAGGGTCTTAGCGTTGAGGGTTTCTTCGGGTTCCGGATTCGACCCCCCCCCTGGAGAGTGGACAGGGTTTTTTCAACCTCCGAGGTTTTTTGGGCAGCTTTGTTGTTCCTCGGCCTTTCACGGCTTTTTTGGCGCTGTTGGAAGCCCCTGAAGGCTTGCGGGTAGCAGGTCCTTTCTGCCATTGAAATCTACGCAGAAGTCATAGCGGAATCGGCAACTTTCTCCTAGGATTCAGGGCTTAGGATTCAGGATCCCCCCCCCTCTCTTTGGAGGAATGGAGGGCTGTTTGCAAAGCTTTCCAAAAGGGAACATGGGAGCCAAAGGAGGCCCTGAGGCCCCCAGTTTGAAAGAGGGGGCGCTACGAAGCTACGCGAGCGCGCGATAGGAAGTGCATCCCTGCATCTCAGGAAAAGGCGCACCTGAAGCTCTCAACCCCCAAAGCCCTGAACCCCAGAACCCTAGGGTTTAGGGTTTAGGGTTTTTAGGGTTTTTAGGGTTTAGGGTTTAGGGTTTAGGGTTTAGGGTTCGAAGTAACCCCCCCCAAGTGCTTAGATCCCTGCCTGATCCCGCGGGCTGAGGCGCACGGGGGCCAAGCCTCAGCAGGGGGGGGCACAGCGGGGGTTTGGGGTTTATAGGGTTCGTTAGGGTTCGGGGGGTTCGGGGTTTAGGTGCGGCTTGGCCTTTCTTTTTTGTGGGGGGGCGCGGGCGGGGGGGGGGGCGGCGGGGGGGGGGAGGGCGGGAGAGGAAAGGGCTGACCTCTCCCATGCTTTGGGAAATTCGGGTCCCTGCTTTACCACCACCCACAGCCACCTTTGCGCACCTTTCGACTTAACCTTCAGAAATCAACCACCCTAAGCCCTAAGCCCTAAGCCCTAAACCCTGTAACCCTGGACCCTGAAACCCTGAAACCCTAAAACCTTGAAACCCTAAAAACCTTGAGGCCCTGAAACCTTGAGGCCCTGGAACCCGAAAACCCTGGACCCCTAGCCCACAATGACCCTAAACCCTAAACCCTAAACCCTAAACCCTAAACCCTAAACCCTAAACCCTAAACCCTAAACCCTAAACCCTAAACCCTAAACCCTAAACCCTAAACCCTAAACCCTAAACCCTAAACCCTAAACCCTAAACCCTAACAAACCCTAAACCCTAAACCCTAAACCCGCCCACACGCATTCCGCCGGGGGGCTCTCAAGGCCCCTCGCGCCACCAGACGTGTCAGGTTTCCGGCCTCGGGGGAGGAGAGGGGGGGGGGGGGCAGGCTTGTAGGTTTGGGGTTTTGGGTTTAGGGTTTAGGGTTTAGGGTTTAGGGTTTAGGGTTTAGGGTTTAGGGTTTAGGGTTTAGGGTTTAGGGTTTAGGGTTTAGGGTTTAGGGTTTAGGGTTTAGGGTGTAGGGTTTAGGGTTTAGGGTTTAGGGCTTAGGGTTCAGCGATTGCGCTCAGCATTTAGGGTTTAGGGTTTAGGGTTTAGGTTTAGGGGGGCTTGCAGGGTTTATTGTGGGGCTTGTAGGGCTTGTAGTGGGTTTGTAGAGCTTATGGGGCGCAATATGGGTTTTTGAGTTTATAGTGGCGCTTGTAGATAGGGTTTATGGCGTTAATTGGGCTTGTAGCGTTTACAGAGTTACAGAGCTTCTGGGGCTTCTAGGGCTTCTCGGGTTATCGCAGGGTTTATAGAGTCTATAGGGCTTGTAGATCTTATCGGGCTTATATGCCTATAACGAACTTATGGAGTTTATGGGTCTAAGTAGAACTACGATTGGCTTAAAAACCTATGTAAATTTATGAAATAGTACTACATAATAGCAACTAAAATATTTAATAATAAATTTCATATTTAAAAATATATTACAATAATAACAAGAAGTACTAATCCCTCTATTCGCCTTATAAAGACGAATACTTTGTTCAAGTGCTTCCTAAGCAAGTGGAGAAAGTTCCAAAATTTCAAGGGGTTTGCAGGCTTCAAAGGGCTTGGGGCGGTGAAGAGCTTGGGATGTTTGGGGGCTCGGCGTAAACAAGCCCTTGAAAAGAAAAACCAAATGGCAGGTCCTGAACCCTGAACCCTAGCCCTAAACCGTAAACCGAAAACCCCTAAACCCTACAACCCTAAACCCCTAAACCCTGAACCCTGCTGGGCTCAACTTTCTGCCTACGGAGCCCACGGTGCGCCCAAGCACGAACGAAGCTGGGCTAAACCCTCAATCCTAAACACCTAAACCCCTAAACCCCTGAACCCCTGAACCCCTAAACCCCTAAACCCCTAAACCCTAAACCACGAAGCTGGGCACTCCGGCGGCCGAGGCCTGCTGAAAGCCGGCGCTGGCAAGGAACTCCCCGACCTCTCTGAGGGGTTTAGGGTTTAGGGTTTCGGTTTAGGGTGTAGGGTTTCGGGTTCAGGGTTTAGGGTTTCAGGGTTCAGGATTTCGGGTCTCGGGTTTAGGGATTCGGGGTTAGGGTTAAGGGCTTCCGGTTTTAGGGATTTCGGGTTTCAGGGCCCTATTGCTTAGCATTTCGGTCTTGCTGAGCGGTGACCAGTTAGAATTTTGCCGAAAGAAAAACAAAACGGAGCTACTCGAAAAGTGCCCATCCCGATTCAATAGGCTCCCTTTGAACGTCCAGGGTCCAGGGTTTAGGGTTGGGGTCGCTAGGAGTTGGTTAGGGCATTGGATTTAGGGTTTAAGAGGCAGCAAACATTCTGGCGGCGGGTGGGATGTCTAGACCCCTAGACCCCAAAAAGAACATGACTAAACCCCCAAAACCCCAAACCCCCAAACCCTAAATCCTAAACACCCCAACGCTAAACCCTAAACCCCCACACACCTAACACCGAAACCCTAAACCCTAAACACCTAAACCCCCTGAACCCCCTGAACCCCCTAAACACCTAACACCAAAACTCTAAACATAAACAAAAAGGACTAAAGCACCCCCTAAACCCTAAACCCTAAACCCTAAACCCTAAACCCTAAACATTTGAGGCTTCAGTTGCCCAAGGTGCCGTGGCTCCCAGTGGGGCCGTCTTCAGCCCGGCCTTCGAAGGATGCAGGGTGTTACTGAGTCCCGGGGGGGGGGGGTTCAGGGCCTCTTAGGGTTTAGGGTTTGGGGTTTAGGGTTTAGGGTTTAGGGTTTAGGGTTTGGGGTTTCGGGTTTAGGGTTTAGGGCTTAGGGTTTGGGGTTTAGGGGCCCCTGCGGTCCTCAGGGTTCTGTGGCCGGCCTCGGGCTTTCAAGACTGGGGCTGCCAAGAGGGAGAGTGTCGAGGAGGTTTGATGTCACGGTTTCGGGGCTTAGTGTTCGGGGCTTAGGGTTTTAGGGTTTAGGGTTACGGTTTAAGGTTTAGGGTTAGGGTTGAGCTCCCTAAACCTTACACCCTAAACCCTATCTAAACCCCAAACCCCAGACCCCAACACCAAGTATACTCGCTTGAAGGGTTTCAGAAATCTTCTATAGGATCCTGAAGGGAGGGGGGTTCATTGGAAACAGCTGCCTCGGGAACCTTAAGGACGCTTAGGGAGCCTTGGGGAGAGTGGGGAGTCTTGGGGAACCCTCGTGTTCTCCAAACCCTGAACCCTAAACACGAAACCCGAAACCCTAAAAAACCCTGAAGGCGCCTCCCTTAAGGAACCTTCTTTTTTTTTTTTTTGGGGGGGGGGGGGGGGAACTTGGAGACCTCCGCGCGGGGCAGGGCAAGAAGAAGCGCAAGCATCCGCCACATGGCCTCCGTTTGGGGCTTAGGGTTTAGGGCTTAGGGTTTAGGGTTTAGGGTTTAGGATTTAGGGTTTAGGGTTTATCGTCTAGGGTTTAGGGTTTAGGGGGTTTAGGGGGTTTAGGGGGTTTAGGGGGTTTAGGGGGTTTAGGGGGTTTAGGGTTTAGGGGGTTTAGGGGGTTTAGGGGGTTTAGGGGGTTTAGGGGGTTTAGGGTTTAGGGGGTTTAGGGTTTAGGGTGCGAAGAGCAGCTCTGGCCCAATTGTGGAGGGCCATCTAATACTTTTCTCCCACCCCACGCCGTCCGAGGCGGCAAAACCACCCAAACCTATTCCTTTTAGGGTTTAGGCCTAAACTCATGACAATCGCTTACTTTCATAAAAACCTTTCCGTCACCGATGGCCACTTTCAGCCAAGGGAAAGGTTTGAGGCCAGGTCTCGGGTCGTTTGTAGCACGGGTTTCAGCTGCATAGAAAAAGGGGTTTGAAGCAGAGAGGCCAGGTCAGTGGGGGGGGGACGTCAGGGGGGGCAGGGCAAGGGGGGGCCGGGAGGCCAGGAGGGAGGGCCAAAAAGCATTTTTGAGCACCCACCCTGCCTGGGCTCTCTGGTCACTGGACACGGCCTGTGGGGGTACCCCCCCAGGGTTTAGGGTTTAGGGTTTAGGGTTTAGGGTTGAGGGTTGAGGGTTGAGGGTTTAGGGTTTAGGGCTTAGGGCTTAGGGCTTAGGGTTTAGGGTTTCGGGCGCAGATGCTGTGAAGGTGAGGATGCAGGAGAGGCCCGATTGCTGGCGGCCATCTCACACCTCTCTCCCACCCCACGCCGTGCAAGGAATCCCAGCGGGGTCCCGGGCAGACCCGGCACCCACTGGCCTGGGGTTTCGCGCTGGCTTAGGGTTTAAGCTTTGGGGTTTGGGGTTTAGGGTTTAGGGTTTAGGGTTTAGGGTTTAGGGTTTAGGGGTTAGGGTTTAGGGTCTGGGGTCTAGGGTCTAGGGTTTAGGGCCCTTGGGGTGCTTAGGCGCCGCCCACGCACAATGGCGGGTGGGGGGGGGGCGGCCGAAGCCGTGAGTTTAAGGTCTATGGCTGTTGAAAGGCTGCGGCGGCGCCCCTAAAAACCTACACCTGAAGCCTTGAAACCCTGAAACCTGAAATTCTCAAAGCCCGAAACCCTAAACCCGAAACCTCTTAGACTCCTAAACCTAAACCCCAACCCACAAATACCCTAAAGCAAAAGACGACCCGAAAACGCGCTTCTGGGCTCTTGGACGTCTGGGAAAGGGGAAAGAGGTACAGGGTTTGGGGCCCGAAACCCTAAACCCTAAACTGATATGATCTTGGGGTTTGAGGGCGCAGGGTTGAGCAGGGCTGGCTGGGCGCCGGGCTCCTCGTCCAGCAGCGGGCAACGGGCGGACGAAGTCCAAGGGCCCGAAATTTAAGAGATTTTAAGGCGGGGGGCTCGGAACCCACAAGAAGCAGCGCGTGGCAGGAGCCGTGTGCAGACTTGAACCCACGTGATGCCCGGAGACTCCACCTAGAGATGTGACCCTAAACCCTCAAAGCTCCAGCAGTCGCCACGCGCCGCTTCCAAAAACTTACCAGTTAAGCCAAAAGCTGCGGATCGTGCAAAAAGCTCCTCCGCACGAGTTTAGGGTTGGGCGATAGCCACCGAGATTGCTAGGGATGTATGTTCATCAGCAAGTTTCATCGTAGTGAGCAGAAGAAAAGTAAGAGCCGTAGCTGTGGTAATCACAGAGCTTGCAATGCATTCTCCATCGCATCTGCAACTGCAAGCTGGTGGTTTCACGCCAACTGCCTGCCGGACTCCACCACAGTTAACGCCGCAAGCCCTAAACCCTCAACCCCAAAAGCCTAAACCCCTAGACCCCTGGACCCCTACACCCTTAAACTCCCAAACCCTACCCCTAAACCCCCTAAACCCCTAAACCCCGAAACCTTAAACCCTAAACCCCCCCCTTCCGCCTCCATCCTTGCCCTTGAACCGGGGTTTGGATTTCAGCGCTGCGGCCTTCTGGGCGTAGGCCTGTCTGTGAAGCTTCACGAAGCTTCGAGCATCAAGGGCTTGGGGTTTCGAGCTAAATGCTATAGGAGTTTAGGCTTTAGGGTTTAGGGTTTAGGGTTTAGGGTTTAGGGTTTAGGGTTTAGGGTTTAGGGTTTAGGGTTTAGGGTTTAGGGTTTAGGGTTTAGGGTTTAGGGTTTAGGGTTTAGGGTTTAGGGTTTAGGGTTTAGGGTTTAGGGTTTAGGGAGATTTTCATACCGGTGAGCAAGCAAGTAGAACAGGCCGACCCCTGCCTGTGAGGGTGGCACAAAACCTAAAGCCTCCAATCATATTTATACTATCATAACCCCCCAAATCCCGTTTATAATTATTAAGGCCCCTGTACTGTATTACTTGGTTCCTAAATATGGTCCCTTACATCCTTTAAGGGGTTCTGAGGTATGGGCCCGTGGGTTTTGTAGGGTACATAAGGGGTATCTCCGTTCAAGGGGGGTAGGATCTTTTGTGCGGGCACCTCTTCCGCCCCTAAACTTCAGGCCCTAAACCCTAAACCGAAACCCTAAACCCTAAACCCTAAACCCGAAACCCTAAACCCTTAACCCTTAACCCTAAACCCGAAACCCTAAACCCTAAACCCTAAACCCTAGACCTACCTCTCGGCCCTCAAAGGCCCCTGCAGGAAGGGTTGGCGCTGGTTTCGGGGGGACGATGGAGGTTTGACCGGGGTGTGGGAACTTTGAAGCCACAAGAAGCCACAAGAACCTCTGCACCCTGCACTTTGAACCCCTAATTAAACCCTAAACCCCAATCCCTAAACCCTAAACCTCAAACCCCTGAACCCCTGAAACCCGTAAACCCCTAAACCCCTAAACCCTCGCGGCCTCCCGAGCGCGACTGCCCTCGGCAGCCCGCGAGGCCTCCACGGTGCCAGACCCCCAACAAAACCCAAAGCCGCCGCAAGGTTTCGGCGTGCTCCTACCTCTCCATCAGAGGTCGATGCATAAACAGGCTGCATTTGATGTTGCTGCACAAAGACTGGGCTTGTTCCAAACAAGGGTCTCGTTTTGGCGTCCTTTTGTGAGCCCCGGGTATTGAACACGCCCCCAGATTAAGGAAACCAGAGGCGTTTTGAAGCTCAACTACGGCACAGGTATACCTAAACCCTAAACCCTAAAGCTTGGCTGGGGCAGCTGGACTAGAGGAGTTTAGGGGTTCCCGAGTTTAGGGTCTAGGGTATAGGGGATAGGGTTTAGGGGATAGGGTTTAGGGGATATTTAGGTGATATTTAGGGGTTAATTCGCGGCTCCTTAGGTATACAGGGGCTGTATAAGGTATATGCAGGGGTTTGTACGGGTGATAGAAGGGAATAAGAAGAAGGGCCCATTCTAGGGGTCCCTCCTTCGAACCCCCTGAGGTAGGGTCTCTTTTGCGCATATCCCCAAAAGGGCACCCCGTCAGCACACTCATCAATGTACAAAGGTACGAATATATGCTTAGACGTCTATGAAATCTAAGGGCATCAGGAACTATATAAACATGCACCACAGCCGAAAACAAAACACTTGCCCAGTTGTTGTTGTTGTTGAAGGAAAGCGAGGACAGACTGAGACCTTGAAAGTTGTCTAGACGCCACCCGAACCGCAGAAAGCGTGAAGAAGCTCACCAGAATGGAGCCGAAGCCCATCTCGCAAAGAGGGAAGCAAGCCCATCACCTGGGCACGATGTCCTCATCATTGCAGCGAACTGCTCATGCCAGGGCATCGCTGTTCGCATCTGGGCAGCAACAGCTGAGCACCACAAAATCCAGGGCGAAAGTCCCGCAGTGAAATGTTGACAAAGCGCCCGGCACTCCAGAGATGGGAAGCCCGTCGGCCAAAAGGGAGAATCCCGTCAACAACAAAACTCTGCAGTGTTTTCCCGCTGCCGGAGTGGCTCCCTACGGCCCTCGCCCCGCTAGACTGCCATGCGAGCCAAGTGGCCGCCAAACATGCCAAGGGAGTGATCAAGCGTGTTAAAACGTAAACCAAGTGAACCCTTCGCTGGGCTCAGTGGCATTTCTGAGGCCCCCGTAGCAGCCGAGGACCCGGGGAAGGCCAGGAGGCGAACCACAATGCCAGAAAAAAAACAATCCAGGGCACTAGGATGTTAGGTTGTTCTAGATTCCGAGCCTTTTTCCGGACCATGGCGTGTTGCTTGTCGCTTAATTGCCTAAACCACGCCACCAAAAGGCCTCAAAACCCCAAAGCCCTTCGAGCCCTCCGAAAGCCCCAAACCCTAAAACCGTAAATCCCCAACCCTGACCCTGAAACCCTGCAACCCTAAAAACCCCAACCCTGTAACCCTCGAGCCCCAAATCCTCACCTTGAAAATCCCTGTAACCCTAAATCCTGAACGGGCGAGCTGTGTGCCGTGTAGTGCACGAAGTGCACGAAATCCTGAACCCTGAACCCTAAACCCCAAACCCTGAACCCTACAACCGCCAAAAATCCTCAAGGTCCCAAGTCTCGCCTCCGCTGCCGCCTCGGCCGCCTCCTAGGGTTGAGGGTTCTACAGGGCAGGGTTTAGGGGTTCTAGGGTTTGTGGCTTCTAGGGTTCTCGGGTTTATGGGTTTGGGGTTTAGGGTTTATGGCTTCTAGGGTTCTAGGGTTTAGGGTTTAGGGTTTAGGGTTTAGGGTGTAGGGGGTTTGTGGCTTAGGGGATAGGAGGATAGGGCTTAGCTCGAGGGCTCTAAGAGCTTAGGGGATTTCATGAGAGCGCCCCGTTGTCGCCCTTGCTACCCCTGCTCCGAGCTTCCGGGCCTCCGAGCAGCGATTCTTACACCGGACTTCTCCGTTCCACTCATCCTGCCAAGCAGGGCATGCGGTTGAGAGGCCAGGGTTGGGATGCTGCCCCTTATACTAACGGTCCTTACTTGGGATGATACTAGGGGGTGCCATAATCCCTATGAAGGACTGTTAGTGTAAGGGGGAACATCCCCCAAGGTCGAGGCCTCTTGCTGGTGAGCCCGATGGTTGCAGGCCCTGGGGCTTCGGGGAGTGGGTTTTGGAGTCTCAGGTTTGGGGGCTTAGGGGTTTCGGGGATTGGGTTTAGGGCTTGGGGTTTAGGGTTTAGGGTTTAGGGTTTAGGGTTTAGGGTTTAGGGTTTAGGGTTTAGGGTTTAGGGTTTAGGGTTTAGGGTTTCGGGGCTTGAACCTGATGCCCTGAACCCCTGTGAACCCTGAACCCCTTCCGAGAACATCAGCTGCTACCCCCCCCCCCAACCCCAACAAAGACATAGGCACAAGGAGCCATTTTGGGGGAGTCATTGAGGGAGCAGGGAGGGGGGAATTATTTAGGGAACCGGGGGAGGCTGCGGCTTGGCTCTAAAGACGTCCGCGCGCTATGTCCTTCGTTTCCTGCTCGAACTGTCGAAAGCAGAGCTCAAGGCTCGCCATACTCCGCACCATTGTCGTCTTGCACCACTGTCCACTTCCCTTGCTTGGTCTCCACCATCTGTATTTGCGCCATTGCTGCCTGCAACCCACATTGTAAGCATCGCAGCTGCTTCTTGCCATTCACACACTTTGCACTTAGCTGATCTAGCTAAGGTGCTTGCCACCCTTAATGCAACAGGAAGACTGTGATCCACTCGGGGAGAGTCTTTAATGGGAGTTGCCGAGAATGAGGGGTCCCGTTTCGGGGGTATATCCGGGAACCCTCAATTTATGGGAAATAACCAAGGTAAGTTGGGATGTTCCCTCTTAAGCTAACAGTCCTTAACAGGGATGATAGTACCCCCTATTCTAACTAAACCCTAAACCCTGAACCCAAAAGGTATTGGAGTCTCCGAGCGCAGCCGCGCCTCACCGTTGCAGCAGTCGCAGATGCCGTCGTTCACCGCCCCGAGGCGAACGAGGCGCTCCGGAGCGCCTGGCGCAAAGGGGATCATGGGGTTTAGGGTTTAGGGTTTTGGGGTTTAGGGTTTAGGGTTTAGGTTTTAGGGTTTAGGGTTTAGGGTTTGGGGTTTAGGGTTTAGGGCCATAAGGGGGTTTTACGAACATGGGGGTAGCCCCAATATGGATCCCCAAATAGTAGGATTCCCTTTTTTCTAATCAGGACCCCAACAAGGTACCCCCAATTTAGGAAGCCCCCAGAAGGAAGGAAGGCAGGAAGAAAGGAAGAAAGGAAGAAAGGAAGAAAGGAAGAAAGGAAGAAAGGAAGAAAGGAAGAAAGGAAGAAAGGAAGAAAGGAAGGAAGGAAGGAAGAAAGGAAGAAAGGAAGAAAGAAAGAAAGGAAGAAAGGAAGAAAGGAAGAAAGGAAGAAAGGAAGAAAGGAAGAAAGGAAGAAAGGAAGAAAGGAAGAAAGGAAGAAAGGAAGAACGGAAGAAAGGAAGAAAGGAAGAAAGGAAGAAAGGAAGAAAGGAAGAAAGGAAGAAAGGAAGAAAGGAAGAAAGGAAGAAAGGAAGAAAGGAAGAAAGGAAGAAAGGAAGAAGGAAGAAAGGAAGAAAGAAGAAAGGAAGAGGGAAGGAAGAAAGGAAGAAAGGAAGAAAGGAAGAAAGGAAGAAAGGAAGAAAGGAAGAAAGGAAGAAAGGAAGAAAGGAAGAAAGGAAGAAAGGAAGAAAGGAAGAAAGGAAGAAAGGAAGAAAGGGAGAAAGGAAGAAAGGAAGAAAGGAAGAAAGGAAGAAAGGAAGAAAGGAAGAAAGGAAGAAAGGAAGAAAGGAAGAAAGGAAGAAAGGAAGAAAGGAAGAAAGGAAGAAAGGAAGAAAGAAAGAAAGGAAGAAAGGAAGAAAGGAAGAAAGGAAGGAAGGATGGAAGGAAGGATCATGGAGCTTCTCAACCCGGAACCCGCCATCGGCGCCTCCCGACCACGTGCAGGCAAAGCCCGGTAGTGCTGGTCCCGGAAGTCCTGGCCACCGCGACGAGCCACATCGAAGGAGATAGAGGTGGAATTGAAGTTTAGGGTTTTTTAGGGTTAGGTTTAGGTTTTAGGGTTTAGGTTTTAGGGTTTAGGGTTTTTAGGGTTTTAGGGTTCCGATGACCCTGGCGGCGTGTTGGAACCCTCTTTGCCCCCCAAAAACGGGGGGGGGTAGGGGGGGGTACCCCGCCAGCTTTTCCGTGGAGGAACAGGCCACCCACACCGCGTAAACTCATGGACCATAGGCGTTTTCGCACAGGGCATAGGGGCTCTTTTGGAAAAAAACCCTCCCCCCCCGCCAGCTTTTCCATGGAGGAACAGGCCACCCACACCGCCTCATGGACCATAGGCGTTTTCGCACAGGGCATAGGGGCTCTTTTGGAAAACCCCCCCCCCCCCCCCCCCCCCCCACCCCCCCCCCCCAACCCCCCCCCCCCCCCCCCCCCCCCCCCCCCCCCCCCCCCCCCCCCCCCCCCCCCCCCCCCCCCCCCCCAACACCTCTCAACAGGAACTGCAAACAAAATCACCAAACCCCAAACCTTAAACTTGTTCTCCTGCGGGGTCGGCGGCTTGAGCCGGAGGCTCTTAAATTTAGGGCTGCAAGGGTGGGACCGTTAAGCCCTCTGGCAAGCATCTCTTCGGACAAACCAAGGCAAAATATCAAATATCCTAAGGGCTTACCTACTTACCGGGGGTTTTGGGTGGGGGGGGAAGAGGTGGGGGGTTCTCGGTTGCAGTTCACCTGTAGTATCTTGGCAGGCGCCTGAAGAGGTGTCGCACCCGAAGCCGGCTTAACCCACGTTGGTTTAGTGGTTTGGGGCTGGGTTTTTTTTGGTTTAGGGGTGTAGTTGTTTGTTGATCTAGATTCGCGCTGCAACGAGACGTGGTCCTCCTCCAGCGAGTGAGACTAACAGGGGTAGGGCGCATTCTTGGGTAGCTCTTACTACAGTTACTTAGTAGCCCAGTCACCATGTTATAATAAGGGCACCCTTTTTTGGTTGGTTAGTTTAGAAGGGAACCCAGAATTTAAAAAAAGTAACCACTGGGCTACCAAGGTTACGTGGGGTGCATGTCGAACCCCACCCGACTGTTGACGACTCTTTCAGAAGATGGCATAAGCTTTGTGAAAAGGGACCTCAAGAATTGGGTACCCTACACCATGAGCCCTAAACCCGAAACCAGAAACCCTAAACCCTAAACCTCCTCTCACAATCTCCCTACCAGCCCCACGTCCTGAGCACGCAGAGGTGCCTGGCTCGTCACTGCCATCCGGACCTGGAACCCTTACTCTAGGGGCCTGAATAATTAGAACATGGTTTTGGGGGTTTTGGGTTTAGGGTTTAGGGTTTTGGGGGTCACTATTGTTTATCTATAAAGAATTATTCCGACCCCTAAGGGTTTGGGATTAGGGGTTCGGGGTTTAGGGGTCTAGGGTTTAGGGGTTTCGGTTTTAGGGGTTTAGGGCTTAGGGGTTTAGAGTTCGGGGGTTTAGGGGTTTTGCGGTTTAGGGGTTTAGGGTTTAGAGACTTCTGAGGTGAATTTAGGCTAGGGCCACAGAGCGTGCAGATCTGATTTTGCCCCGGGTTGTTCGAGCAACCAGGAAAGGCGCAGCGCGTGTCCCCCTAAACCCTATAAACACTAAACCCTAAACCCTAAACCCTAAACCCTGACCCTAAACCCTAAACCCTAAACCGCATAGACCGAACCCTAAACCCTAAACCATGAGGGGGTCAAGGCTTTGGGCTTTCCCCCGAGGTCTCGGTGCTCTAGCAACTACCACAACTCAGAGCTCCCTGAGGTTTTAGGTTTAGGGTTTAGGGGTTAGGGGTTAGGGTACCCTAAACCCTAAACCCTAAACCCTAAAACCCTAAACCCTAAAACCCTAAACCCAAAAGGGCTAAGATGTTGGCGATGCGGGTGCTCCTCATGGGCATGCTGGGAGTGGGGCAATCACAGTAGTCATCGTTGACCACGGAGAAACTCGGAAAGCCTCGGTTGAAAGCCAAAAGGTTTAGGGTTTGGGGTTTAGGGTTTAGTTTCGGGTTTAGGGTTTAGGGTTTAGGGGTTAGGGTTTAGGGTTTAGGGTTTAGGGTTTAGGGTTTAGGGTTTAGGGTTTAGGGTTTAGGGTTTAGGGTTTAGGGTTTAGGGTTTGGGGTTTGGGGTTTGGGGTTTGGGGTTTGGGGTTTAGGGTTTAGGGTTTAGGGTTTAGGGTTTAGGGTTTAGGGTGCGTAGTGAGCTGCAGCCCTTAAGGCGCCTTGCCGGCGTGCGTCCTTACCCCACCGCACACTCTACTTGTGAGTGTTGGGGCGGGCAAGGGGTGGGCATATGAAATGGACCAGGTATAAGGTCTTTCACATAGGGTTTAGGGTTTAGGGTTTAGGGTTTAGGGTTTTAGGGTTTAGGGTTTAGGGTTTAGGGTTTAGGGTTTAGGGTTTAGGGTTTAGGGTTTAGGGTTTAGGGTTTAGGGTTTAGGGTTTAGGGTTTAGGTTTAAGGGTTTAGGGTTTAGGGTTTAGGGTTTAGGGTTTAGGGTTTAGGGTTTAGGGTTTAGGGTTTAGGGTTTAGGGTTTAGGGGCAACTCGGGCCTACACCCTAAACCCTAAACCACCCTAAGCCCAGTGCCGGGTTCTGGGCGAGGACTTCGGTTTCGTGATGCTGCGACGTCCGTCTTCAGTGGACCCCGCATGCGAAACGCTAGGGTTTTGGTTTTAGGGTGTAGGGGTCAGGGTTTAGGGTTGCACGTATCACCCCACACCCCGATTTGCTGTGGGCGGGGCAGCGTTTTGAAGTTAAGCAACGGGAGATACTACAGCCCTAAACCCACGTTGGAAAACGACCAGCTAGGGTGATTGCTAACTAGGGAACTGCAACAACAAGCTACCACAACAAGGGAACTAGAGTATTTACTATCGAAGCCTACCCTAGTTGCTGAGTACCCTGGCCCAGACAAGGTTAACCTTTCAACTGCGATAGGACTGTATATACCCAAAAGGTTAAAGGTTATCTGCTCAGCTACGAAGTTATAGCAACTTGTGCGTAAGATTCTTGGTGAAGTGGTTCGGCGCGTCTCGTGTAGGCTTTCGGTCCTAGGATTTGGGGTCTTGGGGTCTTGTGTTGCCCAAACCCTACACCCTACACCCTAAACCCTAAACCCTAAACTCTAAACTCTAAGCGCATGGGGTTTGGTGCAGCCCTGAACCCCCCCCTACACCTCCATTGCTGGGCAAGGGGCTCTTCCCGCCCGAGAGGCACTCGAAGCGACCTGGGCTGTCTCTACTAAACGAACCCTAAACCCTAAACCCTGAACCCGAAACCCTGAACCCTAAACCCTAAACCCTAAACCCTACATGAGAACTCCCCAGAGGCCATTCAATGCCCCTCAAAAAAAAAAATGCAGGGCATCTTAAAACCCTGCAAACCCTCGAGCCCCCAAAGCCCCGCAAGAATCCTAGGCCCCAAACTGCCTAGACCCTAAGACCCTCAGAAACCCTAAGACCCTACGACCCTAAGACCGTCAGAAACCCTGAGACCACGACCCTGAGGCCCGAAGCACCCCCAAAACCCCGCAGATTCCTACACCCCTAAGGCCTAAGCCCGACACCCCAAACCCTAAACCCTACTCCCCAAGCCCTAAACCCTAAGCCCTAAACCCTAGATCCTAAACCCCAAGACCCTGAGACCCGCGACCGACTAAACCCTAAGCCCTAAACCCTAAAATCCTGAAACCCTAAACCCTGAATCCTGAACCCTAAAACCTTAAAAACCCTAAAACCCTAAAACCTAGAACCGCCTAAACCCTAAGACCCTAAACCCGCCTAACCCTAAGACCCTAAATCCTAAGCCCTGAACCCTAAAACCCCAAACCCTAAAACCCTGAACCCTAAAACCCTAAAAACCTAAAACCCTAAAACCCTAAAACCGTCTAAATCCTAAGACCCGAAGCCCTAGACCCTAAGAAACCCCAAAAGCCTAAAACCCTGAGACCCTAACACTCTACAACCCTAAAGCCCTAAAGCCCGAAAACCCTAAAACCCTAAAACCCCAAAATCCCCCAAAAAGCCTAAAACCCTAACACCGCCTAACTCCTAAACCCTAAACCCTAAACCCTAAACCCTAAACCCTAAACCCTAAACCCTAAACCCTAAACCCTAAGGTCGGAGCCCTGGGCCCGCATCGCCGCAAAGCGCTCCCGCAGCTCTGCTGGGACGCCTCCCGCAGCTCTGCTGGGGCTGAGGGTTTAGGGTTTAGGGTTTTAGGGGTTTAGGGTTTAGGGTTTAGGGTTTAGGGTTTAGGGTTTAGGGTTTAGGGTTCAGGGTTCAGGGTTCAGGGTTCAGGGTCTAGGGTTTAGGGTATATTAGGACCTATAAGGGGGGTAAAAATGGTGATAAGAATGTGTTTAGGCCGGGGCTTTGGGAGTTGGGAGTGTGGAGGCGTTGTGGTTCCGGGTTTAGGGTTCAGGGTTTAGGGTTTAGGGTTTAGGGTTTAGAGTTTACGGTTTACGGTTTAGGGTTTCTAGGGTTTCGGGGGGTGACGGCGATGGGATGGGGTCCTCCAAGCCCGCTAGCGTGTAGCACCCCTGAGCCCTAGCAAGCTCTCGCAGCCATCTCAAGACCTCAGTTCACCCTACTCATGATCCGTACCCGCGAACCTCCAGACAACCCCCTAAACCTAAAGCCCTGCAGCCTGAGCCCTTTACCCTGAGACCCAAATCCCATCATGACGGGACTGCTCCGAGTTCGGCTCCTTTTTCTTTTGGAGGGGGGGGGGGGGGGGTGCTCGTTTCATTACGGAATCCTGTGCCCCAAACCCTAATTGAACTTTGTCTTCTAGACCCTGAACCCTAAGCCCCACAAGCGCGAAACCCGAAACCCTAAACCCTAAACCCTAGTTTGGAGCAACCAGCACCCGATGCCCCGAACCTCGCACGAAGGCAGCGGCAGGTCGCGAAGGCTGTGGCTCCCCGACGGCTGCAGCCGGCGCCTCTGCAGGAATGCCTTTAGGGTTTTGGGTTTAGGGTTTAGGGTTTGGGGCTTAGGGTCCGGGGCTTAGGGTTGAGGACTTTGGGCTTTGGGTTTTGGGTTTAGAGCTTCGGGTTTCGGACTTTGGGTTGAGGGGTTAGGGTTTACAGGTTGGGAAGTTGAAGATGGAACAACAGGGACATGATAGCACAGGTTGCCTCTATTTGCTTATCCACTTACCAGTTCCTGAGAGCCTCCCAGCAGGGTTGCTGGCTGAACGAGGGTAAACCCTAAACCCTAAACCCTAAACCCTAAACCCTAAACCCCAAACCCTAAGCCCAACAAACCCAACAAACCTCACCGCCTCCTGCATCGGCTTCCTCGGCTCCGGCTCCGGGTCGCGCGCCCGGGCAGGGCCCTGGCTTGCAGGTACTTATGAACCAATTAGAGGTTCAGGGTTTAGGGTTTAGGGTTTCGGGTTTAGGGTTAGGGTTCAGGGTTCAGGGTTCAGGGTTTGGGTTTCGGGTTTCGGGTTTAGGGTTTGGGGGTTCCTAGAATTGAGGATTAGAGCATTTTGGGGGGCTTATAACCCTCAACCCTAAACCCTCTGTTGTGAACCGAAGGCTTAGGCTCTGGACTCGGAGCCTAAACGCTGAAACGCTTAGCTTCGGGTGAGGTACCCTAAACCCTAAACCCCAAACCCTAAACCCTAAACCCCGAACCCTAAACCCTAAACCCTCCCAAGACCTCAACTCTCAACCCTGAAGCACCGGGAACCTTAAACGACTTTGAAGGCCTCATTGTTTGGGGTTTAGGGTTTGGGGTTTAGGGTTTAGGGTTTAGGGTTTAGGGTTTAGGGTTTAGGGTTTAGGGTTTAGGGTTTAGGGTTAAGGGGTGAGTTTTGAGGGAGCACAGACAGAACTCTACCTTCAACCCTATCTCAAAAGCCAGTAGACTCTAATGCTGGCCGACAACTCCCTCTTTCGCCACAAAGTCCCAAAACCCTACGAAAGACCTTCACCCCTGAACCCCTAAACCCTGAAACTACACCCTGAACCCTAAACCCTGAACCCCAAACCCTAAACCCTGAACCCTAAACCCTACACCCTAAACCCTAAACCCTGAACCCTAAACCCTGCACCCTGAACCCTAAACCCTAAACCCTAAACCCCAAACCCTAAACCAAAACCCCAAACCCTAAACCCTAAACCCTAAACCCCAAACCCCAAACCCTGAACCCTCCTCCTTCGCGGTGGGATCTCGATCCTCGGGCACCGCCGCCAGTGTGGGCTCCCGTCTCCCGCGCAGCGCTGGCGGCCTGCTGCGCTAGGGGTTCTTTAAGGGGATTTAAAGCTTTGGGCTTAGGGCTTAGGGCTTAGGGTTTAGGGTTTAGGGTTTAGGGTTTAGGGTTTAGGGTTTGGGGTTTAGGGTTTAGGGTTTAGGGTTTAGGGTTTAGGGTTTAGGGTTTAGGGTTTAGGGTTTAGGGTTTAGGGTTTAGGGTTTAGGGTTTAGGGTTTAGGGTTTGGGGTCAGAGCTTTAGAAGTTTACAGGTTCAGAGGTTTAGAGCTTTAGAGGTTTAGAGGTTTAGACATTTAGAGATTTAGAGGTTTAGAGGTTTAAAAGGGGGAGTTTTGGGGGAGGGGGGGGGGGAAAGAGTTTGGGGCTTCGGGTTGAGGGTTCCGGGTGTAGGGCTCAGGGTTGAGGGTTGGAGGCTTTGACTTACTGGCGGTTTCATGAAAGTGGGCCCCTAAACCCTAAACCCTAAACCCTAAAACCTGAACCATACTGATTGCTATGGGAGGTTCATGGCCGATCAGCCCTAAAAGGGGCGAGAGTCTTGGACTCGCCAGTCCATTGAATAAAGGGTTTTGGGTTTAGGGTTTGGGGTTTGGGGTTTAGGGTTTAGGGTTTAGGGTTAAGGGTTAAGGGTTTAGGGTTTAGGGTTTAGGGTTTAGGGTTTAGGGTTTAGGGTTTAGGGTTTAGGGTTTAGGGTTTAGGGTTTAGGGTTTAGGGTTTAGGCTTAGGGCCTCCCAGACGCCCTTATTTTGAGTACTCTTAGGAAGACGGAAGCGCCGAAGATGAAACGTGCGAAGGGCCCTGAGTTTCAGTCATTTCGTGGGCCGTTTAAACCCTAAACCCTAAACCCTAAACCCTAAACCGTTGTCATTGTCAGAACCGATTCACAACTACTATCATGCCCTCGAATATACATTGAATGGGCCCGAGAATGCCAGCAAGATACAGAACAAAGCAGCGAATGAAGTGTCCAGCGTGTATTCCGGCCTTTACTTGTCAGCCCTAAGCCATGAACCTTGAACACAAAACCCCCTATAGACCCTTCTATAACCAGCCTCTTTAGCCCCTAATAATTGTCAACGGCACTGATAACCAATTAAAGAACCCTACGTAGGCTTACTGCTGTGACCCGCTGACGCAGGCAACACATTCCTCTGGGTGGCGAAAGAGTTCAGGCACATGGCCCCCGCACAACACTCCGAACCAAGGGTTCACAACCTCGAAGGTGCGGCTTTTGTCCATCACCGGACGCGGCCAGATTGCCCCATCCACAGCTTTGCAGGGGCGCCACTGTTAATGGAAGATTCCGCGGTGAACCAGGCAAGGAGCCGGTCGATCTCAGGCTCCACACAGACCGATTCTGAGACAAACTCATCTGCAGTCTAGTGGGAGCAAGAGATCCGCCGCCAGCCAACAGTTGACGTCGCGGGAGTGCCTCGGGCTTCTCATCGCGGCCGTTTGGGGGCATGACCTCCAGTAGCTGGCGATGACGGTGCATCTCGCTGTCCCATTGACGGCGAAACATGAGCCTTAGAGCTTCAGCCACGATGCTACAGCCTCAGAAGCCCACCCTTAAAAACCCTTGTAAACCCTCGTAAAACCTTACATACCCTTATCAACCCCCTATAAGCCCCCCTAAACCCTAAACCCTAAACCCTAAACCCTAAACCCTAAACCCTAAACCCTAAACCCTAAACCCTAAACCCTAAACCCTAAACTAAGTGAGGGGTCGCTTCCGTCGAGCGACAGACCCCGAACGCTCGGCCGAGGGCCTTACAGCCCGAGCGCCCAAGCGAAAAAAGAGAAACGGAAAGGTGAGGGTTAAGCCTCACCGTCTGTCCTGGACAGGCCAACGGACATCGGCCTTTTTTACGACAACGTCAGTACTCGCCTCTGGTAGCTGGATTCCTGGACGTCCAGGCAGGCTGGTTGCTCAATTTTGGGAAGGGCCCCCCACGTCTTTGGGGCGCCTCTGCAAGCAAGGGCTCTCGGCCCAAGGGCTGCCGGGACCAAGGGTACCCCGAGCCCAGGCCTTCCCGACCAAGGGCCCCGCGGGCCAAGGGCCCCCCAAACCCCAAATTTTCGGGCCAGACCACAAGAACCCCCCGAACCCCTGCCAAGAGGGGCGGGGGTCAGGGCCGGAAGGGCCCTGGTTCAGGGCTAGAGGAAGGCCCCCCGCGCCAAAGGGCCCCCGGACGAAGAGGGCCGTACCATCAATGAACAATGTTTTTTTTTACTGGAATCGATGGTTTTGCGCACCCCTCCACTTTACACCAGAAGCGCCAGGAAAGCCCAGGAAGCCCCCAAGAGGCGCCAAGAGCCACCAAAAGGCCCCCTAAAAGAAGGGGGCCACAAGATTTGTCCGTGCCCACAATGATTTTTGAATATTGAAAACGATGGTTTTAGGCACCCCTGCCCGCAATGAAAAATGTTGTTTTTAGTACTGAAATCGATGGTTTTGGGCACCCCTCCATTTCACCCCAAAAGACCAGCAAAGCCCCAGGAAGCCCCCAAATCAGCAAGGGCCTCTACGGGCCCTGACGTGCCGAAGGCCCGAAAAGGGCCGAGGCTACCCCGAACCCCAGCTAAAACCCTAACACCGCAAAACCCTGCGAAGGCCTTCAAGCAAATAAGGGCCTCTACGCGCCCTAACGTGCCGAAGGCCCGAAAAGGGCCGAGGCTACCCCGAACCCCAGCTTAAACCCTAGCGATTGGAATGCTCATTGGCGAAAAAAAACTAATAGGTTCCCCTGACCTTCAAATGAATAAAGCCTCTACGGCCCCTGACACGCCGAAGGTCCGAACAAGGCCCCGAAAAACCCCAAGAGCCACCAAAAGGCTTCAAAAGGCTTCAAAAGGCCCCCTAAAAGAAGGGGACCCCAGGATGCCCGTACCCGCAATGAAAAATGCGATGTTTTGGTACTGAAATCGATGGTTTTTCCTTCATTTTACCCCGAAAGGGGCCAGGAAAGCCCCCAGGAAGCCCCCAAAAGGCCCCAAGAGCCACCAAAAGGCTTGAGGCCCTTAAAGAAGGGGAATCCAGGAGCAGGCACAAAGGGTTTCCCTGACCTTCAAATAAATAAGGACCTCTACGGGCCCTGACACGCCGAAGGCCCGAAAAGGGCCGAGGCTACCCCCAACCCCAGCTTAAACCCTAACAGCACAACTTTAAAAACATCAAAGCAAGCATCAGAGCACAAGAAAATACATTCTATAAACCCTAAACCCTAATAGAGTATAGTTTGGGTGGCCGGGGTGGGTTGACGGGCAACGCGAGCGCGCGGCCCGGGGTGTTTCACACCCGAGCGCACGCCCTCCCCCGACACACCCTAAACCCTAAACCCCCGTTTTGCCTGGAGTCGCCCTCCGGGACCGCAGCGTAGAGGCCGAGCAGGACGAGCCACAAAAAACAGACCAGGGCTCCTCCGCAGGGCTTTGGGGGTAGGGTTTAGGGTTTAGGTTTAGGTTTAGGGTTTAGGGTTTAGGGTTTAGGGTTTAGGGTTTAGGGTTTAGGGTTTAGGGTTTTGGGTTTTGGGTTTTGGGGGTTTCAAGAAGGCTTTAGGGTTTTGGGGTTTTAGGGTTTAGGGTTTGCGGGTTTTAGGGCTTTGGGGTTTTGGGGGTTTTACGGTTTGAGGGTATTATTAGGGGTTTAGGGCTTGGGAACTTTTTGGGCAGGTGGGTATTCTGGCCCTTAGGTTGGAAGCTCTCCAAGGACGCGAGGTTGAGGGTTTAGGGTCCAGGCTTTCGGGTTTTAGGGATTTGGGCGTAGGGGGTTTAAGGTTTTGGTGTGGCTCCTCCATACAGGGACCCTCACCCTGAATCGTGAATCCCTAGACCTAAACCGTGAACCTGCCTAAACCCTAAACCCTAAACCCCAAACCCCAAACCCTAAGCCCTCAAGGGTCCGGCGAGGCACAGCGCGCGCCGGAGCTCGCACCCGAAGAAGGACCCGAGCCTGCGAAGCAGCATGGACTTGTTTACGGGCAAAGTCATAAAATTAGCGGGCCTTGTCAGAAAATTAGCGGGCAAGGTCACACAAAACTAGCGGGCGAGGATGGGCGAGGTCACAACAAAATTAGAGGGCAAGGTCATAAAATTAGCGGGAATGGGCATAAAATTAGCAGGCTATAAGATGAGCGGGCAAGGTCATAAAATCGGTGGGCAAGGTCTTCACTTCGTATGTTTCTAGAGGACCCGGGGCGTCCCGGGAGGTCCTGGGACTTGCCTTTCTGGCGGGATTTGGGGTTTAGGGCTTAGAGCTTCGGGTTTAGGGTTTGGGGGTTGGGGCTGGGGTTTAGGGTTTAGGGTTTAGGGTTTAGGGTTTAGGGTTTAGGGTTTAGGGTTTAGGGTTTAGGGTTTAGGGTTTAGGGTTTAGGGTTTAGGGTTTAGGGTTTAAGGTTTAAGAAGGCAGAACCTAGCGCGCGGCGTGCTTGAGCCCAGGTTGACATAAGCCAGCCCCCCAGTCGCAAGAACAAACCCCCAAAGCCTACCCACCAAACCCTAACCGGACCTACATCCTACCCTCAACCCTAAACCTTAAACCCTAAACCCTCAACCCCTAAACCCCTAAACCCCTAAACCCCTAAACCCTAAACCCTAAACCCTAAACACCCTCAGACCCAAGCCCTAAACCGCCTGAAGCCCCTGAACCCCTACTTGGAGGTTCGGTGGATCTCCTGAACCCTTGAACCCCTAAACCCCAAAACCACTTGACCCTAAACCCCAAAACCCCCTAAACCCCCCAAACCCTAAACCCTAAACCCTACACCCTAAACCCTTTTCAGAAGCGGGGTACTGGGGCCGGAGTCACAGTGACTAGACTACGTAGCTTGCTTTTTCCGATTGAGCCCAAGGCGCCTGTCATGCAGGAACTTGTCTCATGAATGCTATTTGACGCTTGCATGTTTGTTCATGCCTATACAAGTGTTCGTCTAACAGCTTCTGCACTATACGAAATCCAACTCGGCGCTTGTGTACAGGAAAATCTCACACCCGTCTTATCAACGAGTGGATGAGTGCGCCTCAAGAGTAGTGAAATTCGTCACTCAGCTGGAGCTTCTTCTTTCACAACGGCCTCGTTGCTCTCCAAGGCGTCGTTCAGAAGCTTGGGCTTCATGCTCTTGGTCAAGCAATCAGCCAACTGAAGGTGGGTTGGAATCCATCGCAGGATGTCACCGAACGGTGCGAAGGCTTCGCTCGTCGGTGTCTCGTCTACCCACAGTGCTTGGCGCAATGCTGTCATTTCGATAGCAAGACGCTTGTCTTCCACTGGTCTGGGTACCGACGACAGCAAATGATCTGTGAGCGATCTGCAGTCGGAGTACTGCAGGTGTAGCATCTTTCTCGGCGCTACTTCGCTCCAGTCATGCAGTGACGGCAGTTTGCCTTGCAACTCTAGGAGTGTCGCACGGATCCTGTCTCCGTGCTCGGTGGCACGCTGCAGGCTGTACGCTTCACACTGTAGTGTCGCGCGGCAGACTCGTTTCATCGTAGAGCTACCGAATGCAACCAGGTGAAGCTTGTGCTTGGGTGCGTTCACGTCGCGTGCTGTTTCCACGTCAGTGAGGTAGTGCAACCTCCCCCTCTGGGACTTGTACCCAGCTTCAGCAGCAAAAGAGGCGTCACAAAACGTGACTACTGCGAGGGGGCCACTGCTCCACGGCAGTATCTTGGCGCGATACACGATGCTGCGCTCCGCGTCGCCCAAGGCGAGTGCGACCACACGGTTGGCCCCTCTCATCGTGTCGATGGTCGCGACAGTCACTCGCTGCTGCAACGCGTTGACGCGGTACGCGAGGTCGGGTCTTGTAGCCCGGGCCACCCACGCGAGTGAACCTATGACGGACCGAAGCGCCGTCCTCTGTCCTTGTGTGACAGGTGTCGTCAACTTTGCACCCTTGGGGATCTCGAGGGGAGCGATGGCACGCGTGTTGTCCCTTGAGTTGATCTCGATGGTGCCATCGGGGTGCTGAGCGTATTCTCTGCCACAGAACCTGAAGCTACCCTCTTCGATCCTCCCGATTTTGAAGTGGTCCAGCAACTGCTGGATCTTCAGCTCGCCCTCACCGAACGCTGCCCAGAAGAAGTCGTCCACGTGAGTGCACAGCATAGCGCACAGCCGGCCGCTTGTGTCGTGCGCGTAGTACAACGCGGACATGATCTGGGATGACTTCAGTCCGATGCACTTTGTCTCTTCGACTATGCGAAGGTAGAGGTTTCGGCCGGCGTCGGTCGTACCATACACTGGGACACGGGCAATCATGTAGCCGGATTCCTGGATCTCCTTGTCCGGAACGCCCTTGGGGTTGCTAGGAGCCTTGAGGATCAGCAATCTCTCGAGCGGCTTACCCTGAAAGTAGGCGTTCGTGATGTCGGCTGCCTTGATTCGCAAACCGAGTGAGGATGCCCAGGAACAAATGAAAGCCAGTGCTTCAGGCTCGGCTGTCGGGGAATCTGCACGAATGTCCTCCCCTGTGGAGATGTGCTCGAAATTCCCGCATGCGACTAGCCTAGCTTTGTATTTGGGACGATAGCCGGGGGTGCCTTTCAAATGTTCATGTTTGTCGGTGAGAACCCACTTGGTGGGCACGCAGATGTGTCCTTGGCTAAGCAACTCCTGCACTTGCTTCTTTGAGCAAGGTATCACAGCGTGAAATTCCTGATACTTGGCCCACTCCGCGAGCATGGCCTCGTCCAACCCCAACTGCACCTCGGCCGGGCTGTTGTGGTAGTCCAAAAGTGAGGCTAGGAAACCTGTTCCAACTTCCTCGTCGTCTGAGGAGCGCATGTCGTCTGCTCGCTCAGGCTCCTCCTGACGGGGCTGCTCTACTTGGGGTGATGGAATACGCGGTTGTGGGAATTCCAAGTCTTCCATCATCTGGTGTTCATCTGCGCGCAACTTCCCCAAGTGATTCATAGTGAACCCGATGATGCTGAATCTCTGCCCTTCATGGGGTTCCACCCTATGGAGTTTCTTTGGATCAAAACGAAGGACTTTGCCTCGAGTGGTGTGTAGAGTCCCGGGAACAAGGTTGCCACAAACGTCAATCACTGTGTTTCCCTCAGGGTTTTCTATCCACAGGTGACCTCCTTTCGAATAATTTCCCAAACTCATGGTGAAATTGAGCGACCCCGTCAAAGTGGAGTTGTCTTTGTGCAAACTTGCCCGCGATTCCCTTACTTGGATCCCATTCCAAGTGAACTCGGTGTAGCCTGCCTTCTCACAGTGATGCCTCAGGAAGCGGTTCAAATAGGTCACAAAACACGGGCGCTGCTTAGTAGGATTAGAAATCCCAACAAAACCACCGTGCCTATAAACACCGAAGCTAGCGGCAAGCTCATCATCTGTTGCGTCTTGGAACATCGCTCTTTTCGTCCTCTTCGGTTTGTGTTCCTTGCACAACCTGAGTAGTTCGAGACAGTGGCTCGTCTCGAAGGCCATTGCTTCCAGGAGCTCGCTTGCCTTTGCTTCTACAGGATCGGTGTCCTGTGCCTCAGCCATCAGCGCGCTGGAGCTTTGTCTGGGCGGGGAACGAGTTCTTTCCCTGCCCGTCTTATCACTGGGCGAAGTCTCCTTGCTTGTGATGGCGGGACTCTCGGCCGCTGCGACTCTCATGGGAGTAGAGGGAGCCGACGCTAAGCCAGTGTTCGGTCTGGGGGTAGAAGGCGCTGTTACTGGATCCTTATCTCTTTCGTCGAGATAACGTTGCTCTGGACCGTGGACAATGGAACCTGGCAGAACGGGCTCTCCGGTCAGAACTCGACGTGCAGCTACTTCGACCTCATCTGCAGGCCTCATCTTTCTGGCATTGACCAACACAGGCACACCCTCATGCAGCAACCAGTATGCATTCTCTGCCTCGCGCCCTATCACGCGGCTTGCAGTTGACCACACAGTGGAAGTTGAACCGGGCAAATTGTCTCTTCGGTAAATGACTAAATCGCCCACCTGGTACTCCATGTCCATGGGAGCTGCATTCCTTTGCAATGCACGAGCAACCTTCCTGGACGAGTCCAAATGCACGAAGGCTTTGCGGGCTTCTTCCCGGGCTCTATGTCGGGAATAGAAAGGAGTGGTCTCATCGATACGGGCCAACAAAGTTCCCATGCTCTCATCTTCATCCATGACTGAACCTGGTGTCCTAGGTCGTTTGCCTAGCACATGCTGTGATGGGCTGAAACCTTGATGTCTGGACAGGTCATTCTTTGTAGTCACACATTCACTGACCACCATAACCATGTCCTCCCAAGACGAGGGCTGAATCTCCTGCACTGTTTTCCTTACCAGTGCCTTGAGCAAACCACCATGTCTTTCGACCTTCCCTATGGTCTGTGGAGATTCTAAGGGTGCATTTCGGAGATGAATCCCATGTTGTCCCATGTAACCTGCAAACTCTCCCTTGAACTGCGTTCCCCTATCAACCACTACATGCTGTGGATGTCCTGCCCACGATACCCATCGCTCCATGAAAACCTGCAAACATTGCCGCGCGCTGGGATTGCCACCTCCTGACTTTATTAGGGCTACTTGTTGGAAGCTGGTTCCCATGTCGACCATGTTGACTGCAGTGTCGCGGGTACCATCGACATCCTTTACTTCCATGCAATCTATGCCAAGTGTGTGATTGAACTCTTTCGGAAACACCGATTCCCCTGAGACTGGATGATGTCGCGGAACTGGTGCAGTGTCTAGACAAGCCTTACATCGGTGAAGGCGGGCAGCTAGGATGAACTCCTTGGATGCCTTGCTCTGCCTAAGGACCTGCTCCAGGACTTTACCTGGGAGATGACCGAATGCCCTATGGAGTCGCCTGATAGCAACCCTCGTGCGCTGTGGGAGCGAACGCCAAGCTGCTCTGCGTTCTTCCTCCGATGCCGGAGTACCTGGGAAGGACAGTTGCTCGAGAATGAGTTGCTCTCTCTCTTCAGGGGTGAACACTGAGGCCCCATTGTCTTGCTCCCTAAGTAGTTCAGCCGTCTCTTCATCGGGGATGAGTTCCTGATCTTCCATGTCGGAACCTAAACCTTCCGACCCTACAAAGCAATTGCGTGTGTAAGAGTTCAGATAAAGCTCCTGTGAAATGTCACGACACGTGGCCCAGAAATCATGTTCTTCCGTGTCTGCATAGCAACGGGGGCTCATGCCATAGCTCTCAGTCCATGTGGACAAAACCTGGAGTGCATCGTCGATGTTCGGCCCTATCCCGGAAACATTCAAGTCTCCTCTTACCTCGACAGTACTTTCGAGTGTTGGGCATCCATAGGGGCTCACCAAGACAATGCTCACTCCAGCTGTGTCAGCTAGGCACTCACACTCTAAACACAACTCCTCGGTGGGAGCGTCGACCCTCAGAACTATGAGACCGGGCACACCTGTCTCCAGGTTGGCAATGGCCTCGCTGATCACCTGCGCGTCAAGGGATTCGGGTACCCATTTGCAGTGTGAAATAGGAGGCTCAGTGGGGGTGAAGGCAATCACGTGGTCCGTAGCCACTGCTGCGTTGAATGCAATCGCTTGCAACACACGATCTCCCGCAACCATTTCCTGAATCCCACTAAGCACCCTCTTCCTCTGTCTGTTGCTGAGTTTGGGCAGTGAGTGTGCAGTGTCACGGGTAATTACTCTGGGACCATCATGTGCAGGGATTAGCTCAAACTCATCGTCGGAACAAAGTTATTAACCCCCTGCAATGACGCCATATATGCGCTCAGCTCATCGCGGTCTGCAAGGGTCTTCGGAACTGTGTCCGGCGCAAAGGCCTTTGGATACAACCAAAGCACAAGGTACGCACCTCCACTTGGCGGAGGCTCGGTTGGGCACACTTGCTCGGCCTTGAATTCACCGCAAACATCCTCGGTACTGTGACCGGGAGGACACACCGTCCCCTGTGGGATCCACACGCCGCCCTTGTTCTTCGGGTTGTCGTTGAGAAACAGCCACCCGATCGGTGTAGGGCCTTTGACATTCCCACAAGGCTTGTATCCCTCCCTCGTGTGAGGGGTCACGGCAGTCACCTTGAAGTTGTGGCGCTCGGACTTGTCCGTGTGTTCCAGATCCTGAGTGGAGAAGGATTTGGGCATGTAAGGGCCAATCCACAACGCCGGACTCGGACGCCCATACAGAAGGCCGCAGAACTCGTGCATCACCTGGTCCGGGAGCAGGTCGACCAGGACTCGCCTGTTCCACGAAAGGCCGGCGTCGTCCGAAGTTGGAATCTCCGTAAGATCCAAAGCGAGGATTGCCGGATCCAACTTGATGCGTTTGCCCTCTCCCGGCGGTGCGGGGCCCTGACTCTTCCTCCACTGCGCCCAGGCGGCGTTAGAGTTGTCAGCCGCCGGATCATGGAAGTAGTTCTTGAGCTCCCGCCTGTCCAGGGGTCGATTCTCCTCAAAGCGCCTCTGCCAGAACTCCTCGTCGGCGGCCCTGTTGGCACGCGCCTCCAAATGTGGGGTCCATCGTCTCACAGGTGGCTTGGGTGGCCTGATGATCCCAATCGCCAGCTCGGGACCACTCATCATCCCAAGCATCCCACTGGTTCTGGTCGTATGAGGAGGTCTCGCGAGCGGTGTCGCGGTAGCTGCTGCTGGGGTGCCACTGATCACGGTCACGATCACGATAAGAAGACGACTCTCGGCGAGAAGACTGCGCTCTGTGATCATCGTGGTGGCTTGGCCTCTCCCTCCGGACCTTTCTCCGGGAGTCACTCGAACTGCTCCTTGCCCTTCGGTCATGGTGTCGATGACGGGAGCGGGAACGACCACCAAACTCGGCAAGGGCATCTTGCAGGAGCTGTTCTGCACGCTCCGCTCTCCGTTCCGCCTCCTGCCTGTCCCGCTCGGCGTCCCGGAGCTTGCTTCGAAGTGACTCGACTTCCTTGTCGCGCAGCGCTAACTTTCTCTCCAGGGTTTGTACCTGGGCCTGAACTGGCAGATGACTTGAGGTGGCAGTGAACACACCTGAGCCCGCTTGCTGATGGAGCCTCCCTGTCAGGGAGCTCGGGCCCCACTTCGCCACGTAGGAGGTGTGCTGCTTGCCACGAAGCCCCAATCGAGTAGCTGCCTGCGATGCTGACTCTCCCTCTCCAGGCGCTACTTCCAGCGGATCTGACGGGACCTCTTCCACCTCATCGTCTGCGTCCAGATCAGTGACTTCCTCCGGAGCTGTGCCCGGGGCCCTTTCAGGCTCTGACTCACAATGCAAAATGCATGTGGTGCTCTCCTTGACATCGCCTTCCAGATACTTGATGAAGTCGGCTAACACCTGTTCGTAGCTCGCCTTCGCATCGTCTGTGCGATGTGTGCACCAGCTGCAATGCCCGCGGCAAGATCCACCCATGAGCGGCCAGGACTGTTCGCTGTTGCAATGCTGCATGGAAACATGAAGTCCTTCAACGCGAAGTAGCATGTGCTCAATGAGGATGCCTCCTGCCACGGAACGGTGCCGGTTTTGTTTGCAGACAACGCTAATGTTCATCGCCTGGTAGCCCTGCTCCATTGACTTCTTCACCTTGGAACGGATGGCTCTGCAATGTTGCAGGAATCCAGGGTCTGCAGCTATCGCCTTCATTATAGAAGGGTGGGAACCCACATGATCTCGGAGGCTTGTATCTCGCTTGCGATCTGCGAGCTCAGGATCCAAACTCCTGGCATTCGGCAAGTATGTCAGATCAAAGAAGATGCCGACGAATGCGCCTCCGAGTTCAAGGGTAGCCTCTGCCGAGCGCATCTCACTAAACATGTCAGCGAAATGCTGTGGCTCCCAAGCGTTGCGGATCTTATCGACGGCCTCCTCGAAGTTGTAGCCGAAGGTAAAAATGTCCGCGGCGTGCTTGGGATTGTCTCCTCCCTCGGTGGGGAAGGTCTCGGAATTCAGCTGCTGAGGCCTCGCCTTAGGCGCGGGGCGCTGTGAAGGTGCGATGGCCATGGCTGCTGTCAAATTTGTGTTCTCACCTTGGGGTTCACTTATAGAGTGCGTCTGCATTGAAGAGGCCTTTCGTTTGGTGACCTTGCTGTTTGCGCACTTATCCGAACCCTCTGCTGCTATTGCTCGGGCAGCACCTGCAGGTGGCGGTGGGATCGCAAATCCTCGAACAAGGCGGGGTTGTTTCCCTTGCAAGAGACCATCGGTTAGGCAAATGCAAAGCAAACCTGAGTCTGATGTCCGATGCAACATGAGTTCAATGGTCTTGTCGGGGTTCGACGGGAGCCTTACGGAGCACGTCCCTAAGTGTAGGTCTTTTGCCATCCCAAGTTGACTCTGGGCATGAAGCGATAGTAGGAGGGGTGCCCCACCAGGGATCTCATGGGAATCTAGCGCCCCACACAATCTTTCCCTATGGGAAACCTCCTCGCCCTCAACTGAATCCAAGGGCAAAAGGCAGAAAGGAAAGGTTCGGGTCCCAAGCGTGGAAGTGGAACCACTCAAACCCTTGAAGGTCTTGGAAGTCTCCTTCGCAAACCTCGTGGAATACCCAAAGCTCGCATACTTGGACATGCTCTCGTGACCCCAATCCTCGCCATGAACCGTTGAGTTACACCCTTCATCCAGGACTGCGAAAACATGTGGGGATGTGCGAATGTTAACCACGGGGAGTTTGCTCAAACTGGGGTTCGTGTCTGTGACTCCCTCGTGTGGTCCGGCAAGCATGGCAACCATTGCTGTACCGGGCCTTCTTCCCGATGAAGCCATCTCCCAACTCGCGCTCGTGGGGCTCGCATCATCCGCATGATCGTCCAGAGCCTCTTGAAGGTAGGCAAACAAGTCTCCCCTCGTTATCGAAGGTTCGGTGACGAAGTGACCCTCAACTGCCTCCTTGAACTGTTCAAGGGCTGGTACGACCACTTCTACAGGCACTCGGTCCCCTGTTCTGCCCACTATAGAGCGCATCATGTCGAAGTCTAGGGTGTTCGTGTCTCGCAGCTGTGCTGCGGCTGCGTCCCTAGCTTTCTTCTCTTCTTGGGGCAGTTCATCTAGGATCATGCCACAAAGCTTGCACTTGATTCGGCTGGTTGTCTTGCTGGAACCTGAACGATCTACCTGGGCATGCGTGCATGTGGTAGGGTCGACCTGAACCTGTTCTTTGCGAGTCTTGGTTACCGTGCCACAAAACTTGCATGTGCGCGTGTCTATGTACGAATTGCTCCCTGTCTTGCTAAAGGTCTTACAACCACCCCTGCACTTGGGCCGGAAACCGGTACTGGATGAGGCGGTGCCTTCAGCGTTGGCTGCGCGGTCAGCAACGGGAGTTGGGGGCATCATCGTACTAAGAGGGATGTCTCTTCTACGCACTTCTATGGGGTCCGTGTCTTCTACCACATAGTGCTCATGCACCCAGTTCAGGAAATCACCCAAACACTTGGAGGGACACTTCTGTGTTTGACCCCAAAGGACATACCCAGGATAGGTGTGTAGCACTCGTTCATACGTCAGGCCTTTGTGATGACCAAAAGTAAACAAGGTGTCAGATCCTGGCGGTGGGCTGTCACGCATGGCAGTGGCTTCCGATCTGCGAACACGAGGACGCTCTGAGGGTCCTCCGCTCCTTTCAGCGGGATAGCCCTCCATGTCTCTTGAAGTGTTGGAAAGGTGAATGGCAGGGGTCTCATCGTCCGATGCGTCACTCAGTGCGGCGAGGTAGGCTTGTGAGGAGGATGCCATCCCGGGCTTCCCGGGTGAGGCGGACTTCTCTGCACCTGGACCACCCTTACTGGAACCCTTAGGACCTCCGGGACTACCCTTAAACCTGCACTCAGCGTCGCCGGCCCAATGGCCGATTGCGCCGCATCGCAAGCATCGGCTGCGAGCCTTCAGCTCGGCAAGTTTGGCTTTCCTGTCGGCGATAGAAAGATTGGAAGGAGGGACCTTACCACCCTTCTTACCGCCAGATTTACCAAAACCCTTACCTTTGTTACCCTTCACATTGGCAAGTGTGGTTTGGGCTGCGTATGCCAGCTGCAATGCTTCGGCGTGCTCCTCGCCTGGCTCGCCTCCAAGCTCTGTCTGCATAGCTGTATATGCATTGAGAGCCAAGGCTAATGCACTGTCATCAACCCATTCGCCTTCGTCTTCCTCGACCTCATGCTCCTCGGCTACATAGGCCTGACTTTCTGGCTCCTGGTACTCATACTCATCATCCTCCACGAAACCTTGTGTCATGTAACCGTACCGAGCCTTCTGCTGAAATGAGGTATTCTCCCACCGGGGCTTGGACCATGTTCTAGCGGCAGGCTTGTCTTTCTCAACGAGCAAGCGTTCACGCATATGCACAACACTATGATGCTTGATCAATACGCGCGCATACTCATCTACTGTCTCGGCTTGTGCTGCGGTGCGCACCATGAGCTGCTCTTGGCGCGACAAACCAGACAGTTCCACAAGGAGATTGGCACGCATGGCCTCTGACAACCTGACTTCTGGGTCCAATTCCCTTAGGGGTAACCCACCAGCGCTTTCGCCGGGAAATATAAGACAACATCGGCTCCCCCGATTGTTTGGACAAGGGACCTGTCAGCAACTGGCCTTGCCTGAACAATTCCGATGCCTCTTCCCCCTGCAAGGGAAATGCTTGGTCTTTGACCTTCTGAATGAGAAGATCAATGCCGTCGTGCTTCAACAACCTCTCGAGACCTATGTCTCGGGCGATAAGAAAGGCGTCGCCACGGAGGCCTTCCAGCGTCTTCTGAACTGCATCAGACATGTCAAGATCACTATCGCGGACCGAAGCGAGTGTGGGAACAGGCTCAGTCTCAACCGAAGCTTGCCCGTCGTCCTCAACCTCATAATCTTGTGGCTGTTGCTCTTCTTCGCCACCGTCTCCTGACGACATGGACTCCGCACCGGCCTGGCGGCCGCGCCGGCGTCCTGGGGCACTTGAAGGACTGGCTGCCATTCCACTGCTCTCATCACCTGTGTGACGGTCCGGGGATCTTATGCCACCACCTACCCACTTTCGTGGGGATGCAGAACGGCTGAGTTGGTGGCTGGAACGAAGGTCTTTCAAGACCTCTCGACGCTGCCTTTCACGATGCTGGGATACACGGGCACGTGTGCGAAACTCCCAGTCGTGGAAGGACGCTGCGGAGCCGCTGTAAATGTAGCTTCCTGACTTGGTTTCTGCTGGGGTGTCAAGGCTAAGTACAGGGTCGTACTTTAACCCAGCTACCGACATGGTGTCGGATTTGCGCAGTGCAGTGGTCTATTGTAGACTGGCAATGCTGACGTTCTTTCGGCTTCTTGGCTCACACCCAAATCCCCCTTAGCTTTCTCTTCCGGACGAGATTGCTGCGAGGAATGAAAAACGTGTCACTGAGCTCCACAGCTCCGCTACCAGTTTCAGAAGCGGGGTACTGGGGCCGGAGTCACAGTGACTAGACTACGTAGCTTGCTTTTTCCGATTGAGCCCAAGGCGCCTGTCATGCAGGAACTTGTCTCATGAATGCTATTTGACGCTTGCATGTTTGTTCATGCCTATACAAGTGTTCGTCTAACAGCTTCTGCACTATACGAAATCCAACTCGGCGCTTGTGTACAGGAAAATCTCACAACCCTAAACCCTAAACCCTAAGCCCTAAACCCTAAACCCTGGCTAGAGTCTCCTAACCCTAGACCCTGCCCAAGTAACCCCCTATGCGCCGGGCCCAGGTCGTCTCCGCATCCGCCGCAATGAGCCATGCCAGGGGCACGGGCGCATGGGTGTGTGGCTTGGGTTTAGGGCTGAGTGAGGGTTTAGGGGGTTTGGGGTTTAGGGCTAGGGTTTAGGGTTTAGGGTTTAGGGTTAGGGTTTAGGGTTTGGGGGTTTGGGGGTTTTGAGGGTTTTGGAGGGGAGTTGGGGGGTTGAGGGGTCTAGAGTCCAAGTCTTAGGAGAAGGCAAGGAGACTGTCATAGTACAGAGGGTAATCAAATCCAAAATCATTTCAAAAAACCATAAACCCCTGAAACCTAAACTAAACTTCCGGGATAGAATGGTTTCCCGACCCTGGCGAGTCTAGGAGTTCTTCAGGCTCCGAGCAATGACGTTGGCGCAGCATCAGCGGTTTTGGGGCTTAGCGCACCCATGTCAGTAGGTTGTTTACTAGCATCCGCAAAGTGTCAAGCAATACATGCACTCACAAATCTGCTGTGCTTTCAACTGGCTTGGAACTAGGGTTTGGGGTTTGGGGTTCAAGAAAAAGGGGGGAGGGGAGGGAGGGAGGGGGAGAGGAAGAAGGGGGAAGGGCCGGGGGGGGAGAGGCGGAGGGGGGGGAAGGAGTGCTTGCAGTCGAAACAGAAAACGACTCTCTGGTACATCGGCCGTTTGAGCTTGCGGCGAAGGAAATCTCTTGTGTTGGGATGAGACTTGATGCCACTCTGTTCGATCCAAGATCCTCTATGCGTAACATGCTGACACCGATGCTGCACCATGACACGCACATTCGAGTAGAGCGAAAGGGAGGTGAAGAACTTGGTGCAGCACAAGACCTGGATGCTGAAGGGATTCGGGTTTAGGGCTACCTGCTTCTGAAGCTCATCGACCGCGGCTGCACTCAGCGCTTCTTGTCGCTGAACGGGAAGGGGAGCGGCTCGCCATCTTCCTGCTCGGGGCTTGGCTTAGGACTTGGGGCTCAGAGCTTAGCTCAAGCCCCTAACCGCCGTACTTCTGGAACCCTGATAGGCCTAAGACCTTGGAGATTCCTTGAGGCTCTATGCTGCTTGGGAGACCCGATACCATAAAACCCTAAACCCTAGAAAAAAATGCAACAAGAACTTTCTTGGCTCGGCTCGGCTACGCAGAGGGTTCAGAGTTTAGGGCTTAGGCTGTTAGGGTTTAGGGTTTTGTTTTTAGGGCCGTAAGCTTTAGGGTTTAGGCTTGCGGCGGGGGGGGGGGGGGGTTTTAAGCTTCCGCTAAGGTTGTAGACTTCGGGTTTCTAGGGCTCTGGGAATCTCAGGTTCAAGGGCTTCACACAACATCGCTGCTTTTGAGCCGTAAGCATGAACCTATGATAAAGCTCAGGGCTACCCTAAACCTCCCAGCCCCAAGCCCCCCAATTAACTACAACCCCCGCCCCCCCCCCCCACCCCTCAAGGCCCCTAAACCCTAAATCCTGAACCCTAAGCCCTAACCCTAAACCCTAAACTCTAAACCCTAAACCCTCAACCCTGAAACCCGACACCCTAAACCAACCCACAACCGCACCACAGGGGTGAGGGGGCGGGGAGGGGGGAGGGGAACCATTGGGGAGAGGGCGGGGTGGGGGGGCCCGCCGCACCCCGATCATATATGTAGGTACCTATTTCCCTCATTTCCCACCACACACCAGGGGTTATCAGGGTTCGGAACAATTGCTAGTAGTACTCCCCCACCAGTCCCTTTGTTCTTATACGATCATACCCTAAACCCTAAACCCTAAACCCTAAACCCCCCCCCAAACTCCTGTCTAATTCTGAAGGCCCCCATATTGCACACGCTGCCCCTGGCCTCGTGCTCGAAGCCCACCTCCTCGAAGATCATCTTCTCTTTCGCCTTCATCTGCTTCACCTCGGCAGTTACCCTAAACCCAAACCCTAAACCCTAAACCCTAAACCCAAAACCCTAAAGCCAAAGCCCCAGACCCCTGAACCCTCAAACCTAAAAAGCCCGAACCAGCCCCTCCACTAGGTCCTGACTCAGACATAGTCCTCGTCCTCACCTTCACCATATCAAAACCCAAAAGCCTCCCGAAACCCTGAACCTTCGAAACCCTAACAGCCCTAAACTAAACCCTAAACCTTAAACCCTAAAGCCTACAAAATCCAAACCCAAAACCCTAAAACCCTAAAGCCTACACCCTAAACCCTAAACCCTAAACCCCTGCGCCGACTAAGAATCCTTCGAAGCTTCTTCAGGCGACCCCAGATTTCCTGAAGGGTCCGACTCCGCAAATAAAACCCTGGGATTTAGGGTTTAGGGTTCTGAGTGTAGGGTTTAGGATTTAGGGTTTAGGGTTTAGGGTTCAGGGTTCAGGGTTCAGGGTTTAGGGTTTAGGGTTTAGGGTTCAGGATTCAGGGTTTAGGGTTTAGGGTTTAGGGTTCAGGGTTCAGGGTTTAGGGTTTAGGGTTTGGGGTTTAGGGTTTGGGGTTTCGGGTTTCGGGTTTCAGGTTTAGGGTTCGGGTTTAGGGTTTGGGGTTTAAGGTTTAGGGTCTAGGGTTTAGGGTTTAGGGGCCTTTTGGGGGGTAGAATCTGGAGAAAAGAGTATGTACCCTTTAGGTATAGCAATAATAGGAACCCAGAACAAAAAAATGCAAAGGATAGTACTTCAAAACCCTGTTGGGGCGCTCTGTCAGCAACGAGGCCAATCCGGCCCAGGGCTTCAGCCCAGTGCGGGATTTAGGGTTTCGGGGTTAGGGTTGAGGGCTTAGGGTTTAGGGTGTAAGGTTTAGGGTTTGGGGTTTTGGGACCTAAACTCCCCACCCCTCGCAACAAACTCGCTTGGGGATGCGCCCACTTGACCCACCTTCTCTGCGGTGTGTCTTTCATCCAACCCTGCGCAGATGTTGGACTGGGTTACCCTAAACCCTAAACCAAACCCTAAACCCTAAACCCTAAACCCTAAACCCTAAACCCTAAACCCTAAACCCTAAACCCTAAACCCTAACCCTAAACCCCTCCTAAACCCTAAACCCTGCATCCCGAGCCCCAGGAATGGAGGGTTTTTTTGGACTGCAGGGCTTTGGGCTCGCAGACTTAGAGCTTGGGGTGCCCATACTTGGAGGTTTAGGGTTTAGGGTTTGGGGTTTAGGGTTTAGGGTTCAGGGTTCAGGGTTTAGGGTTCAGGGTTCAGGGTTTAGGGTTTAGGGTTTAGAAGTGTAGCTATGACCCACTCATAACCCCCTTCCTTCAAGTACCCCAATGGGATTGTACTTGGCTTGCAAGTACAGTCAATAAGTACCCTGAACCTCCAAGTAGGGTACCCCGGGCTCTAAACCCTACCACCCTGAAGGAGAAGGAGTCGGCTACTGGGTTGTGTTCTTAAACCCTTTGAGAATTATGTCTGAATACGTTCCCTTACAAAGAAAGAAGGGAGAGTATAGAATATCCCTAAACCCTAAACCCTAAACCCTAAACCCTAAACCCAGGCGGCAACGCAAAAGCCAATAAGGGGGTCACTTGCATCAGTCGGCAGCTATACTTTTGCAGCTCAGGGATGCCTCGGCCCCCAAACCCTAACCTGGGTTTAGGGTTTAGGGTTGAGGGTTTAGGGTTTAGGGTTTAGGGTTTAAGGTTTAGGGTTTAGGGTTTAGGGTTTAGAGTTTAGGGTTTAGGGTGTAGGGTGTAGGGTGCCATGGCAGCAGACCTGGCACGTTCGGGGGGTAAGGCTTGGGGTGTAGCTTCGGATGCCCTAAAACCTAAACCCTAATTTCAACGAAGATCTTGCTTTCACTTGTTCACGGGCTATTATTGTAATATACTTGTTGTGCCCGCGAGGTAATAAGAATACTAAAAGACCATACAATTTTTATAGTTAGATTATAGGCGGCCTTTGCGCATGAATGTTGATAATACCGTGAGCTCGCGAACGCGAAGTCAATTCAACATGGAAATCATGCGTCCTTCATCCTTATGTTTCCATGATAAAACTGGCTTGTTCATTCGACTGCCTCGTTCACTTCAAAAGGCCAACAAAAGGGAAAAATGATAGGGCCTTTTTAGTTCATTCCTTTCACCTTCATTTCGAAGTCTATGAATCATCAACTGTGGGCTTCGGTCTCAAGTTCACGCATTTATTAATAGAGTCCGTGCGCTCACTTGCAATTCTATTCTTAGATCGCTCACTTGTTCTCTTCACGGTTTCGTTCAAATGTTCGCGCGCTCACTGCATGTTTTCATTCACTTGTTCACATTGTTCTCTCTTGTTTCGTTTATTCGTTCATTAGTTTCACGCACTTCACTACGTTCACTTGTCATTTGATTATAAAAATAGTATTCTCTTCACGTTCTCTATTACAAGGAGTAAGTGGGCCAGCGCACACGACGCATGAATAGAGAACAGAGTGAAGAAACTCTAAATCCTAAAACCTAAACCCTAAACCCCAAACCCTTCGCTACAGCCTGCCGCAAGTGGGCGCGCCTTGGCTTCTCGGTGCTTCTTCCACACATGTGTGCCCGGCACCTGCGTCGAAGAACACGGGTTCCAAAAGCGGAAGGGCTTAGGGGTTTCGGGGTTTAGGGTTTAGGGTTAGGGTTTCGGGGGGGGGCTTTGGGCTTAGGAGTTTAGGGTTTGGGGTCTAGGGTTTAGAGATTAGGGTGGGTGGATTTAGGGGTGTCTGGTTTCTGGGGTTTAGGGCTTTAGGGTTTCTGGCGTTTAGGGTTCAGAGGGTTGAGGCTTCCACCGGGTCTTGCGAGTGCCCATGGCCTGGTCTTAGGGTTGAAAGACCTACTCGGAGGTTCAGGGTTTGGGGTCTGGGGTTTGGGGTTTGGGGCTTAGGGTTTAGGGTTCAGGGTTCAGGGTTTAGGGTTTAGGGTTTAGGGTTTAGGGTTTAGGGTTTAGGGTTTAGGGTTTAGGGTTTAGGGTTTAGGGTTTAGGGTTTAGGGTTTAAAGGGTTTAGGGTTTAGGGTTTAGGGTTTAGGGTTTAGGGTTTAGGGTTTAGGGTTTAGGGTTTAGGGTTTAGGGTTTAGGGTTTAGGGTTTAGGGTTTAGGGTTTAGGGTTTAGGGTTAGGGTTTAGGGTTTAGGTACGGGCACCCGAAAACAGGGTGGTTGTGGCACAACAGGCATATGGCACAGGTGACCATACTCACACTATAACCTTGCTTCTACCATAGATGCCTTACCCTAAGTAAGTTTACGGTATAGGATAGGATTACCTTTATGAAAAACCCTAAACCCTAAACACTAAACCCCTTCTCGAAATGGGTACTTGTCTAAACTACGGTCCCGGTTTGGGGGTCCCCTTAAAAGAAGGGCCCCAGAAAGGCAACCGAATTTAGAGAACGACTTAAGCTTAGGGTAGTGTCATGGCCCCTTTGTATGAGCCCCTAAACCCTAAACCCTAAACCCTAAACCCTAAACCCCATACAACCCAAGGGCCCACACTTCAGAACCGCTGTAAAGGAGGTAACGGACCATACTCAGAGCCCATATACCTGCCCTTAGACTAAACCCTAAACCCTAAAGCCCTAAGACCCTAAACCCTCAACCCTAAACCCTAAACCCTAAACCCTAAACCCTAAACCCTAAACCCTAGACCCTAGACCCTAGACCCTAGACCCTAAACCCAACTGGAAAAAGGGGCCTGTGCTGTGCCCTAAAGCCACTCCCAAGGCGGGGCCTTGACGTCCTGGCCAATGAGCGGCTTGTTCAACCAAGGCCTGGGCTTTCCAGGGGAATTAGGGTTTAGGGTTTAGGGTTTAGGGTTTAGGGTTTAGGGTTTAGGGTTTAGGGTTTAGGGTTTAGGGTTTAGGGTTTAGGGTTTAGGGTTTAGGGTTAGGGGGAGGGGGTTACCTAACCGGACATGGCACCTTGCCATTCCTATGTGGGGAAACCGGTTTAGTGGCCAGGCTTTCTTGCAGACATTGCGAGCCCTTGAGCTTCCAGCACTCAACCCTCAACCCGCAACCCTCAACCCTCAAACCTAAACCCCACGCCCGAAACCCCACACCCTAAACCCCACACCCCAAACCCGAAGAGCCCACCCATCCCCACCCCCCTTCCTGGCTCAACCCTAAACCCTAAACCCTAGTCCCTAGACCCTAAACCCTAAACCCTGAACCCTAAACCCCTTTCCTGGGGACTCCGGCGGCTGGCTGTAGCTCGGCCAACCCATCCGCTTCTCGTATTTCTCCCATCGGCCTTGGCGGGCGCACTGGGCTTAGGGTTGAGGGTTGAGGGTTGAAGGTTGAGGGTTGAGCGTTTGGGGTTCAGGGTTCAGGGTTCAGGGTTCAGGGTTTCGGGCCGGGTTAGGGTGTCGGGTTTCGGGTTTAGGGTTTAGGGTTTACGGTTTAGGTTTAGGGTTTAGGGCTTAGGGTTTAGGGTTTAGGGTTTAGGGTTTAGGGTTTAGGGTTTAGGGTTTAGGGTTTAGGGTTTCGGGTTTAGGGTTTAGGGTTTAGGGTTGAGGGTTTAGGGTTTAGGGTTGTCGAGCCCTGGAAGCAGGGTTGAGGGTTGAGGGTTGAGGGTTGAGGGTTGAGGGTTGAGGGTTGAGGGTTGAGTGTTGAGGGTTGAGGGTTGAGGGTTGAGGGTTGAGGGTTGAGGGTTGAGGGTTGAGGGTTTGGGGTTTGGGTCTTAGGGTTACCCCTCAAACCCGATAAGGGAAACTATGAAGAATCCCAAGGTCGTGCCAAGCAAGAAACTGGACACTCGTCACGCTGGAACAACATTTGCTGGACCTCTGCAACAGATCTTCAGCAGAGGAATTCTTGCTTGTGCTCTCAGAGCCTTGTGGGCCACACACAAGTTCAGGACCGTCGTAGGTGGGTAGTTGGGCGCGACCCTAAACCCGAAAGGGTTTAGGGTTTAGGGTTTGGGGTTTAGGGTTTAGGGTTTAGGGTTTAGGGTTCAAGAGCTCCTGCCTTGTCGAGCAGTTTCTCGTTTAGGTTAGCTGTTTAGACCATCGAAAAATACCCACCCACCCGGAGTTCCCATAACATTAAGAAATATAAAATTTCTTCTTATTTTTAGGATGCTCAACATCAAAACTGATGGGTTTGGGGTCTCAAGGGTTTAGGGTTTCAAGAGTTTAGGGACTCAAGGCTTTAGGGTCTCAAGGGTTTAGGGGCTCAAGGGTTTAGGGTCTCAAGGGTTTAGGGTCTCAAGGGTTTAGGGTCTCAAGGGTTCAGGTCTCAAGGGTTGAGGGGCTCCAGGCCGGGCCTTGCCCACGAATATTTGAGCCTTGCCCACGAATATTTGGGCCTTGCCCACGAATATTTGGGCCTTGCCCACGAATATTTGGGCCTTGCCCACGCATATTTGGGCCTTGCCCACGAACCAAAAGGCCCAAACAATTCGTGGGCCAGGCCCAAAAAATTCGTGGGCAAGGCCCAAAATCCGAATATTTGGGCCTTGCCCACGAATCTGTGGGCCTTGCCCACGCATATTTGGGCCTTGCCCACGAATATTTGGGCCTTGCCCACGAATATTTGTGCCTTGCCCACGAATGTTTGGGCCTTGCCCACGAATATTTGGGCCTTGCTCATGAGTCTTTGGGCCTTGCCCACGAATCTTTGGGCCTTGCCCACGAATCTTTGGGCCTTGCCCACGAATCTTTGGGCCTTGCCCACGAATCTTTGGGCCTTGCCCACGAATCTTTGGGCCTTGCCCACGAATCTTTGGGCCTTGCCCACGAATATTTGGGCCTTGCCCACGAATACCATTTTTCCCGAAGCCATACCGTGAATCGACTGTACGTCAACTTCAAGACACGGCGTTGGCGCAGCAAAAAGGAGGCTTACCCTCTGCAGACGCTTTAGAACTGTCTTTGCAAACCCGCATTATAGATGAGATTATCTTGTACCGGGGTTTCTTCATAAGATATTCTGCCAAGCGTCTCTTCCCACACAAACTTCTTTGCATGGTGTATCCAAGTTTGCCGGGGCTTCCCAACTCGCTTTTTGCCATACTCGATTCTAGTGGCACTGCTGGGCATAAACGATACCTGTCTTAAAGGATCTGAATCTGTACTACGAAGAATATGACCTAAAAGCTTAGCCCGTCGTAAATTGTGGAACTCACTAAATAGAAGTATCTTTCGTTGGTCGTCCCGGCTTGGAAATGCTATCATAGTTGCTTCTTCCAGAAGCTTTGCATTAGTATTTGTACGGTCTATATAGGTGTGAGCTTTGTTTAAAATCTTGCGAATGCCCCTCATTTGGAACGCATTGAGCTTCTTTGCTAAAGCAGTGGTTAAGTGAATAGTTTCTAGCCCGTAGAGTAGTTTGCTGCGGATGATGGCATCATATACTATTAGTTTCCACCTCTTGCTAGCATGGGTTGCTTTCCAATAAGGGGTTAATTTGATCCAAGTGCGTCTTACCTCTTGTAGCTTGTTCGAGATTTCATGACGAATATTGACCTCCCTGTTAATTTCATTGCCAAGATACGTAGCTTCGTATTCTGCGGCTAAGGGCGTGCCATCTTGAAAATGAATGGAACCTTCATTATTCATGGGTATTGCGACGCACTTGTCTCTGTTCAAATGGAGTCCGTATTGTTGTGAAATCCTCTCGGTGAGACACAAAAGTTCGTTGAGACCTCTGTTGCTCTGGGAAAACACAATCGTGTCATCAGCATAGTAAACCATGTCAAAATCCAGACCCGGAACTCTATTATTGGCTACGTGACCAGTGATGGAGGATTGAATATCAGAATCAATGCACGACATAACCAATGTGAACAAGAAAGGGCTCAACGGGCATCCTTGTCGTATGCCGCTTCTTTGCTCTTTTATTGTTGAAGTAGCGAAATCGTCCTTCACATAGAACGTCGGCTTTCGATAACAATCCGCAATAACATCTATGTAATGCTGGCTGAAACCAAGTCTAGATAAAGCAACCAATAGCTTATCATGTTGAATCTTATCGAAAGCCTTCTCCCAGTCTAGTAATGCGATGCTTAGCTTAGCGGCTTTCGACTCTGCAAAGTCCTGTATACGTCTGATAAGGAAGATGGCATGTGAAGTGGACTTGCTCGGTCGGAAACCGTACTGCGTCCTTGTTAAAAGGTGCTCGATCGAATTCTGCATTCTGGACCTGATCATCATCATATACACCTTGTAGACGCTATTTAATAGAGATATTGGCCTATAATTAGAAGCAACATCTGTATCTCCTTTCTTGAAGATTGGAGCGACCCGCGCCAAGAATAGTTCTTCGGGCGCGGTCTTGTTAGACCACCAGCTATTGATTAATAGAAGTAGAATATCTCTATTTGGCGCATCGAGCCACTTTAAGAGCTCTATGATGATCCCGTCAGGTCCAGGTTGTTTATGACATTTTGCTGCTTGTAAGGCGTCGTTCAATTCTGAAATAACGAAAGGTGACTCATCAGCAAAATTGTTTTCAACAATTTTTGTCCTGCATGGCTGTCCGATAGCATCATTTTTCCAATGTTCTTCTTCCAAATAACTTGCAACAGTTTCTGCGCGAAGGATCAACGGAACGTGTTTGCCCTGTTTGTTTTTCATTTTAACATATTGCGGTGTGAACTTTCTCTTCAAACTCCGAACTGCTTTCCATAATCCTTTTTTGTTTGGGTCCATAGGGTTTTCATTAAACTTCTCCATCAGAGAGGCTTGTTTATCCATGTTAGCCGATTTTGCAATATCATTATTTAGTTGTTTTAGCTCAGCAGATGTCATGCCGTGTATTCTTCCTAGGTTTCGTTTCTCAATTTTTGCCCAAGTCCCCCTACTAATGTATGATTTTTTCTTGTCATGAGGGATTTTTTCTAAATGTTTATCAGCTGCTTCTTGTAGCAGTGCAGAAAATGATTGTAAGCAAAGCGAGTCACGTTTTATTGCATGCTGAATATGCATGTTGTAATTTTTCCATCTTTCCACATTGGGCTTGTAAAAACGTACAGTTTTTTCTTTGTTATTTGTTTTGTGGTATAGTCCTTTGATCATGATCCGGCACTCTAGCACAAAATGGTCAGAATCGTAGAAAATGTCCTTTCGGCTTTGTGCATTTTTAATGGTTGATCTCCACGCGTCTCCTGCTAACCAATAATCTAATTGAGCATATTTGTGTGCATCGTATGGGGGTCCTATGTCCAAATTGTCTTCTTGCTGTGCACACTTTTCTTTGTATGTCAGTAATTTTTCAGGCGGTTTCCGGAATTGTGTGTTCATTATTTTCAATGCATGAATTTTGCAAAAGCCTAAAAATAGCGCTCTGCTTTCTTTGGTAGTTTCGCTCATTCCATCCAAATACGCCATTCCTCTTCCCAGTATGTGTGGACCGCAAACGTCTTTGTCTACATTGCGGACATAGTGCAACCTGGCATTGAAATCACCACCTACATAATAAGTACCCTTAGTTTGCAGGATCTCATCTGATAATAAATCATAAAAGTTTTCTTTTTCTTCACCGGCATGTGCGCTATGTGGCGCATATATAGCAAAAAAAAGAGATGTCTGAGCCAGAAGCGGCGAAAGTAGCTTTCATCATTCTACCGTTGATCTGTTTAATGTCTTTTAATGAATCTACCAGCGTACCTTTGATAACAATCGCAACACCAGCATTTTCGAAGTCCGGGGCGTTCCGAAAATGTGTGTATGTGGTAGTTCTATCCTTACTTGCCTGTGATTTTTTCTCTTCCTTTCTTTTCATTTCTTTCTCTCTAACTTTAGGATCAATGCTCGAGCTAAAAAAGCAATAATAGCCATCCCAAGCTTCCCAACTGCTTGAGTTAACATTTGTTTCACTCAAAAGCATGATATCATATTTGTTGCGGCGCATAATGTCTGGGATTATCTCTCGCTTAGTGTTTTTGTTTAAACCACGAACGTTTAAGCACGCAGCTCTAATGTAACATTGGTTTGCAAGCTTTTTAGCTTGCGGTGAAGGTTTAGCTGTTGAAATTCTTGCCATTTTATGTCTATGAAATTTACAAATGTCTTTGAACCTTGTTCTCAACATTTCTTTATTGTTACGAAACCATTTCTTGCTTTTAAGCTGAATTTTCCATTTCTGTACTGATGAGAATGTTTTGCGCTTTGAAGAGTTAGAACTTTTGAGGTGCTCCTGTGCTGCCTTGTTGGCTCTTCCCCAGAGTTTTGTTCGCTTGAACCAACGCCACAACGATCTATGGAGTCGCCTTCGGTAGTTACGAGAGCAATAGCTGGAAGTGTAAACTCTGGTTTTATTTTGAACAGAACTCTGGGGCTGCTTCGTCTGCCCGATGGGCATTGTCCCGGGGCACCGTCTGGAAGGTGCAGGTTGCTGTTGTGTTGTGTTGTTTTTTCCGGTGCAGCAGCTGTTGTTGCCAACCCCTTGTCTTGTGCAAGGGGGGGATTGTTGCCTCCATTGTTGCCTCATGTTTTTAACCGAAAATGCGCGATCTAGTCACTCATTTTTGGGTTCATCGTCATTTGTTCCTTCCTCGGTTCTAGCACCGGCAAACGTGCAAACATATGGACATCTGCTATAATCGCTAAATCTTGGGTGATCTCGATGTGCAACTTGCCACGCTTCATGCCAGTTTGTTCGTACGACCTCAACGAAGCTCTTCTGGAGAACGATTGCAAGTACACCCTGGTCTTTATCATAGGTTGCTTTGGCCACTGCTGATTTGGTGTTCAGGTCAAAGATCTGCTTGTCCGATGGTCTGTGCGAGAGCTGGTCCTTTCCCGCATAGCCTGTCTGCTCACTGGAAGTCAAGATGTGCAAGACCGTGATGAGTGCGAGGTTTATCGTCTGGTCGATTTTCCCCATATAGTTTGTGATGACCAGCTTATGCCATCCACCTTTCCAGTGCTGCATGTAATTGCCATACGAATCCCAGTAAAAGAGTGGTTTCTTCGCAGAAAAGCTCGTGTAGGCAAACTTCTCAAACATATGATGCGTATCCTGGTCTTCAAAGGTCAGAATGGTAACTGGCGAAAGAACAAACTTGCGGCCAGAAGTATAGTACCCATGCTCCTGCTTGGTCTGCTGTTGTACATGAGCTTGCTGTAACAGCCAATCAGTAACTCTGACTCTGTCGTAATATGTTGCATTCTGCGGCCACGATTTGATTATCATCTTGAGGGTGGTGTACTTGGCCTCACGCTCGAAAACGATCTCATGTGTGAAGTCTGAGAGGCCCCTGAGGTCGTCAATCTCTTCATCGTGTCTGTTTGCAATCTCTGTCAACCTGTCAAGCTGAGCTTGCATATTGTTCTGCTGTCCTTGTACCTGTTCAGTTGATGTTGCTCCCGCAGCTCGCCATTGGTCTAACTCGTGCTTCATCTGCAAGCTGAGGTCCTTCATCTGCTGTATGAGCTCACGCGTCTCCTTGTCAACCTCTCTCTTACTCTTCTTCTCTATGGCTTCTGTGGTAGTGTTCGTCTCCTTTGTTACGCGCTGCGGTGTAGAAGCAATCTCATACAAGGATTTCGATGAGGTTGTAGATCTTTTGCTCCATATTCTGCGGGGATTTATCGTCTTGTGCGAGTCCATCTCGACATCGGGTTTGTCCTTCATCTTCTCATCATTTGCTTGCTGATCTTCAAGAGCTTTGTTTAAGATCTCCACATCATCATCTGACTGATCCTTTGCATCTGTCTTCTCTTTTGCCTTCTTGTCTTTGAGGTGAGGTTTCTTGACTTGTGCCATCTGCTGCTGCTGCTGCTGACCGGGATGAACTAGGGGACTCTCTAATCATTTCGAGCCCAAACCACGAATACCATTAAGGTTTATAATTATATGGTAGGAGAGGTTTAGGGTTTAGGGTTTAGGGCTTAGGGTTTAGGGTTTAGGGTTTAGGGATTAGGGTTTAGGGTTTAGGGTTTAGGGTTTAGGGTTTAGGGTTTAGGGTTTAGGGTTTAGGGTTTAGGGTTTAGGGTTTAGGGTTTAGGGTTTAGGGTTTAGGGCCTCAGAGCCAAACCCAACTATGGAAGTTGCCTCAGGCATTTTCTATAAGCCCCAGGCATCAAAGCAAGCCCTCTCTCTCTCCACCCCATACTGAACCCGCTGCTGAGCCCCCTGGCCCAAAAAAAGGTTAACCGACCAATTGCGGTAGGATTGTATATACCCAAAAAGGTTGAAGGTTACTCAGCTACGAAGTTAACAACCCTAAACCCTAAATCCTACACCCTAAACCCTGAAGCCTCTGCAGGCACCGCAAACCCGGAAGCCCCGAGAAAAGGCGCGGACTCTGTGGCGGCCGTCCGGTGCCAGTCAAGTCGCCGAAAAGGGGCTCCATCCTTCACAAGGGGGTGCTCAAGGTCTGGGGGTTTGGGGGTTTAGGGTTTAGGTTTAGGTTTAGGGTTCAGGGTTTAGGGTTTAGGGTTTAAGGCTTTTGAGGGTTTCAGGTGTCCCTGTAGAACCCTGCGGGGAGCCTTGCTATAAGGGGTCCTAGTCTCGATAAGGCAGGCGTCACCTGGTTACAGGGTTTCTTCGGGTTTTGGGGTTTAGGGTTTAGGGTTTCCGGCAAGGGTACAAGGTTAGGGTTTCACAGGCTTTTTTCTAAGATTATTCATTTGGGGCCAGGGCTTAAGGACTACACTACCTTTCGTGTACCGAATGGGGCTGCTCTAAGCCCGAATTATTTTTCGGGGGTTCCTCTTAGTTATCCTGCGGAGGCCCGAGTCCCCTTGGCAGACTGCAATTCAAAGCATTGTGAACCTTTATCATCTTGAATAGAACTGGTGATACTCTGTGAAATATAGGTTTGCTTTGTGTAAAGATGGTCCCCCACTACTAGTAGCATCAGCTAAGATTGCAACTTTTGCGGCACCTGCACCTGATCTTGTACCTAAATTCTTTCATGTTAGGAATGAAAATACCAGATTTGTATCTGGTCTAAGCAATGCATCTTGTAGTCTTTGTCCCTGCTTGTGTTCTTCAACTTGCGCTAGTCGTTTATCTAAGTGTTGTCGCTGGCCTACGCAAATATTACGACGTTTGTAATTTATTACTTGCTATGAATTGCCGTGTTTTTTGGAACACAGGAAGACAGTTCATTTGAAAATTCCACTACATCATCATCAATATCAACATCAATGGCTAATTCCTTATGTCGTCTCCAACATCAACATCAATTGGGATGTTCCACCTTATACTAGGAGCCCTTTACAGGGATTATAACAAGGGGGTACGATAATCCCTAGTAAGGACTGCTAGCACATGGGGAACATCCCAAAATGTCAACATCAAGTCCAACACGTGGCAGCGCCCAGCCTGTCCCAGTTCATTCCGTGCTCCTGCGCGGGGTGCTTCGTGGATTCTTGGGGGGCTTGGGGTGTGGCAGGCCGTGGCTTAGGGCATCTCCTCAACCGGACACCCTACCGCACAACCCCCCCCCCCCAAAGCGGCCTGCAAAAGGGCCTAAATTCCCGGGAAACCCTCAACCCCAAACCCCAAACCCTAAACCCCAAGCGTGGCGCCCTGCACATCCAGCCCAAAAAGCCCAAGAATGAACTGTAGAGGCTCCAACCTGACAACCCTTTTCCCTTAAAGCAAAACCACCCTAAACCCTAAACCCTTAACCCTTCAAGCCCTAAAATCCTCACTCCTCGATCCTGAACCCAATTCAACCTCCAAATCAACACGACGAACCCCAGACAGCCCGAAACCCCTCGACAACACCCGACGAAGCCTTAAACGTGCTTGTTCTGCACGGAATCCGCCCCCACGCGCCCCTCTAATCCCTAAACCCTAAACCCTAAACCCTAAACCCTAAACCCTAAACCCTAAACCCTAAACCCTAAACCCCAGCTCCTTCATCTGCTTCCTCTTGTTGACTTTGGAGAGGTCCCCGGCCCATGGGTACCGCTCGCGGAGCTGAGTGCGGCAGGGTTTAGGGTTTAGGGTTTGGGGTTTAGGGTTTAGGGTTTAGGGTTTAGGGTCTAGGGTTTAGGGTGTAGGGTTTAGGGTTTAGGGTTTAGGGTTGAGGGTTTAGGGTTTAGGGTTTAGGGTTTAGGGTTTAGGGTTTAGGGTTTAGGGTTTAGGGTTTAGGGCTTCGGGCTCAGGGCGATTACTTTCACATCTTTGTTTCACGTTTTGGGGCTTAAGTTTGCAAGTGACAACTACCCGTGAGCCCGAACTCAAGCTTTATGGGGCTCAGGGTGTTGCTGAGCTAGCGGATCCTAACCCCTAACTTGAAGCTGGAGGGTTCTGGGCGTGCCTGTTTTTGGAAAACCCTACACCCTAAACCCTAAACCCTGAACCCTAAACCACATCTACATCCTCCAAATTTACAGGTCGGAAGGCCGCCGGAGCAGGCACCGACCCTGGAGGCACCTGGGCAACCCAAAACCCCTACAGTACAAGGCCACGGAAAGGGGTCCCCGACAACAAGGTCCCCTGACAAGGGGCCTAAACCCTAAAACCTAAACCCTAAACCCTCAACCCCTAAACCCTAAAAGTCACCCAGCGCACCTGGGCCCTAGAACGCCGCTGATCCCTCGGCCGAGGCTTCGGCCGGCACCTTGAAGACGGGCTCCAGGGGCTCCTAAATATGGGTTTAGGGTTTAGGGTTTAGGGTTTAGGGCTTGGGGTTTGAGGTTTAGGATTTAGGGTTTAGGGTTTAGGGTTTAGGGTTTAGGGTTTAGGGTTTAGGGTTTAGGGTTTAGGGTTTAGGGTTTGGGGCTCCCAGATATATACATTCATTGGGATGTATAGGGTTTTAGGGGTTTCGGGTTTAGGGTTTAGGGTTTTAGGGTTTTAAGGGCTTTTAGGGTTTTAGGGTTTTAGGGTTTTTGGGTTTTTGGGTTTTGAGTTTTAGGTTTCAGGGTTTTGGGGTTTTAGGGTTTCGGGTTTTAGGTTCGGATGTTCTCCCTTATACTGACAGTTAATCGGGATTATCATAGCGGTTTCCGAAACCAGGGGTACCTTCCTTCTTACAACGGAATCCTGCTATTTGGGGGTCTACTTAGGGGGTCCCGCATTTTCGTAAACCCATATGGATGTCTGTGGCTGATCCTGCGACAGGTGTGGGGGGTTTAGGGTTTAGGGTTAGGGTTTAGGGTTTAGGGTTTAGGGTTTAGGGTTTAGGGTTTAGGGTTTAGGGTTTAGGGTTTAGGGTTTAGGGTTTAGGGTTTAGGGTTTAGGGTTTAGGGTTTAGGACTGTGGCGGCGTGTTGGATGGGAAAAGGAGGTGAAAACCTCCCTCTTTCCCAGCTTTTCCGTGGAGGAACAGGCCACCCACACCGCGTAAACTCATGGACCATAGGCGTTTTCGCACAGGGCATAGGGGCTCTTTTGGAAAAACCCCTCTTTGCCCCAAACCCCCCCCCCCTTCGCCCCCCCCTACACCCCCCCCCCCCCCTACCCCCCTACCCCCCCCTACCCCCACCCCCCCTACCACCCCCCCTTCCCCCCCCCCACCCCCCCCCCACCCCACCCCCCCCACCCCCCCCCCACCCCCCACCCCCCCCCCCAACCCCCAAACAGGAACCGCAAACAAAATCACCAAACCCCAAACCTTAAACTTGTTCTCCTGCGGGGTCGGCGGCTTGAGCCGGAGGCTCTTAAATTTAGGGTTTAGGGTTGTTTAGGGTTTAGGGTTTAGGGTTGAGGGTTTAGGGTTTCGGTTTTAGGGTTTAGGGTTTAGGGTTTAGGGTTCAGGGTTTAGGGCTTAGGGCGTTCAGGGCTGAGGGTTTAGAGGACACAAGCCCTACAAAACCCCGAAACTCGATGTGACTGACCCTGGATTGATATGTTTCAAGCCTAGCACAAACCAGATAAAGCCCTACAAAACCTGTTGCTTGAAAAAAATCCCTAAACCCTAAACCCTAAACCCTAAACCCTAAACCCTAGACCTCTCTGCCATGTAAACCTAAATTTTAAACACGAACTAGGCAATTCGACCCCCATTCTTCAGCACGAATTAAGCAATTTGATCCATGTTGGCCCCTCTGACCCCTCTTTGACCCCCCCAGTGTTCAGCACGAATTCGGCAATTTGATCCATTTTGGCTCGGCAACTTGATCCATTTTGGCCCCTCTGAACCCTTTGACCCCCCATTGTTCAGCACGAATTCGGCAATTTGATCCATTTAGCCTGTCTGACCCCTTTGACCCCCCCATTGTTCCGCACGAATTAGGCAGTTTGATCCATTTTGGCCCCTCTGACCCCTTTGACCCCGCCATTGTTCAGCACGAATTGGGCCATTTGATCCATTTTGCCTAGGGTTTGGGTTCAGGGCTTCGGGCTTAGGGTTGAGGGCTCTTTGTGGTGCTTCGAGGTCCCAAAACCCGCGCCAAAAGCAATCCTCCGGCTCGCTGATGATGCTGTAGGTCGGCACCTTGTCGTACAGCTCCTGCTGCGGCGCGGATTGGGGTTCAGAATTCAGGGCTTACTTGGAGGTTCATGGTACTTATTAACCAACTATAACTGTACTTATAGCTGTACTTATAACTGTACTTATAACCATACTAGGGCACTTGGGGCTTATGAGTACAGTTAGAAGGGGTTAATAAGTGCCATGAACCTCCAAGTAGGGTTTAGGGTTTAGGGTTTAGGGTTTGGGGTTTAGGGTTTAGGGTTTAGGGTTTAGGGTTTAGGGTTTAGGGTTTAGGGTTTAGGGTTTAGGGTTTAGGGTTTAGGGTTTAGGGTTTGGGGCCCGAGGCTTAGATGTCAAGCATCACAACTGCCAGATCCCCCCAGCCCTGCCGACCCTGCGAGCCCTGAACCCTAAACCCTAATCCCGAAACCCTAAACCCTAAACCCTAAACCCTAAACCTCAAAGCCTGCCTCCAGGATGTCGTACAAGGGGTACCTGAGATCAGGGCATCCGGGGATTCAGAAGCAACAACTAAGGGGCAGGGAAGCATGAGGTCAGTTGGCAGCCATAAGCAGCCCAAAAAAACGATGAGCTTTGCATGCAGAGGCACCACAACCGCCACTTTGATATTAGGACTCCTTGCGAAACCTGGTGCATCTCTCTTACTTCCAGGGAAGGACAATCTGAGACAGTTCATCACGGTCTGCACTCACCCCGAACTCCCTTTTCATACGCAAATGGCTCACTCCCAAATCCCGGAAATCCGACGGAGAACACAGCCCCTTAGTCGACGTGAGATCTGCAAAACCCTCCGATGCCTCAAACCTTAAGCTAATCCCCTGATGCTTACACTTCTCTAAACCCGGAAGCCCAAAACCCGAACCTCCAGACTATCCTGAACCCCAAGCCCTAAACACTCAACCCTGAACCCTAAACTCTCCGTCGTAGCCAAGGGCCTTCGCGGCACCGCGCGGGCGGAATAGGAGCCTTTGAAAGCGTTTTGGGTTTAAGGCTCCGGGTTTAGGAAGTTTTCGAGTTTATGGCGCAATAGAGTTTGGGTTTAGGAGTTTAGGGTTCAGGGCTTTGAGGTGTAGGGTTTGAACCACAGAGCTGACGCTCAGCCTCCCAGAATCCTCACATCCCGAACATCTTCAACAAAAGCACCTCTCTGATTGAAAGCACACTCCACAAAAGCATGGCACGCGACATCCCAAACATCTGCCTCAGGCACCCCAAAGACGTACACCCTAAGGCCCTAAATCCCCAACCCCCGAAACCCTAAATCCCGAAACCCCTGAAACTCTGGGCCCCCCACCAAACTTCTTACGCGCGCGAAAGAGCGATTTGCTCTTGGAGGGTTTGATCTGGCAAAGCTGAGGGTGTAGGGCTGTAGGACTTAGGGTTCAGGGCGTTAGGCAAGGCTTCAGTATTCTCGGGTTTTGCAACAGACGAAGGAAGGGACCCTGTTTACAAGGGCTTTTCTCGGGCTTGATAAAGTATCTTGGGGCGAAAGAAGGCAGATACAGCACGATTTCATAGAGGGGCAGCTCTTCGACGTCTCGCTTGCGGTGCCAGAGTCGGAGATATGGAATGGAGATGTCGACCCTACACCCTCCAAAGGGCTTAGGGTTCAGGGGTTGAAGCCCAAACCCCCTAAACCCCGAACCCTCACCACCTATCCTAAACCCTTGATTGGCTAAGGGTAGAGCCCTGAGGATGGCTGGACATCCAACATCAGGGCTCGACACTTCGCCAATCAAGGGCTTGGGGTTTTGGGGTTTGGGGTTTAGGGTTTAGGGTTTAGGGTTCAGGGTTCAGGGTTCAGGGTTCAGGGTTCAGGGTTGACTTAGGGCCATAGGGCTTCAGGTCATAGGGTCAGAAGGCCATGCGAGGAAGGTCATCGCGTCAGAGGGTCATACGGTCAGAGGGTTTCGGGTTCAGAGTTCGGACGGCTCCAGGGCAAGCAATAACAACCGGAACCCACCTATAGAAACCTCCTGTCTGGTAAGGGCAGCCCGAAACCCTAAACCTCTAAGACCCTAAAACCTGTAAGATCCTAAACCCTAAACCCCAAACCCTAAACCTCCAAGATCCTAAACCTCTAAGACCTCTAAGACCCTAAACCCTAAACCCGAAACCTCTAAGACCCTCAACCCGAAACCCTAAACCCGAAGCCCTAAACCCTAAACCTCTAAGACCCTAAACCCTAAGCCTCTAAGACCCCCAACCCTAAACCCTAAACCCTAAACCCTAAACCCTAAACCCCAAACCCCAAACCCCAAACCCCAAACCCTAAACCCTAAACCCTAAACCCTAAACCCTAAACCCAAACCAAAAAGGGATCTCTGCAGAGCGCCGGCCTGGGGCTTGCCGTGCCTGTTGCGGTCGCCGAAGACGTTGCGGCTCTGCTGGCCTGGGTTTAGGGACTGGGGGATTTTCTTAGGAGAAAGAGGGTTTCGGGTTTAGGGTTAGGGTTTGGGGATTTAGTGTTTGGCGTTTTGGGTTTGGGGTTTTGGGGTTTAGGGTTTGGGGTTTGGCGTTTTAGGGTTTGGGGTTAGGGTTTGGGGTTTTGGGTTTGGGGTTTGGGGTTTAGGGTTTGGGGTTTTGGGTTTCTGGTTTAGGGGCTTGGGGTTTAGGGCTTGGGGATTAGGGACTTGGGGTTTGGGGTTTGGGGTTTAGGGCTTGGGCTTTGAAATCTGGGGTTTGGGATTTGGCAGGGTTTAGGGTTTGGGGTTTGGGGCTTGTGAGATCTTTGCGGGCTCAGGGCCGCAGTCCAGGCTCCAGGGCGTACGCTTTCCAGCGGTACCCTCATTTCCCCTAAACCCTAAACCCCCTAAACCCCCTAAACCCCCTAAACCCTCAACCCCAGACCCCAAGCAAACCTTGCACCCCAAACCCCAAACCCTAAACCCCAAACCCTAAACCCAAAACCCTAAACCCTAAACCCTCGTTCTCCAAAGAAGCCCATGCGTTCGGCACAAGGGGGGCCGGGCCTTGGCCTCTCATCGCCACCGCTGAGGCCTGCAGCTTCCGCCGAGGGCTTTGAGAGTTTAGGGTGCAGGGGTTTGGGGGGTTTAGGGTTGGGGGGTTTAGGGTTTAGGGTTTTGGGGGTTTGGGGGTTTGGGGGTTTGGGGCTTTGGGGCTTTGGGGCTTTGGGGCTTTGGGGCTTTGGGGCTTTGGGGCTTTGGGGCTTTGGGGCTTTGGGGCTTTGGGGGGGCTTTGGGGCTTTGGGGCTTTGGGGCTTTGGGGCTTTTTGGGGCTTTGGGGGCTTTGGGGCTTTGGGGCTTGGGGCTTTGGGGCTTTGGGGGGGGGTTTGGGGGTTTGGGGTTGGGGGTTTGGGGTTTGGGGGTTTGGGGTTTTGGGGGGGGTTTCGGGGGGTTTTGGGGTTTTGGGGGTTTTGGGTTTTGGGGGGTTTTGGGGGTTTTGGGGGGTTTTGGGGGTTTTGTTTGGGGGTTTGTGGGGGGTTTTGGGGGGTTGGGGGGTTTTGGGGGGTTTGGGGGGTTTGGGGGGTTTGGGGGGTTTGGGGATTTTGGGGTTTTTGGGTGGGGTTCTGGGTCGGTTGGGGGTTTTTTTTTTTGGGGTATGGCTTGGAGGGTTTGGGGGGTGGGGGGGGGGGGGGGGGGGTTCTGCTCCAGTGGCGAAACCTGACCCTTCTTGAAAACCTGAGTTTGCTTGAAGCCCCAAAGAGCTAGTGGCCGGAGGGTTGGATGGTTGGAGTTGGAGGGTTGGAGGGTTGGAGGGTGGGGGGGTGGGTGGGGGAGGGTGGGGGGGGTGGGGGGAGGAGGGGGGAAGTAGTGGGGGGGGGGGGGAGGGCGAGGGGGGAGTGGGAGGGTGGGAGGGTGGGGGGTGGAGGGTGGGAGGGTGGGAGGGTGGAGGGTGGGAGGGTGGGAGGGTGGGAGGGTGGGAGGGGGGGAGGGTGTGGGGGGTGGAGGGTGGGAGGGTGGGAGGGTGGTGGGAGGGTGGGAGGGTGGGAGGGTGGGAGGGGGAGCGGGGGGAGGGTGGAGGGTGGGAGGGTGGGAGGGTGGGAGGGTGGGAGGGTGGGGGGTGGGAGGGTGGAGGTGGGAGGGGTGGGAGGGTGGGGGGTGGGAGGGTGGGAGGGTGGGAGGGTGGGAGGTGGAGGGTGGGAGGGTGGGGGTGGGAGGGGGGAGGTGGGAGGGTGGGGGGTGGGAGGGTGGGAGAGGGTGGGAGGGTGGGAGGGTGGGAGGGGGGTGGGAGGGTGGGGGGTGGAGGGTGGGAGGGGTGGGAGGGTGGGGGGGGAGGGGTGGGAGGGATGGGGGGGAGGGTGGGAGGGTGGGAGGGTGGGAGGGTGGGGGGGGGGGAGGGGGGAGGGTGGGGGGAGGGGGGAGGGGTGGGGGAGGGTGGGAGGGTGGGAGGGTGGGAGGGTGGGAGGGTGGGAGGGGTGGGAGGGTGGGAGGGTGGAGGGTGGGAGGGTGGGAGGGTGGGGAGGGTTGGGAGGGTGGGAGGGTGGGAGGGTGGAGAGGGTGGGAGGGGGGGAGGGGTGGGAGGGTGGGAGGGTGGGAGGGTGGGAGGGTGGGAGGGTGGGAGGGGGGAGGTGGGAGGGGGGGAGGGTGGGAGGGTGGGGGTGGGAGGGTGGGAGGGTGGGAGGGTGGGAGGGGAGGGTGGGAGGGTGGGAGGGTGGGAGGGTGGGAGGGTGGGAAGGTGGATGGAGGGTGGGAGTGGGAAGGTGGATGGAAGGTGGGAGGGTGGGAGGGTCGGAGGGTGGGACGGGGAGGGTTGGAGGGAATTTCAGGGGGTTTTGGCTCTTCGACTTCAGGCGTTAAGGGCTTTACCCTAAGTCCTATAGGAGGCCTCGAGCTTTGTCTTGCGCCCCCGCCTCACGAGAGCTGACATCGGCGCCAGCAGACAAGGGCGCCTCGAGAGCTTCGGTAGGTTTGGGGCTTAGGGTTAAGGGGTTAGGGCTTAGGGTTTAGGGTTTAAGGTTTAGGGTCTAGGGTCTAGAGTTTGGGGTTTAGGGTTTGTTCCGGGTTTAGGGTTTAGGGTTGAGGGTTGGTTAGGGTTGAAGATGTTTGGTGTTTGGGGCTTTACAAATTCAAACCTAGTTTGGCTTAGGGCTTCCTTATGGTTTCACGTGGGCCCGGTCTAGGTACCCAGTTACAAATGCCGCAGGCTTGCGTTGGGCAACGTGGTATACATCTCTACTCTGCCACATTCTGCCACCTTGTCACGAGCAGCTGCCCACCGTGCACATCCCGCAAACCAAAAAATCCAAGAGCCCTAGGCTCGAAACCCAAAACCCTAAAGAACCCGAAAGCCCCAAACCCCAAAGCCTAAACCCTAATGCCCGAAACCCTAAAGCCCAAACCCCCAACGCCTGAAGCCCAAAACTCCAAGCCCTAAGCCCTAAACCCCCAAAGGCCTAAACCGCTAAAGGCTAAATCCCTAAAGGTCAAGCCCTAAACCCTAAACCCTAAACCCTGAACCCTGAACCCTAAGCCCTAAACCCCAAAGGCCCTGAAGGCCTTGGCCCGAAAGCCCCCCCCTAAACCCCTAAAGAAGCCCTAAACCCTAAACCCTAAACCCTAAACCCCACACCCTAAACCCTAAAACCTAAACCCTAAACCCTAAACCCTAAACCCTAAAGGCCCCTAAAGCCCTAAACCTCCAAAGCGCGCCGGGCCCCCACGCCGAGGGTGGGGCGCCCACAAAGGCGCTCGGGGAGGTGCCTCAGTCTGCAGAGCTGTTTTGGGGGGGTTGTTTAGGGTTTAGGGTTTAGGGTTTAGGGTTTAGGGTTTGGGGTTTGGGGTTTGGGGTTTGGGGTTTGGGGTTTGGGGTTTGGGGTTTGGGGTTTGGGGTTTGGGGTTGGGGGGTTTGGGGTTTGGGGTTTGGGGTTTGGGGTTTGGGGTTTGGGGTTTGGGGTTTGGGGTTTGGGGTTTGGGGTTTGGGGTTTGGGGTTTAGGGTTTAGGGGTTCGGGTTGTGGGTTTAGGGGGGTTTGGGGTTTAGGGTTTAGGGTTTAGGGTTTAGGGGCTTGGGCCTAGGGGCTTCGGGGCTTAGGAGCTTAGGGGCACAACTTCTGAGAGTTTCGGGTTTCGGGGTTTGGGGTTCAGGCTGCAGGGGCCGCGAGGGCGAAGCCCCCAACCCCAAACCCCCGAAACCCTAAGTCCTAAACCCTAAACCCTAAATCCTGAACCCGAAGCCCTAAACCCTATGTCCTAAACCCTGAAGGGAAACTCGGGAAACCCGGAAACCCTAAACCCTAAACCCTAAACCCTAAACCCTGGAGAGGTTCGAGGTGGACCCGAAGTATCTTGGAGATTGGAGGCCGCAGGTGCGCCTATACTTTTAAGGGTTTCGGGTTTAGGGTTTAGGGTTTAGGGTTTAGGGTGTAGGGTGTAGGGTGTAGGGTTTAGGGTTTAGGGTTTAGGGTTTAGGGTTTAGGGTTTAGGGTTTAGGGTTTAGGGTTTAGGGTTTAGGGTTTAGGGTTTAGGGTTTAGGCTCACATGCCGTCTAGACAAGGAAAGAGCCCGTGCTTCAGACACTGACATCCACCATCCCCCCTAGACGCCCTACATCCCTAAATCTGCAGGGTCTAGGGCTTATTGGAATCCCAAACCCCTACACCCAACCCTTGGAACCCCAAACCCGAAACCCTGAACCCTACAGACCGAAAAACTGCAGACCCAAACCCTTCAAACCTCCATCCTGCGCTCAGGTGAACTGGGGCGAGCCACCACCCCTGGAGGCAGCGAGAAAGAGGGCGCCGCCTTGTTCAGGTCTTCAGGCTTTCGGGGGGATGGGGTTTATGGTTTGGGGTTTAGACTAACGCCGTCCATTGCGGCTCCGAAGGTTTCGGCAGGTTTCCGAGTTTTCGGCCTTTGGGGGGGGGGGGGGCGGGATAATTACGTCCATCAATATGGCGATCCTGCCCCAAAACATCGGGATTTACAGCGTTTTTGCCAAGGGATGTTTGACGTTTCTGGGACAAGACACGAGGTCACCCTAAGCCCTAAACCCTAAACCCTAAACCCTAAACCCCAAACGCAAAAAAAGGCGCCTGCGGCGAGGCAGGCGGCCAGGAATCGGTGGACGCCCGGAGCGCGTGCCATGGCGGCGAGGCTGCCGGACCCCTGGAGCCACCGAAGAGCAAGAGCAAGGTGCTTTAGGGGTTCAGGGTTTAGGGTTTAGGGCTCAGGGTTTAGGGTTTTAGGGTTTACGGTTTAGGGTTTAGGGTTTAGGGTTTAGGGTTTAGGGTTTAGGGTTTAGGGTTTAGGGTTTAGGGTTTAGGGTTTAGGGTTTAGGGTTTAGGGTTTAGGGTTTAGGGTTTAGGGTTTCGAGTCTAGGGTTTCGGGACCGTTTGGGGCATTTAGGCCTCGTAGCGACAGGCATTCAGGTTTACAGGGCGTAAGACAAAGGGTCCAGACCCTAGAAAACTCCAAAACGACACATGCTGAAGCTGGAATCCCGTTTTGCCTGACCGGGGTTGATAAGGGTACCCCACTAAAGACCCTACCAGGGATCCGGGATTTACCCTAAGCCCTAAACCCTAAACCCTAAACCCTAAACCCTAAACCCTAAACCCTAAACCCTAAACCCTAAACCCTAAACCCAAACTTGGAGGCATTGGGGCATGTAGGGTCACAGGCTGAGGATGCTTGGGTTTAGGGTTTTAGGAGGTTAGGCATTTAGGGGTTTAGGGGTTTAGGGGTTCAGGGGTTTGGGGCTTTAGGTCTTTAGGACTTTAGGTACTTGGATGCACTTAGCAGGGTAGCTATAAATTTAATTCTTAGCTGCCTTGTCAAGAAACCCAAGAAACCCAAAAAAGCTAAGGACGTAAAGTTACAGTAAAGCACCACAAAGATAAGGTGGATGACCCGAAGCCCGACTTTTGGCTTGCGAGCGCGGGCGCGGCGCTGCGCCGGCGCGGACGGATCGGCGCAGAAGGATCCCATGCTCACCTCGCACGCTGCGGGGGAGTGCTCCGGATCTTGAGGGTTTGGGGGTTTAGGGTTTAGGGTTTAGGGTTTAGGGGTTTAGGGTTGAGGGTTTAGGGTTGAGGGTTGAGGGTTCAGGGTTCAGGGTTTTTTTTTAGCGCACTGGTTGGGGCTAAGAGAGGTCTGTTGGGCCAACAAACGACTCCGGGCTGCAGAAAGCCCTCCTCAACAAGAGTCCAGCAAACCCCTAAGACCCGAAGCTGAACATGGCCTGCAGACACCGGAAAAGCCCAGTGCTTACACTGGATTCAGCCCTCCATCAGAGAGGCCTCATGAGACCAGCCTGGCTACCCCACAACTCTACGGAACCCACTTGACCAGCAGGGGCCTGCACCCTCAAAGCCCGAAACACTCCAAACCCCATCAGGCCCTTAGATACCAGATAGCATCCGTTTGACTACCCGAAACCCTACACCCTAAAGCCTCCCTCCCAAGTAAAACTCTGGAGCCTCCAAAAAATGGGCGCGGCTTTTTGCCTCTAAACATCCACAAGAAGAGCCCCGTTCAACCAAGAAACTTTGAAAGCCCATAGAACCCTATCAGGACCCCGAAAAACTCAGGAAGCCCTAAACCAAACCCGAAGACTTTCAACGCCAAATCCAAACCCCAAACCCCAAACCCCAAGCCCAAACCCTCAAGAGACGAACACGTGATTGAGGGTTATAGAAGAGTACTGCGCCAAGCTTGATGGTGCTCAAAATGGTTCTGCTTCATCGCGCTGATCAAGCATCAGCTGTTTCACTTATATGGATCGGATTGACTCCCCAAGTCCGCATCAAACAACCCAAGACATTAAGCCTCAGCCCTCAACCCCAAACCCTCAGCTCGAAACCCTAGACCCTCAGCTCGAAAACCCTAAAACCCTCAACCCTAAAACCCTCAACCCTGAACCCTAAACCCGAAACCCTAAACCCTAAACCCGAAACCCTAAACCCGAAACCCTAGACCCGAAACCCTCAACCCTCTTCGCTGATTCGACGATTCTGCTCCCTGCATATTGAATATTTTTCTTCCTTATCAGGGTAATATGGGGTGTTTGTTTTCTGAATTCTCTTGGGGGTTCTTAAGCAAGTAATAGCTCCTGGCGTCGGCCTCTTTTTTACTCTCACTAGTGTTCTTCTTCTTATTGATAATGTGATTATTGCTGTTATCATGACGAGCATGAGTACTAGTATAATTACTATTACTACCCTAAACCCTAAACCCTAAACCCTAAACCCTAAACACCCTAAACCCTAAACCCTAGGTTCTGGTCTGGACGCCGGCCTCTTGGAGGCTTTTCGCGCTGGGGCCGCGCTGGACTCGGGTTGGCCCGCCTCTGCGAAGCTGCCCGTTTAGGGTTTAGGGTTTAGGGTTTAGGGTTCAGGGTTTAGGGTTTTGGGCTAAGGTTCCAAAGGAAGGTTACGCAAACTCTCGTGCCTTAGGGTCTCGTGACCCCTTAAGACCCCCCCTGATGATGATGACCCTAAACCCTGAACCCTAAACCCTAAAGCCCCCCTGCGCAAGACGCGTGCGGCCAAAACGTCCGCCTCCTGCGATGCGCAGAGCGCGGCATAGGCGTGCTCAATGGCGGCCTGTGTCCAAGAATTCGGGTTCGGGGTTTAGGATATGGGGTTTGGGGTTTGGGGTTTGGGGTTTAGGGTTTAGGGTTTAGGGTTTTAGGGTTTAGGGTTTAGGGTTTAGGGTTTAGGGTTTAAAGGGCCAGGGCACAGCCCCCAAACCATCCCAACCCCGAAGATGTCTTGTGCGAGAGTGCGGCGGCATGCATTGGGCTCTTCATGATGTAGGGAACAAGCTTCGGGAACCCTAAACCCTAAGCCCGAAACCCTAAACCCTAAACCCTAAACCCTAGGGGGGGGGGGGGGGTTGGGCAGAAGTGTCAGGCCTCGTCCGATCTGTACCTGTCGAAAGCGCGGGCGCTCAGTCCCAAGCACAACTGGCTCTGGGGTTGAGGGTTAGGGTTTAGGGTTTAGGGTTTAGGGTTGAGGTTTAGGGTTGAGGGTTGAGGGTTTAGGGGGAAGGAGGAGGGAAGTTCGTGCCCTATAGCCCCTTCTATGTTCACCGGCACTCCTAGGGTTAGAAGCCAGGCTAGGGTCTAAGGCTTAGGGGTCTGAACCCCAAGCCCTAACCCTAAACCCTAAACCCTAAACCCCAAGCCCGAACCCTAAACCCGACTGGAGGTACTTACAACCGCCCGTGAACCTGCAAGTGAACGCAACGTCCACCTCGAACCACTGTGTAGCACTCAACGAACTGAATTCAAATCCAAAAACCAAAGCCCTGTAAAACTCAGAGCCAAAACCGGCAACATAAATCCTCAATCCACTGAGACCCTAAACCCTAAACCCTAAACCCAGAATCCACTGAGACGAAAGTCGGCGGGGGCACTTGTCCACCTTTGCAGTGGAGTTCGCAATCGTCTTCCGTTGACCCGTGCTCGTGGATGAGGCAAACCAAACCTCGGGTGAGGGGGTTTTGGAGTTTGGGGGTTTAGGGGTTTAGGGGTCTAGGGTTTAGGGTTTAGGGTTTAGGGTTTAGGGTTTAGGGTTTAGGGTTTAGGGTTTAGGGTTTAGGGTTTAGGGTTTAGGGTTTAGGGTTTAGGGATGTTTACGGTTTCTGGCCAGCCAGGGGTACCAGAGACTGTGTGGTTTTGAAGGATGCAGGGAATAGGGCTTGGAGAGCTCAGGGCCTGTCGCAGGTACGGCGGCGCTGGCCCCACTAAAGTATACTTCGGCTATCCTTAACCCAAACCCCTCAAACCTAACCCCTCAACCCTGAACCCAAACCCTGTTTTTGGAGTGGTCATGGAAAGAAAACATCCTGTAAAGCCCAACTCCCCAGACCTAAACTTTGAAGTCGCACAACGACGTTGCATCGGGGCCTTAAGAATTAAAACAGGGTTTAGGGCTTAGGGTAGTACGATTAGTACATATTCCGACCCCCATGGTAGCCGAGCATCGCCCGTCGCCTTGTTGAAATAGATGTGGCCTGAACGCGTCTGGGATCCCATCTTGCGGTTCAGGGTTTAGGGTCTGGGGTTCAGCGCTTAGAGTTCCGGGTTCAGGGTTTAGGGTTGTCAGGGTTTAGTGCTTTAGGTGCCTTTTTTAGAATTCAGGGTTTAGGGCTTAGGGGGTTAGGGTTCAGGGTAGGAGACCAAAAATTACCCCCCGTCAGTTGGGTTCGCTTCGGTTTCTGGGGGATCTTTACACAAGGCGAGCCAAGGGAAGCGCTGGGGCATCTTAGAGAAGCCCTAAACCCTAAACCTAAACCCTAAACCCCTAACCCCTCTTCACTCTTGCTCACTCTTTCTTGGCATTGGTATGAGTACGAGTCTGGGACGGCGCCACGTCTACGCGCCGAGGGCCCGGATGGAACTGCCCGAGTCCAGCTTGCCCCATGTAAGTGGAGCTCTTGCCGAGTCTACGAGCCTTAGGGTTTAGGGTTTAGGGTTTAGGGTTTAGGGTTTAGGGTTTAGGGTTTGGGGTTTGGGGTTTGGGGTTTGGGGTTCAGGGTTTAGGGTTTAGGGGTATTCAGGGTATGAGCCTTCCTTGATCCGAGTTGGTATTTAGGGTGTAGGGTTTGCAGATGGTAGGCAAGGTGGAGTAGGTTAGGTGAGCACGGGTAGGCAGGAATTATGTGCATGAAGAAAAGAGAAACACTAAAGAAGCCTAAACCCACCCTCCAAAATAACAACAACAATACGTAAAAATGCTCCTACTGACAATACCGATAATAAACAGAAGAAGAAGACATTCCTGTAGCGCGTCCGGGTTCAGGATATGTGCTACCATATAAATATAAATATAAATATAAATATAACATAAATATAAATCTCAATATCAATATCAATATAAATATAAATATAAATATGAATATAAATAAAAAATATAAATATAAATATAAATATAAATAGAAATAGAAGTATAAATATAAATACACATATAAATCTATATATATATATATATGTGTTTTCTACATATATATATACATATATGTATACACATACATACATACATACATGCATGCATACATACATACATACATGCATGCATGCATACATACATACATATTTGTTTTTTTTAAGGGTTTTGGGGTTAAGGCTTAGGGCTTCGAGGGTTTTAGAGCGCAAGTCCTAAAGTTCCCTCACCGCCTCCTTTAGGCAGCTGCCGATCGCCAAGCACTTGGCGCAGCTTGGCAGCATTGTCCTGGCCCAGCGCGAGCTGGGGAGGGTTTAGGGTTTAGGGTTTAGGTTTTAGGGTTTAGGGTTTAGGGTTTAGGGTTTAGGGTTTAGGGTTTAGGGTTTAGGGTTTAGGGTTTAGGGTTTAGGGTTTAGGGTTTAGGGGGAGGGACTAGAACCCTAACACTCAAATCCGCAAGACCCTAGTTCCACAGAACTCCACAACATGGGGCTGTGGAGGTTAAGAGCTTCGGGGGTTCAGGGTTTTGGTTGCGCAGGTGGCCTTTGGGGGGGGGGGGGGGGGGGGGGGGGGGGGGGGGGCAAGGGAAGACGCAGAACGCAAAGACTGAGCTTAGGGTTTGGGGCGTGTAGGGTTTAGGCTTGATGGTTTTGGGTTGAGGGTTTAGGGCTTAGGGCTCCAAAGCCCTCAACCCCGGACGGTTTCGAAGGGCCCCCAACCCATATCCTCCTCTACTTGGGCATCATGGTTTTCAGGGTTTCAAGCGGGACTCTATGCGCATTGCCAGAGGTCACAGAAGTTTTCAAGTCCCAGCCCCTGGCCGCGCTTGCGCTTAAACCCAATTGGGCAACAAAGTAGGGTTTAGGGTTTAGGGTGTAGGGTTTAGGGTTGCACACATTGGCGTGAGGTTGTGTTTTCAATCTGGACAGCGAGCATAAAAAGGCTGCGTCAACAAGTCGCAGTAGGCGGCCGTTTGCCCCCGTCCTGCTTCGGCGGTCCAGACTTATCACCAGGGCCCTGGCGGGAGTGTTCTACTCCCTCAACACCCCAAGAACCCGTAAAATCCCAGTGCATAAACACCCGAAACCCCCAAACCCTAAACCCCTAAACCCCTAAACCCTAAACCCTAAACCCCTGAACCCTAAACCCTGAACCCTAAACCCCTAAATCCTAAACTCCCCGACCCCTGCCTGCAAGCCCCTAGAACCCGCTTTGGGGGAGCGTGCAGCTCCCGGACTTGGAGAGCCAATCCGATCCATGTGACGTAGGGTATATCTTTCTTGCACCCCACCAATATGAAAAAGGAACCTTATATACACTCACCAAGAACAGTAATATAAACCCTGTTTCATGTAAGTGAAGCAGCTGATGGTTTTGGGTTGGGGGCTTGGGGGCTTGGGGGCTTGGGGGTTTGGGGGTTTGGGGGGTTTTGGGTTTTGGGGTTTTGGGGGTTAGGGTTTGGAGTTTGGGGTTTTGAAGCTTTGGGGTTTTGGGGGGTTTTGGGTGTTTGGGGTTTGGGGCTTTGGGGGTTTGGGGGTTTGGGGGGTTGGAGTTTGGGGTTTGGGGGGACTTTAGAGGGGGCCTACGACCCGCAAGAAGTGACCGCAAGTTCGACATAGTCCAGCCATTCTCTCGAAAACCTTTAAACCCGGGAACCTTAAAGCCTAACCCTCAAGAGGCTTTAAGCTTAGCTGGCTTGGGCTTGGGCTTTTGGGCTTCGGGATACCCACAAACCCCCAAACCCCCAAACCCCAAACGCAAACCCTCGATTCTCTCAGCCCCAAGCCCGAAGCATTTGAAGCCCCACTCCCAAAGCTCGATTGCCCAAAGCCCCTAAGCCCTAAGCACGCCCGACGCCCAACGCCAAGAGCGAACCTAAACCCTAAACCCTAAACCCTAAACCCTAAACCCTAAACCCCAAACCCTAAACCCTAAACCCTAAACCCTAAAGGGGGGGGCTTTTGGGGCGCTGCTTCGGCCCGGGGCTTCCTTAAGGTGTTCAGGGCTTGCGGGCTTTTGGGCCTCAGGATTTTTGGGGCTTCAGGGTTTAGGGTTTAGGGTTTAGGGTTTAGGGTTTAGGGTTTAGGGTTTAGGGTTTAGGGTTTAGGGTTTTTTTGGGCTTCAGGGTTTGTAGGGGTTTTTAGGGTTTAGGCGTGAGGGCTTAAGGGTTTTTAAGGGGCTCAGGGCTTTTAGGGTGATGGGGCTGAGGGATCGCCTTCTTGTCGCTCGCGGGGGCGTCGCCGTTCTCCTCGCATCTTCAGGCCGGGCCACGGGAACCCAAACCCTGAAGGTTTAGGGTTTAGGGTTTTAGGGTTTAGGGTTTAGGGTTTAGGGTTTAGGGTTTAGGGTTCAGGGTTCAGGGTTCAGGGTTTAGGGTTTAGGGTTTAGGGTTTAGGGTTTAGGGTTTAGGGTTTAGGGTTTAGGGTTTAGGGTTTAGGGTTTAGGGTTTAGGGTGTAGCTCACTGAAACCCTAACACCCGAACAGCGCCGGGGCGCCAAGGACCCCATGGTTGTTTGAAGGTCTCCGAGCGCTTCCCCTTTTATGGTGCGCCCCAAAATTAGGGTTTAGGGTTTCGGGTTTAGGGTTACAAGGCCAAACCCTAAACCCGAAACAAACCTAAGCTCAAAAAGCCCGAAGCCCTAAACCCAAAAGTACAAGCTTAGGGGTCGGGACTAAAGTCACGGGCGCTTACATAGTTTAGGGCTGAGAGGCTTCTAGGGTTATAGAGTCTAGGGAGGTTTGTGGGAGGTTGGTAGGGTGCAGGGTTTCGAGTAGGGACGAGCGGCTAGGGGTCCAATTGTGGTGCAGGGGGCTCTTAGGGTACCAGCTCTTTAGCCCTAAACCCTAAACCCCAAACCCCAAACCCTAAACCCTAAACCCTAAACCCTAAACCCTAATTAGCTCCTGGAGCCTCCCGGCGGGAGATTTCTTTGGCTTCTTTGGGGAAGCTGCCTCCTCCTGCTCCTCGCAGGATTGGCACCCTGCCCCCCCCCCCCCCCCAAAACCTGTCGGGGCCCTGGGCCCCAACCTAATTAAGCACTTGGGGTTCAGGGTTTGGGGTTTGGGGTTTTGGGGTTTGGAGTTTTTGGAGGTATTGACATATGAATAATTAGGCTGCCCTGTCTTGCTTCGCAGGGCTTACAGGGCAACCTAAACCCTAACACCTAACACCTAACACCTAACACCTAACACCTAACACCTAACACCTAACACCTAACACCTAACACCTAACACCTAACACCTCAACCCTAAACCCTAAACCCTAAACCCTAAACCCTAAACCCTAAACCCTAAACCCTAAACCCTAAACCCTAAACCCTAAACCCTAAACCCTAAACCCAATTTCAAAGGGAACCAAGGCCTGTCCAGGGCCCTGATTGTTCTTCCTGGGTCTCACGGGGTTCCGTGCCCTTTCTGAAGGTGCTCTCAGAAAGGTGCTCTCAGTTGTGATGGGCCTTTTGGGGGGTTTAGGGTTTAGGGTTTAGGGTTGAGGGTTGAGGGGGTCTCTTTGTGGGCTTCGGGTTCGGGTTTATGTTTACGGCTAGAAGCCCGGGCCCCTAAAAGAGCCAAAAACCAAAGGCACTTCCAAAGACAAAGTACTAAACTTTTGACCTAAACCCCGAAACCCCAATGTGCGCCCGGGCTTTCGGGAGACCTCGCCCACCCCCCCCCCCCCCCCCCCCCGCGCCTCCGGGGGGGCCATACAACTAAAACGAATCACCGAATCGAGTTGTTCTAAGTCTAGGACGTTCATGAAAGTGAAGTGCAAAGAAGTGGCTGGGATCTGGGGCGGTATAGAAACTCCACTCCGGGGGGTTGCATCGGGTGATATCGGGCTACATCGGGATTCTGCCCATAGAGCTTTGAATTTTTGTTCAGCATCCAAACCCTGCAACAACCGTTTATCATCCTAAAACCCAAACTAAACCCCTAAACCCCTAAACCCCTAAACCCCTAAACCCCTAAACCCCCAACACCTAAACCCCTAAACCCTAAACCCCTAAACCCCTAAACCCCTAAACCCCTAAACCCCTAAACCCCTAAACCCCTAAACCCCTAAACCCCTAAACCCCTAAACACCTAAACCCCTAAACCCCTAAACCCCTAAACCCCTAAACCCCTAAACCCCTAAACCCCTAAACCCCTAAACCCCTAAACCCCTAAACCCCTAATCCCTTTTCGTCCGGTCACCCGGTCCTGGAGCCTCGCGGGAGATTTCTTTGGCTTCTTTGGAGAAGCAGCCTCCTCCTGCCGAACACCCGAACCCCTAAAGCCCCTAAAGCCCTAACGCCCTAAAGCCGTACAGCCCTAAACCCTAAAGCCCTAAACCCGAAACCCGAAACCCTAAACCCTAAAGGTCAAGGTCTCAAGGTCTTGTAAGCCTTCATAGGTGGTTGAGGGTTGAGGGTTTAGGGTTTAGGGATTAGGGTTTGGGGTTTAGGTCTTGTAACCCCCTCCCCCTAATGCTAAACCCCCCCTATAAGGCTGAGGACTTATTTCAGTAAGAATTCAGATGTCAAAATATGTTGCGCTTACTAGGGTTTTGGGTATAGGGTTTAGGGTAGAGTTTAGGGCTGAGGGCTTAACCGTGCTTGATAGGTTTTAGGGTTTAGGGTTGAAGGCTTAACAGGGCTTTGCAGGGCGTATTGGGGGGCCTTCCATGGCTTAGGGACAGGCTTGCCCTCAACCCTAAACCCTAAACCCTAAACCCTAAACCCCTCTGGCAACCTCAGAAGCGCCTGGAGCTTCTCTGGAGATTTCTTTGGCTTCTTGGGAGAAGCAGACTCATCAAGCTCCCGTTTCACCTTCCCGGCCGGGGTTCCGGTGGTTCCAGGGTTCAAGGGTTTCACCCTAAGCCCTCGACGCGAGTCCCTAAACCCTAAACCCTAAACCCTAAACTTTAAACTTCAACCCTAGACCCTAGACTCGAAGCCCATAGCCCTGAGCCCTAAGCAAGCTCTTGAAAGTGCTGAAGCCACGGTTTCAGGTTCGCAGTTTTGTCCAGGTCCAAGGCGGGCTTCCTGGGTGGCCTCTTCATGTTGAAAGCCTGAGATTCTCTTGAACCCTAGATCCTAAACCTCAAACCTCAACCCTAAACAATAAACCCTAAACCCTAAACCCACAAGCAGCATCCGGGGACCTTCGCCGGGGTCGGAGACTTCTTCGCCTTCTTGGGAGGAGCGGCCTGCTCGGCTGCCTCGGCTTCCTGGTCAGCCTCCAAGGCCTGCTTCGAAGTGGGACCGGCGTAGGGTTGAGGGTGTGGGGTTTAGGGTTTAGGGTTTAGGGTTTAGGGTTTAGGGTTTAGGGTTTAGGGTTTAGGGTTTAGGGTTTAGGGTTTAGGGTTATGGTTTAGGGTTTTGGGTTTAGGGTTTAGGGTTTAGGGTTTAGGGTTTAGGGTTTAGGGTTTAGGGTTTAGGGTTTAGGGTTTAGGGTTTAGGGTTTAGGGTTTAGGGTTTAGGGTTTAGGGTTTAGGGTTTAGGGTTTAGGGTTTAGGGTTTAGGCTCAAGAGGAGTACCGCCTAAGGGTTGTTCTAGATAAGGGTTCCCGCCCCCCCACAACCCCGACGGACTGACCGTAAACCTGAAATCCTAAACCTTCTCTCCCTATGAATATGTAAACCTTACAATGATACGTTTCGGTTTTGGGGGGTTTTTTGAGTACCCCAAAACCCCTGGCCCCTCGCTGCAGCCCAAAGACCAAGAAAAATTCCAATGGAAAAGCGCTTCTGGGAGGGTTGGGGTGATACCAAGTACATGGTGATGTAAAGGGGCTTTGCGAATCGCCGGTCCTATCAAATCCTAAACCCTAAACCCTAAACCCCAAACCCCAAACCCTAAACCCTAAACCCTTCCAACTTGTGTTTTGCAGGTTGGGTGCCTCGTGGAGGCCTGATTTTCTCAACATCAAACTGGGGGCCCTTTGGTCAAAGGCACACACAGCAGCCTGGAGGCTTAGGGCCTAGCAGAAAGCGGCGCAGAAGACGTAACCTTAGGCCGAAACCCTACACCCTAAACCAAAGAGTCCCCCCCCCCCCCCTCCCAAAAAAAAAAAAAAACTTAGCCCCGAACCGAACCACCACTGAGACTAGTCCCCATGTTCGGGCTTCGGGTTTAGGGTTTCGGGGTTTAGGGGTTTAGGGTTTAGGGTTTAGGGTTTAGGGTTTAGGGTTTAGGGTTTCGGGGTTTAGGGGTTTAGGGTTTCGAGTTTAGGGTTTCTGATGAAGCCAGTGGGCTCGCTCAATTCGTGAGACCGAGTGATGACTGGTGCATCAATCTGAGAGCGTAGAGCTTGTGGAAAAAGATGAGGATAATTCCCACCAAACCCTCCCTGGTCACTTAGGATAAGAACCCCCCCCCCAAAAAAAAGGGGGGGGGCACAACCCTATTTTAGAAACCCTGAATCCTAAATTCCAAACCCTAAACCCGAAACAACCCCAAACCCTAAAAGCCCTGCATTCTAAACCCCCAACCCTAAACCCGACATTGAAAACCCTAAACCCTAAACCGTTACCCCTCAACCCTAAACCCCTAAACGCTAAACCCTACCTTCTGAACCCTCGACCCTAAACCCCTAAACCCTAAACCCTACACCACATAACCCTACTTTGGGAACCCCTGAACCCCTAAACCGTAAACCGTAAACCCAAGACCCTAAGCCCTAAACCCTAAACCCCCAAGACCCCTAAACCCTAAACCCTAAACCCTAAACCCTAAACCTGCCTTCCTCTTCCTTGCCTTCGAAGAGCTGGGCTCCTTGGTAGCCACAAGGGTGCCCTTCTTGGGGGTTGTAAACCCTAAACCCCAAACCCTAAACCCTAAACCCTAACAATGGAACCTTGAACTAGAAAAAGGGGAGCAAAAGGGTACCACAGGGCTACCAAGGCTCCTCAGGAGCCGGGTCCTGAGCAGACTTTGCGAAAGTTTTGGGGGTTTCCGGGTTTAGGGCTTAGAGTTTGGAATCTGGGGCTGTTAGGATTTCGGTTTTGGAATTTGGGGGGTTAGGGTTTAGGGTTTAGGGTTTGGGGTCTAGGGTGTAGGGTTTAGGGTTTAGGATTTAGGGTTTAGGGTTTAGGGTTTCGGGTTTGGGGTTTGGGGTTTGGGGTTTGGGGTTTGGGGTTTGGGGTTTGGGGTTTGGGGTTTAGGGTTTAGGGGCTGGGGCTTCGGGTCTGGGGGGTTCAGGGGAGCCAGCGCCGAAAATAGAGACGACTGGAGCACGGGTCTGGCATGCCCTGCGACAGCGCCAAGCCCGACCAAGCACCCCAACAACGCCACAAACCCCAAACCCTAAACCCTAAACTCTTGACCCCGAATCTAAACCCTAAACTCTTAACCCCAAACCCTAAACCCTGAACCCTCCATTACCCAAATCGTCGAGGCCCTCAATCCTGCACCCCCAGTAGCGAAATCGGGAACCCAACTCCCAACACACCCTAAGCCCTGAGCCCTAAACCCTAAGCCCTAAACCCTGAACCCTGAACCCTAAACCCTCAACCCTAAACCCTAAACCCTAAACCCGAAACCCTAAACCCGAAACCGGCGCCTTCTTGACCTTCTTCTTCGGTTGCTCGTCTACCTCCTTCTAGGGTGGAGGGTTCAGGGTTCAGGGTTTAGGGTCAAGGGTGTAGGGTTTAGGGTTGAGGGTTTAGGGTTGAGGGTTTAAGGTTTAGGGTGTAGGGTTTAGGGTTGAGGGTTTAGGGTTGAGGGTTCAGGGTTGAGGGTTTAGGGTTGAGGGTTTAGGGTTGAGGGTTTAGTGTTGAGGGTTTAGGGTTGGGGGGGGGCTACTTGTAAGTCTCCAATTTGGAGAACAGAGTGTGGGTTTTTAAGGTATGGGTTCGGGTTTGGGGTTTGGGGTTTGGGGTTTGGGGTTTGGGGTTTGGGGTTTGGGGTTTGGGGTTTGGGGTTTGGGGTTTGGGGTTTGGGGTTTGGGGTTTGGGGTTTGGGGTTTGGGGGTTGGGGTTTGGGGTTTGGGGTTTGGGGTCCCAGTCTGGGCGTTTTGCCCGAACTGGCCCCCCCCCCCCCCCCCAAAGAATGAATATCAGACATACATTTTCTGTGTATACCTGTCTCTTTACCAAGAATAAGAATATATGTATACATACTAGGTATGACAATAAGTAGCAACCGAGTCATAGCAATAATACAGCCATCATAACAACCAGAAACAATTAACAGCAAGAAGAAGAGTGTGGTTGTCTTTGTCTACTCTGCTAGAAAGGGTAACAGAGATATATCCAATCATATCAAAATTAATTACAATAATTCAATCATCATAAGAGGAGGTAATAACAATAATTCAATCATTCGATCATAAGGAGAAGAAGAAGAAGAAGCAAGCGCTGTTTCCAGTCCTTGCTCTTCGGGGATCTCGGGGGTCTCTTCAGCGTCTCGCTGCGCGGGCAAGAACACCCCCGACAACTTGAAGCCGAGGTCTAGCGTTCAGGGTCCTAGGGTTTGAGGGTTTGGGGTTTTAGGGTTTTTGGGGCTGAAAAAGCCCTAAACACACCAGAACGTCCCGACTAAAATCCCCAGTGAAACCTTCGGAGAAAGAAACCCGAGTCGGATTCCGGCTTTGCTTGTTCAGGGCGGCTAGGTCGCCACATAGCAACCTAAACCCTAAACCCTAAATCCTAAACCCTAAACCCTTCAGGCTTTGCCTGCTTGATCTTCTTCGGAGGCGTCGGCTGCTCTTCCTCGGTCTCCTGAGGCCCTACACCCTCAAAAAAAGACAGGATGGGGCTGAAGGGTTCCCAAGGGTGCAGGTTCAGGGTTAGGAGTTTAGGCCCTAAACCCTGAACCCTAAACCTAAACCCTAAAACCCAGGGCTCTGGGATCTCAGGTGGGGTTTAGGGGGTGCGCCACAACGCGCCCTCGAAGAGTCCCCCCCAAAAAGAAGAACACTCAAAACCTCAGCTGCTTATACACGTGGGGGTTTCCGATATTTGCGGTCCCTTGATAAGGGGTTTCTGTTCTGTTTGGGGTATAAAAGAGGTCCACCCTAAACCCTAAACCCTAAACCCTAAACCCTAAACCCTAAGCCCTAAACCCTAAACCCTCCTTATGAAATACACATATGGCTAATCTCGCATATGCAATTTGCCACGGGATGCTTAAGGGGTAGCCGAGGCTGTGATGAGCCAAGGTTCCTGAAAGAATTGTGGACTAGGGTTTAGGGTTTAGGGTTTAGGGTTTAGGGTTTAGGGTTTAGGGTTTAGGGTTTAGGGTTTAGAGTTTGGGGTCCGCGGCCGTTCTTTCAGTCTTCAGACCCGAGCCTCCCTGCGCATCTGAAGCAACCTTTGGACACCTCCATGTGCCCGCAAACCCCAACATGACAGGGTTAGGGTTTAGGGTTTAGGGTTTAGGGTTTATAGGGTTTAGGGTTTAGGGTTTAGG
>CAJNDS010001136.1:115659-123159 GCA_905221605.1 Symbiodinium natans | reverse complement strand
ACCCAACTCCGACATGCCGGGCACCCTAAGCCCTAAGCCCTAAACCCTAAACCTTGAGAAATACGTGGGGGGAATCTGACAGAGAGACACACACACACACACAAGGTTTCGCAGCTTGCGTACTTCTTTCCGGGGACTTCTGCTCAGATGCCAGGACTTCACGGTGTCTGGGGAGCCGATGTTGGGGTTTAGAGTTTAAGGTTTAGGGTTTAGGGTTTAGGGTTTAGGGTTGAGGGTTGAGGGTTGAGGGTTTAGGGTTTAGGGTTTAGGGTCGCCACTGATTTTCCCTTCGCTTCTGTACATGTTTGAGTCTCGGGTGAAGGCAAAAGACCATTGGTCCTTGCTTCATAGGCCGCACTGGAGATTCCAAGGAGCTTGGTGCGATCTGTGGTGGAGCATTCAGGGCTGAGGAGTTGCGCTTTAGGGTTTAGGGTTTAGGGTTTAGGGTTCAGGGTTTAGGGTTTAGGGTTTAGGGCGGTTTCGGGTTTACGATAATTTTTATAGCTTTACTGTTCCGGACACCAGTGGGCTTTGGAGTGTTTCGCAAATTCTGCTTTTGCCAGTGCTGCCTCGGAGGGGGCTAGAATCGAGAATACAGGATTTTGCTGCAGAAGTGCGTAACGAGTAGAAGCCGAAGTTGATCCCAAATATATTATACCAATTTTATTATCTTGCATTATATTATGTTCTGTTATGTTATATTTTGTTATGCTATATGATTATGATGATGATGATTATTATTATGACTATTTGTATTGTTGTTGTGATTTTTATTGTTACTGTTACTGTTACTGTTACTGTTACTGTTACTGTTACTGTTACTGTTACTGTTATTGTTATTGTTATTGTTATTGTTATTGCTATTGTTATTGCTATTGTCATTGTCATTGTTATTGTTATTGTTATTGTTATTGCTATTGTCATTGTCATTGTTATTGTTATTGTTATTGTTATTGTTATTGTTATTTGTTATTTGTTATTTGTTATTTGTTATTTGTTATTTGTTATTTGTTATTTGTTATTTGTTATTTGTTATTTGTTATTTGTTATTTGTTATTTGTTATTGTTATTGTTATTGTCATTGTCATTGTCATTGTCATTGTCATTGTCATTGTCATTGTCATTGTCATTGTCATTATCATTATCATTATCATTATCATTATCATTATCATGATTATATATTTTAAGACACAGCTCCATGAGAGCACCAAGATCTGTCTCTCGCAGGTGTTCAGCGAAGGCGGGTGCCCGAAAGGGCGCCGAAAACATGTCTTCCGAGGCAGGGCCTCTCGCCCTCATCCCCTAAAGAAATTCAGGGTTTAGGCCTGAGGCCCCACCCTAAACATCCCGAAGCACTAACACAAGTACTACTACGAATACGAGTACTATACTAGCCCTAAACCCTAAACCCTAAACCCTAAACCCTAAACCCTAAACCCTAAACCCTAAACCCTAAACCCTAAACCCTAAACCCTAAACCCTACGAATATCAACATTCAGATTCAAAGGTGCCGGGGCCCCTTGCTTCTGTTTGGGGCCCTTATGAAGTTTAGGGCTTCGGGGGCTGTGGGTTCAGGGAAGGCTTGGGCCGGGTTTAGGGTTTAGGGTTTAGGGTTTAGGGTTTAGGGTTTAGGGTTGAGGGTTGAGGGTTGAGGGTTGAGGGTTGAGGGTTGAGGGGTTGAGGGTTCGCAGGTCGCTGTTTTGCTACCCATGCTAAAACCCTAACACCCCAAAACCCTGTTCTCGCGGGCTCGTGCCCCTGCGTGCTTCACCCGACTCACCCGACGAGCGTTGCGCAGGCAGAGACCTCCTGTTCAGAATATAGGGGTTCGGGGCTGTGATTGGGTTTAGAGTTAGGGCCAGGGCTTAGGATGTTCAAGGGAACCAAAGGAGAATGAAGGGCTATAATTGCAAGGTATGTTGGTACTTCACAAATATGGGAACGGTACCTTGATGTACAGGGCTCCGCACCCTGAACCCTGAGCCCGCTTGTGTAAGCTTCGAGAACCCAAAACTCGCCAAGCCCCTCAACCTGACCCTTAAACCCACACAAATGTTATGTATGCATGGATGTATGTATGTATATACATTTTTATACACACACATATATATATATATTCATACTTATATTTATCTGTTTACATGCTAAATTTTTCTTCAAATTTATATCTATATCTATACTTATATGTATATATATGGGCTGCCGCCTATCCCCCCCCCCCTGCATTTTCGATGTCTTCATACAGTACTAGTAGGCACTCTTTCAGTGAGTAGCCGAACTAGAAACTATAGCACAGCCATGTCTATAAACATAGCTACTGTTTAAGCCTACCACCCGTAAACGCCCAAACCCAAGCCTTCCCCCCCAACAGGGCTGAAATGAAGATATTTGCTCACAGTACTCCCGTGTTCCCGCGGGCATCCAGTAGGTACTCTTTCAGTGTCTTGATACAGTAGCCTAACTAGTAACTATAGCACAGCCATGTCTATAAATACAGCTACTGTTTATAAACAGACGCTGTTTATAAACACAGCCACTGCTTATAAACGCAGTCACATCAAACATCTAATAACCCTACCACCCGTAAACGCCCAAACCCAAGTAAACCATTTCAACCATTTCAACCGTTTTAAATCCTTGGATGAAAAAACAACCATTTCAACCATTTCAACAGTTTTGGAATGGGTGAAATGGTTTAGTATTAATAGTACTAATAGTATGAATAGTATTAGTCATATTAGTAGTATTAGTAGTGTTAGTAGTATTAGTAGTATTAATAGTATTAATAGAATTAAAAGTATTCATAGTATTCATAGTATTCATAGTATTAATAGTATTAATAGTATTAATACTATTAATAGTATTAATAATATTAGTAGTATTAATAGTATTAATAGTATTAATAGTATTAATAGTATTAATAGGCGCCGAAGGTATAAATGCCCAGACTCTTAGGTTTAAATGCATATAAAGTTTAGGAATTTAAGCCTCAGGCTTAGGCATTTAAACCTTCAAACCCTATAGGGTTTAAAGGCTTAGGGCTTTTCAGGGTTTATCTCTAAAGCCCTGACATGGGGTTGAACCCTGCCTATAGAGTTTTAACCTTACAGGCGTCAGCCCCTAAAGCTTAATTCCCATAGGGTTATGCCTATGTTTGTACAGTGTAGGGCTTGCCTCCTGTGGAAATGCAAACGAAAACTTAGTACCCACATCATGCATGTATATAGATATCAAATACAGATAATGGAGAAGGAAGGACGGTAAGCCTCGAGCCATAAGACTAGGAAGTATTCGGGCGCATAGGGTGATGCGAAATATCTTTGACTATAAGCCCCGGGGATGCGAGAATACTGTGAGCAAATATCCTTTCACTATTTCCTGGGACCACCTGCCACCTGGGGCGTATGTGGCGTTGATCAAAAGAAAAAGGTCTAATGAGTATTGAATATACAATAATCAGAAAATAATACATATAGCACCTGTTTAGAAACACCGACCCTGTTCATAAACACCGCTTCCCAACAAAAAATATAAAACGATGAAGTTGGCGTTGACTTTGCGCTACCTGGACAGGGGGACGAATAGGGTTTAGGACTTTGTTCTCGTTTCCGTGGGGCCTACATGTAATACAATAATATACCTACACTATGTGGGTAGAAGTTTCACCTTTTCATACAACACATATACATACATACACAGAGGGTTTAGGGTTTACTGCCAGCGCCAATGCAGCAACGAACCAAAGAACCAATGAACCAATGTACCAATGTACCAATGTTTTCGGCCCATGGTTGGTACAAAGGACGACCCAGCCCAAAACCATCGATTTCAATACTAAAAAATCTTTTCTTTTCATTGCGGGCCAGGGCAGATCCTGAATTCCCCTTCCTTTAGAGAGCTTCTTGAAGCCTTTGCGTCCTCTTGGGCCTTTTGGGTTTTTTGAAGCCTTTTTGAAGCCTTTTGGTGGCTCTTGGGGCTTTCTGGGGCTTTCCTGGCCCTTTTCGGTTAAAATGGAGGGGTGCCCAAAACCACCGATTTCAGTACTAAAAAATCGCCCTTTCATTGCGGGCCAGGGCAGATCCTGAATTCCCCCTTCCTTTTGAGAGCTTTTTGAAGCATTTTCGAGCCTTTTGGGTTTGTTTTGGCCTTTTCGGGAAAAATGGAGGGTGCCCAAGAACATCGATTTCAGTACTAAACAATCGCACTTTTCACTGCGGGCCAGGGCAGATCCTGAATTCCCCCCAGTCGCTGTTCTTGCGATGCGCTTGCGGTATTTGGGCTCATACTCTGTTGGGCATTAGGGTTCATCTCAGCGTTCAGGGCATGTGCAAAGTCGGGGTCGAAACCTGCCACGGCGTGTCACAATGAATTTCTTTTTGCCTCTCAGACAAGATCTGCCGAAACCTGTGCATGATGGCTCCATGCCGTTGTTTTATGGCTCTATGACACTGCTGTAAACATACGTCGTTGTCATGACGAAAAATGGCCCAAGGGTCCCTGCGTAGCCCACGCCTTGAGATGTACAGAAAGAAGACGGCGAGGTTGGGTCTTACGGGCAGTTCCCCACTTTACACGGCCTCCATGACTCTGACGCCCATTAACAGATTAGGGTTTAGGGTCTGCCGGCATTGCAACGACTTGGCGCTGTTAGGGCTTTAGGGTTTGCCTTAGCATCGGTTTTTTGAACAGAGTCTTCTGCCGAAGCGAGTTTCTCAAAGACCCCAAACCCTGAACCCTTAAGGGGCTTATCCATAGGCTGCACGCCATCTATATAGGTTTTTTGTTTCCTTTTTTTGTTTTTTTTGGGGGAGAGGGGGGGTGGGAACAACCTCTAAACTCTGTTAGGCTCGGAGGAATGGTAACTTCCAAGCAAAAATGTTGCCCGCAATACCTTGCCAAACAATGCTCAGGACCGGGTAGAGGAACTGGTTGAATATATACAGTTGAGGATGTGCATGTTGCAATAGATCCAGTAGTATCGCTACCAACGGGTTGATCAGGAGGCCAATCCCTTTCAACAAGTACCACCCATGGGTCGCGATCTCCACGAGGATAACTTCAGGGCGCTACCCTGAAGGGGTGAGTAATCTAAGCTCGAGATACCCACCGGTTGCCCGTTAGAACGGTCTACCTCTCCCTCAATCTCACTCAACCTCTAGTTCCCTGTGCTCAAGGCTTCCCTCTTTGAAAGCTTCAGGTCGCCGAGGTCCAAGCGCCGGTTCAGGAAAAGCTGTACAAGCAGGGGGGCTGCCAAAAGGCTATTGTCTGCAAAAGTGGCTCAAAGAGCTCTCCGAGCCTAGCGCACTGCGGGAACATATACATCGCAGCATGGCTCTATATAATTCCTTTCCAAACGTCACGTTTATCTCCCATCTCCACGGGTCCAACCCGACATACTCATCCTACCTTCCTGAACACAAGCCCCCTGCTACTTTGTTTGACGCACGAAACAAACTCTAAACCCTAAACCCTAAAATCCCCGGGTGGCACCGCCTTCTGCTGTAGCCAGCGGCCCAGGAAGACCTCAGGCAACCCAGCAACCATACTGCTATAAAGGGGTTTAGGGTTTAGGGTTTAGGGTTTAGGGTTTAGGGCTGTGGCCACGCATGAAGGGTTTAGGGTTTAGTTGGGTTTAGGGCTTCGGGTTACGGTTTAGGGTTTAGGGTTTAGGGTTTAGGGTTTAGGGTTAGGGTTTAGGGTTTAGGGTTCAGGGTTCAGGGTTTAGGGTTCAGCATTTCAAGTCCAAGCATTCACTAGTCAAGAAATTAATTACTCCAGAAAAATACCCACCCGCCCAAAGAATCCCACAACATTAAGAAACTATCTCACTTATGGCACGACCTTGCCCAATTAAAAAATGACCTTGCCCAATAAAAAAATGGCCTTGCACAGCAATGACCTTGCCCAATAAAAATATGACCTTCGCCTCCTCGATGGCTTGGGTGGCGATCTTCGCTGACACGCCTTCCCAAAGAGACGCATCTTCGCGAATCAGGACCGGAATGCTTGCCTCAGCCCGACGCACGAAGATTTTTGCCAACGACTGCTCCATGGCGTTGCCTAAAAGGGTCGGGGCACGTAACTCGGATAGCTTGTGCTTGGAATGCTGCTGCATGTTTTCCGCTCTCCGATGCTGCATCGCACTACTGCGTGAGCTTCCATGCTGTACGACCTTGACTTTTCTGCGCAAGCGCCACACGGTGTCGACATGTTCTACAAAAACAAAACCTACCAGCCCGCCGCATGCAGCGGCTGGCGGCTCTTCAGCTGACGACAAACATTGCCCTACACCTGCACGTGCGTGCCTCTGGCACACACTGCCCCGACCGATCATCACGGCAAATGCTCACTTCACGCCTACGCATGCCGCCGGACGTAGTCGAAAAACTGGTTGAGCATCTGCCTCGGGCTACGCGAGCGACCTCGGGCTTGGCTCCTGGATGTCGAGCGGGCTCGACTTGAAGGGCGGCTCTCGGAGCGCCGCTTGCGCATAGACGCACCGCTCCTGCAGCGAAACAGGAATGTTGCCCTACACCCCAATACCCTCAAGCCTATGCAGCTGCAGCTCCGTCCCAGCTTCTCCTTGAGCATGGCTTCCGCACGCGGGTCACTGAGCGTCCCTGGGATCGTGCCATGCGTGGTGGAGACCTGGCTCGGACGGAGGAACGCGCGGAGGAACACGGTCGGGTAGATCTCGAAGAGCCTCTGCGTGCCGTCGTCGGGCTCCGCCTCTTCGCTGCGCGACCACTGCGACCCTCGTTGCGGTGATCGCTGGCTGTCGGGTCCGGATTGCGAATCTCGTCATCCCGACGTTTTTCCACAATCTTCTCAGCCGACAGCACACAGGCGTTCCACGGCTCACCCCTTTCTCCCATTCCAGGCACGCAATGTGCTTGAGGCTGTACTTGTCGTGCTGGTCTTTCGCCGACGCGTAGGTAGCCACATGTTGCTTGCAGACCTTGCACTCCACCTTGCGTCCACGGCCTTGCTCCTGGAAGGGAAAACTTTTGCGACGCAAATCGCCACACAACCCCGCCACCGCGTCCTTGCTCTCCGAGCGCTCACGTTTCGCAGGCACCGCAGACATGGCGCAATACACCTGCATGTGTCACAGCTCTCGCACTTCTATAGGCCATGACCTACCATCACGATTTTACGCGTTCATGCTGCCCTGCCTCGGTGATGCTGACGGCTTTACACACCTCTCTGTGCGAAACTTGCCCCCCACTCCCCCCACTCACTCCCCCACTCACTCCCCCACTCACTCCCCCACTCACTCCCCCACTCACTCACTCCCCCACTCACTCCCCCAATCACTCCCCCACTCCCCCACTCACTCCCCCACTCACTCCCCCACTCACTCCCCCACTCACTCCCCCACTCACTCCCCCACTCACTCCCCCACTCACTCCCCCACTCACTCCCCCACTCACTCCCCCACTCACTCCCCCACTCACTCCCCCACTCACTCCCCCACTCACTCCCCCACTCACTCCCCC
>CAJNDS010001136.1:37500-115559 GCA_905221605.1 Symbiodinium natans | reverse complement strand
GGTTTCCCCCCCCCCCCCCCCCGGTCGCACTGGGCCGGAGACGTGGGTTTGGTCGCACATTTCTTTGCCTGACAAGAAGAGCTTCCCAGCACTACTTGTTCGCTTAAGGACTCCAACGGTGAACAAAGCTCTTCCTTCTAAGGTCAATATCGGGCTTGTGATCTTTAAATTTTGTTGGGATGCATGAAGACTCGAACGCGAGACCAAAGCCGAAACCCTGATGTCTTGAAATCTTGACCCTAAACCCTAAACCGACCTTAAACCCCAAACCGCCTTGCTTGACAAACAGGCGCTCCAGCCATGCTTGGAAGCCTTGCGGGATTTTGCATCTGCCTGCAGCGTTGGGAGAGGGGTTAGGGATTTGCGGGCTTAGGGTTTGGAGTTTATGAGGATTTATAATTGTTTAGTTCGTTCACTTATTATATCATACCGCCGGGCAAAAGAAGCAAGTAAACGCCCGGCACACAATGTTTTGGCTATTAATGCGGCCGTACTATTTTTAATTTTAACGGGGCCGCAATAACTTCGTTCGTACACTATTAGTATTATTACACGCACGAAGTTTGCCATAATATTTATGTGATTAAGGTACGAAATTCTATTTGAACGAGATACGATATTCATGATACTATATCTCCTTCTTCGAACAGTAAAGAGAGGTCCTGTAGCATAATTAATATCTGTATGACTCAAACCACGCAAGGAATATTAAATGTACAAATTAAATGAACGAAGTGAAGACCAAAAACCTGAATAATATCTTATCTGGCTTGCAAAATGTTGGGTGAATAATCCATATAAATAGGGGTAAAAGAGAACGCAGTGAGTGAACTTTCCTGATGAATAAGCGAAGCATTTGTATCATTCTTTCTCCCTTTCCAAGACCAATACTAATGGTACGAAACCCGAATTTGGGGGATGTGCTCATGAGTGCCGTTATCAGTGAACAAATGAGGGAGAAAAACCCAATATTTTATAGGCTTCTTTCTTCCTCATTCATGACTCCCTTTCTATCTCACCGAACCTGCATTGAACCCTAAACCCATTTAAGGTTTAGGGCTTAGGGTTTGCACTTGCTGCCAGCGTGCCAAGCTGCTGCGCCGCCAGGGCCTAGAAAGAATTTTGTCTCTATTACTCTTTATTGTTTTTTTTTGTTGGGGGGGGGGGGGTAGGGTTTAGGCTTTAGGGCTCGGGGGGGCGGGGAGGGGGTGGGGGGCAGGGAAACGGTACCCAATCACGAAGGCAGCAAAAGCTAGAGGCCACGACTGGGACTGGGCTATCGCACTGAGGGTCTTAAATTAGGCGCATCGCGTTCTCAAGCAAGGCGACGATCTCTGAGGGGTATCGCTTTTTGGGGGTTGGGTATCGCCTCCACAGCAAAGGGGCTCATATTTTGCCCAAAGCTACCCTAAATCCTAAATCCTAAATCCTAAATCCGAATCCTAAATCCTAAACCCTAAACCCTAAGCCCTAGAGGTGCGGGATTTAGTCGCTCCATATAAGGATTCGGTTGCCAGAGCACAGGACAAAAAAAGAGGTTGATAGACTTGGTTTAGGATTTAGGGTTTAGGGTTCAGGGTTCAGGGTTCAGGGTTCAGGGTTCAGGGTTTAGGTTTAGGGTTTCCGGTTTAGGATAGACTGGGATCCTGGATAGTCTACAGGGCAGCATCTTCACAGCTGCCACTGCGTTCTGGTTGGGGAGTTTACGGGCCACCCAACATCCCTTGCACGAGGTTGGGGGGGGGGAAGGGGGGAGGATGTGGTCTAAACCCAAATCCCTAGACCCCTACATCGTAAACTCTAAACGCTAAACCATGAACCCTGAACCTTTAACCCTAAACCCTAAAACCCTAAAACCTCAAACCCTAAACCCTAAACCCTAAACCCTACACTCTACACCCTAAACCCTACACCCTAAACCAAACCACGGCCTGTCGCTTCGCTTCTTCGGCTTCCTTCTCAGCTCTCCGCTGCTCTGCCAGGGCCCCCTGCGCACGTCTGAGGAGGCACTGTTCATCGCCACTGCGTTGGTCCCTTTAATTAATGTAGGAGCCGGCCTTGCTTATGGCCTTCTAGCTTCAGGGCGTGATGCATATGCATCCAGCACGCCATGAAACTTGCGGTCCCTCTTTTTAAAAAGCTTTTTGAAGCCTTTTCAAGCCTCTTCCTTTTCCCGGTGGTTTCCTGTCCCTTTGGGCTTTTTGAAGCCTTTTGAAGCCTTTTGGTGGCTCTTGGGGCTTTCTGGAGCTTTCCTGGCCCTTTTCGGGTAAAATGGAAAGGTGCCCAAAACCATCGATTTCAACACCAAAACCATCGATTTCAATACTAAAAAATCGCACTTTTCATTGCGGGCCAGGGCAGATCCTGAATTCCCCTTCTTTAGAGAGCTTTTTGAAGCCTTTTCAAGCCTTTTGCATCCTCTTGGGCGCTTTCCGGGCCTTTCCTCGCCCTTTTAGGCTTCTTGACTGGCGCTTGGGGCTTTCTGGCGCTTTCCTGGCCTTTTTCGGGAAAAAGGGAGGGGTGCCCAAAACCATCGATTTCAGTACTGAAAAATCGCACTTTTCATTGCGGGCCAGGGCAGATCCTGAATTCCCCTTCTTTAGAGAGCTTTTTGAAGCCTTTTCAAGCCTTTTGCGTCCTCTTGGGGGCTTTCCGGTGCTTTCCTGGCCCTTTTGGGCTTTTTGAAGCCGTTTGAAGCCTTTTGGTGGCTCTTGGGGCTTTCTGGGGCTTTCCTGGCCCTTTTCGGGAAAAAGGGAGGGGTGCCCAGAACCATCAATTTCAGTATTAAAAAATCGCACTTCTCATTGCGGGCCAGGGCAGATCCTGAATTCCCTCCCTCTTCAAGCCTGTTGCGTCCTCTTGGGGGCTTTCCGGTGATTTCCTGTCCCTTTTGTGTTTTTTGAAGCCTTTTGAAGCCTTTTACTGGCTCTTGGGGCTTTCTCCCTAAATTGGAGGGGTGCCCAAAACCATCGATTTCAGTACTAAAAGATCGCACTTTTCATTACGGGCCAGGGCAGATCCTGCTTTTACAACAGAGCCTTTTGAAGCCTTTTCTAGCCTTTTGCGTCCTCTCAGGGGCTTTCCGGTACTTTCCTGGCCCTTTTGGGCTTTTTGAAGCCTTTTGAAGCCTTTTGGTGGCTCTTCCCCGTTCCAAGGCATCCCCACGAGTAAGGGGCTTTCCCTGTAAGACGCTTCCCCGAGAAAGGGTTTCCCCGTCAGGGGCCGACCCCAGACGCGAAATGGCTGGTTGGTGTTGCGCCGACTAAAGCCCACTAAAAAGGAAACAACAAAAAACTAAGCCCCCTTGATAGGGGGTTGGGGGTAGAAACCCTAAACCCTAAAAGGGTTGAGTCTGGGTGGGTCTAGGGTGGGTGTCACCGAGCTAAGCTAGAGCGAGCGGCTCGGGGTGTTTTACACCCGAGCAAGCGAACACGACCTACACACCCTAAACCCTAAACCCTAAACCCTAAACCCTAAACCCTAAACCCTAAACCCTAAACCTTAAATAAATAAAAATTGTACGTGGTACCATTCTGAATTTTCCAAGGCTCAATCAAAGCCTCTCTGAGCCTCTTGAAAACCTCTTGAGGACCTCTTGAGAAGGAATTTATTCTTCCTATATGAAGGGGTTGAGAAGGCTCAAAGCCTCTCTCAGCCTCTTGAAAGCCTCTTTAGGACCTCTTGAGAAGGAATGTATTCTACCTACATGAAGGGGGTTGAGAAGGCTCAAAGCCTCTCTGGGCCTCTTGAAAGCCTCTTGAGGACCTCTTGAGAAGAAATTTATTCTATCTATATGAAGGGGGTTGAGAAGGCCTCTCTGAGCCTCTTGAAAGACTCTTGAAGACCTCTTGAGAAGGAATTTATTCTACCTGTATGAAGGGGGTTGAGAAAGCTCAAAGCCTCTTTGAACTTCGTGAAAACCTCTTGAGGACCTCTTGAGAAGGAATTTATTCTACCTATATGAAGGGGGTTGAGAAGGCTCAAAGCCTTTCTGAGCGTCTTGAAAGCCTCTTGAGGACCTCTTGAGAATGAATTTATTCTACTGACCCAATGTACCAATGTAGCGATGTACCAATGTACCAATGATTTCGGCCCATGATTGGAACAAAGGACGACCCATAACCCAATGTACCAATGTACCAATGATTTCGGCCCATGATTGGTGCAAACATCCTATGCACCAATCATGGGCCGAAATGATTGGTACATTGGTACTTTGGTTCATCCTATGCACCAATCATGGGCCGAAATGATTGGTACATTGGTACATTGGTACATTGGTACATTGGTACATTGGTACATTGGTACATTGGTACATTGGTACATTGGTACATTGGTACATTGGTTCATCTTGTGTACCAATCATGGGCCGAAATGATTGGTACATTGGTACATTGGTACATTGGTACATTGGTACATTGGTACATCGGTTCTTCATTGGTTCATGCTATGTCCCAGTCATGGGCCGAAATGATTAGGACATTGGTGCCTTGGTGCGGTTGGGGTTATGTCCCAATCATGGGCCGAAATGATTGGGACGTTGGTACGTTGGTGCGGTTGGGTTCTTGTCCCAATCATGGGCCCAAATGATTGGGACGTTGGTACGTTGGTGCGGTTGGGGTCTTGTCCCAACCATGAGCCGAAGTGGTTTGGACAGTGGTACGTTGGTGCATTATTTTATTGGTGCATTGGCACACATAATGAAAAACATCGAGCGCAGACAAAGTGCAAGAGACAGAAATTGCAGAAAAGGTAGGGGGGGGATAGGCGTGTACCCATATATATCCATATATATATATATATATATATATTTACTTATTTATTTATGTATTCATTTATTTATATCTATTTATATCCATATTTATATCTAGATTTATATGTTTATTCTATTTATATTAATATTTTAATTTATATTTTTATTGATATTCAGATTTTCTATATTGGTATTGATACTTAGAGTTATGTAAATATTTTTATATTCATAACTCTTCCAGGTATGTTTGTATTTTGTTAGCTGTATATGCCTATGAATACATGCAATAGTACCCTAAACCCTAAACCCTAAACCCTAAACCCTAAACCCCGAGGAGCCTTCAGACTCCCACGTCTTCGCGTGGTGGCGAAGTCGTCGCAGGCAAACCAGGCCAGGAAGAACTGGTACGAAAGAATGGCCGACCTTCAGGGCTGCGGGAGGGTTTAGGGTTTAGGGTTTAGGGTGTAGGGTTTAGGGTTTAGGGTTTAGGGTTTAGGGTTTAGGGTTTAGGGTTTAGGGTTTAGGGTTAAGGGACATAGGTCCCTCCAAACCCTCATTCCCGACACACCAGACCCTGCACCCTAAACCCTGGACCCACCCAGGGAGGTGCTTCAGGAAGCCTTCATCAAGGGCTTCAAGATGCTTCAAGTATCTGGGGCTCTTGGAGTTGCCCATAACAACTCGCTGGTTTGCGACTTAGGTTTAGGGTTTAGGGTTTAGGGTTTAGGGCTTAGGGTTTAGGGCTTAAGGCTTAGGGTTTAGGGCTTAGGGTTTAGGGCTTAGGGTTTCGGGCTTAGGGTTTAGGGTTTAGGGTTTAGGGTTTAGGGTAGGTCTGAGGTTTCGAACCCTTCTTGGATCCTTCGCCGTGCTCATGGCTTCGGGGTGTCAAGTTCGGCCCACAGGTCGCCAGAGCCCCGAAACCCTAAGCCCTAAACCCTAAACCCTAAACCCTAAGCCCCAAACTACAAAACAGAGCCGAGGAGCACTTCGCAGAGCCCGAAGAGGCGGCCTGTCACCTTTGGGGCGCCGCGATGAGGGTGACAGGGCTCAGACTTGGAGCTCCAGGGTGCTTCGTAACCCAATTAGAGGGTTTAGGGTTTAGGGTTTAGGGTTTAGGGTTTGGGGTTTGGGGTTAGGGGTTTAGGGGTTTAGGGGTTTAGGGGTTTAGGGGTTCGGGTTTAGGGTTTAGGGTTTAGGGTTTAGGGTTTATGTAGCTATCACCCACCTTTTAGCTCCTTAGGTATAATTGGGTTAGAAGTACATTCTTCGTTATTCATTGGGTTACCAAGTACCATGAACCTCCAAGCACAGGGGCTCAGACGGCTTCAAGGGGGGCTAAGGCGTATGACGTACATGTCTGAGGCCCGGCCACACCTCAAGACCCAAAACCCTCAACCGTGAGCCGAAAGCTTGCACCAAGACGAGCGCAACATCCGCTGCAAGCCCTTCACCTTAGGGTTTAGGGTTTAGGGCTTAGGGTTTAGGGTTTAGGGTTTAGGGTTTAGGGTTTAGGGTTTAGGGTTTACACATAGGTCATTGCACTGCTCAGCACTCAAGGAGACGTAAGGGCCTTAGGGCTGAGAGTTTCGCGAAAGGCCCCACAAAAAGGCCCAGGTCCGATCCCTCGCCTTAGTGGGGTTGAGGCTTTGGGCCCCGAAACCCCTAAACCCTCAAATCTCCCCGAGATGACACACAGGTTTTCAGGGTCAGGACCCCAAAGCCCTAACACCCGAAACCCCTGCACCATCTACATCCCTAAACCCTGAGCCACGGAACCTAGACCCCTAAACCCCGAGAGCCCCTGAAGCCCTAAACCCCTAGAGCCCCTGAAGCCCTAGACCCTAGCAAGAAGATCCAAGCAGCATCCAGCCAGGCAAAGTGGTGGACCGCGGCCTGGAGTGGACATTCTTTCAGGGGCCCTTTTGGAGGGGCTTCCTGGGGCTTAAAGGAGTCTAGCCCCCACAAAAAGCGGGAACAGACGCACCTGCAGGGCATGCTCGAAACTGAGGGTTTTGGATTGAGGCTTTCGTTTCGGGGGGGGTGGGGGGGTAGGGGGACTCCTCTGGCTGCCAGGGCTGTTTTTGGGGTGCAGGGCTTAGTGTTTGGGGTTTAGGGTTTCGGGCTTAAGGCTCAGGGCTTTCAGGGTTTCATCATTGGAGTGTGGACATGAACCCGGTTTTTTAAAGGGTTTTGGGGCTTCAAAGGGGTGGTTGTCAAATTTCTGATCCCCTTTGGGCGTGCCCTAAATAGTAGGTGCCGTAGTATACTAGGGATCCAAAAAGGGACCATAATTTTGACAAACCACCCATATAGGGGTCGGAACGATTACTAATCATATTCCCTTATGGCCCCTTTGTAAATCTACTCTAGTGACACCCCCCCCCCCCCCAAAAAAAAAAAAAAAAACTGTTCGAATTATTAAGGCCCCTGTGTTAGGGAGTTAGGCCCCTGCTCCGAAGTTTCCCCAAAAAGACCCTTCTGGGGTTACTCCTGGCGCCAAGCAGTCCAGACCTGATTCTTCAAGGTCCAGAATATTTACGCCCTAAATTTGGGATGTTCCCGCTTCTACTAACAGCCCTTAATAGGGATTATAGTACCCCCTAGTTGTAATCCCTATGAAGGACTGTTAGTATAAGGGGGAACATCCCAACCATAAACCCCGAACCCTCGACCGGGTCTGCGGCCGCGGTGGGCAGCACGAAATGCAAGGCGATGATACACCATGCCTTTGTGAAGGGACATTGCAGGACAACCCTACACCCATGGATCATATATATATATATATATACACACATATTATATATTCTCATATATATATATATACATATACATATATATATATATATACATATGTAGCCCCACCCCACCTCGAGCGACCTACCCTTTTCTGACCTTGTCTCAGGTCACCTAGCTGCGTACGAGCAGTGTGAGGCTTGATCGTTATCTTTCTTTGTACCACAGAGAAGAATCAACAATCAACGCCAGAAGGCACAAAAGCAGAGCCAAAAACCCCCACCCCCCTTAAAACCCAAACGACAAAAACAAATTCGGCACGTCGTTTCTAACTGGTCCAAGAATTGTGGGACTGTCCCGAGAAATTGTACATTGGGTGTTTTTGTTATCTTGGGTCTGTGGGTGTTTGTTGGTGGTGCTGTTGTGGCTTTCTGGCCTCGGTTTTTGGACTTACTATCTTGGCTTGTTCAGGGTTTAGGGTTTAGGGTTTAGGGTTTACGGCTATCAGGGTTTAGGGTTTAGGGTTTAGGGTTCAGGGTTTAGGGTTTAGGGCTTGGGGTTTAGGGTTGAGGGCTTAGGATTGCAGATTTCCACAAAGGCTCAAGAGCATTTTTACGCCCGGGCTTGCATGGCGCTTCTCTCTGGTCGTCGAATTTCCCCGCCTTTGTGCTGGCCCTTACCTACGCAAAGCTTGACGCATGATGCGAAGCAAAGATGTGCTTTTCGAGGCTTCGTGACCTTACAACCCGAAGATGGTTCAGGGTTCGGGTTTTTGGGGGCTTACTGCCCCTTAAGCCATCCGAAAGCCCGCAATGTCTACACTCGCGACCACAATGTACGAGGACCTCAAAACCCTCTGAGGAATGTTTCTGCGCGTGATCCTCTTGAACCCAATCAGGGAAATACAAGGACTTCCCAACCCTAAGCCGTAACCCCTGAACCTGGGCGCCTTGTATCGGAGCCGCGCGTGCCTCGCCGCCAACACTCTCAAGGGGGCAAGTCTTGCTATAGAGTTCTTAAGTGACCCTCAACCCTAAATCCTCAACCCTAAATCCTAAACCCTACGGTTCATGGGGCGGCTAGGGCGTTACGAACCTCCCATGAACCCCCCTAAGATCAGGTCATGTCATAGGTTCGGTTGGCCTGAAAGGTCCCTGGCCCCCTTCTTGGACCCGAACTTTGGGGGCTAAAGGGCCTTCTTTATGTCGGGACTACAACCCTTAAACGCTAAATCCCTAAACCCTAAACCCTAAACCCTCAACCCTAAACCCTAAACCTAAACCCCTAAACCCCTAAAACCCATAAACCCTTCATCCCTGCGGCCGCAAGGGTCTTTGAGCCATCCCGAAACTCCTCATGCAGGGGGACTGTGCCCTCACGATGGGTTACCCTAAACCCTAAACCCTAAGCCCTAAACCCTAAACCCTAAACCCTAAGCCCTAAACCCTAAACCCTGGACCCTGAACCCTAAACCTCAAAGCACCCCCGAGCCGATCACTTCGACCACTCCCATGTCTGCTCGGAGGCACCGCGTAGACCACTGCCCGAGCTCATCGTCCTCGGGTTTAGGGTTTAGGGTTTAGGGTTTAGGGTTTAGGGTTTAGGGTTTAGGGTTTAGGGTTTAGGGTTTAGGGTTTAGGGTTCGGGGTGATGAGGAGCAACCCTCATTCCCAAGACCTGAACTCGAAAGGCTCTTTAGGGTTTCGGGTTTGGGGTTCCTCAACCCGAAACTCTAAAGCCTGGGGGCCCTACTCCCCGAAACTCTGACAACTCGCGCACAGGTTCCCGAGCCACCTCTTGTCCCGCGGCGGCCGTGAGGGGCATATTCGCCTGGGATAAGGTGGATCCTAAACTCTACACCCTAAACCCCTAAAACCAAAACCCTAAACTTCTAGACCCTAAACCCCTAAGCCCCTAGACCCCTAAACCCCTAAACCCCAAACCCTAAACCCCAGACCGCAGTGCCAGACGCAGGCCTGGCTGAAACTCGGACCCTTCAAACCCCTTTAAAAGAAATCCCATCGAAACCCGTCTACATGCCTGTGGCTTTCTGATTAGGGTTTAGGGTTTAGGGTTTAGGGTTTTGGGTTTAGGGTTTAGGGTTTAGGGTTTCAGCCCCGCCTCAGAATCCGAGTCTCCAGTTCCGTCCCATATAGAAAAACCAACAAAGAGGGGCGGGGGTTTGGGTAGCTTAGGGCTATGGGCTTATGTTCTCAACACATGGAGAAGGGGGGGAGAATGTTTGTGGAGGCTCCTGGCAAACACCTGCAGGCCCTAAACCCTCAACATCCCCAAACTCAACTCCAGCCCAAAACCCGAAACCCTAAACCCTAAACCCTGAACCCTAAACTCCTAAACCCTAAACCCCTGAAACTTATATATCCCGAAAGACCCCGACAATCCCCCTTGAACCATCCCTAGGCTGGTACACCCTTCGTGCAGGCCCGGCCCTAAACCCTAAACCCTAAACCCGAAACCCCAAGCCCTAAGCCCTAACCCTAAACCCTAACCCCTAACCCCCTAAGCCCTACACCCTAAGCCCTAAACCCTAAACCCTAAACCCTAAACCCTAAACCCTAAACCCTAAACCCTAAACCCTAAACCCTAAACCGGGCCGGGCACGTAGGCGAGCACCCCGAAGACCATGGAGGCCACCGTGAGAGCCGTGCAGCCGTAGTGCATCACAGGTCCTGTGGATTGGGGTTTAGGGTGTAGGGTTTAGGGTTTAGGGTTTAGGGTTCAGGGTTCAGGGTTCAGGGTTCAAGGTTCAGGGTTCAGGGTTTAGGGTTTAGAGATTCCCGGGGCGCGGTTTAGCTTCATTTTTTTTTTGGGGTGGGGGGGGGGGGGGGTTGGGTGTTGGCCTGCGAGATTTCGGGCCTCGCCGTGGCCCGGCTGCGCTTACGTGCTCCGCTCTCTTTTTGTTTTCAGGGCGCAGCTGCTACCGGCCGCCACCGGCTGCTACTCTGCCACCAAGGGGTATCCGTTATTTCAAACAGTTTTGAAGCCTTTCAAAGCATCACAATGCCGCCGTCTGGCTGAAATGGACATTGCAACACGCAAAGGCTTCGGGTCCAGGGCCCAGAGGCGCCAGCCACGTAGGAAAGGTGGAAACTCAGGTAGGGCATTCGGTTTCTCTTTTTTTTGTTTGGAAACGTGGGCCTTCCGCCGGTTTAGGCTTTAGGGTATTAAGTGTATTAAGTCTTTAGCACCGTCAAGAAAGGCATCCGGCCCACTCACCACTCTACTCAAGACTGGCCGAGCTCACTCCTTCCGGGATATCCTGGGCAAGCTGTGAAACACCAACTCTTCGCGAGAAGGACGGTGCTGGCACTGCTGGTGGTGGCGGCTGAGCTGAAGTTTCCAAGTGGCGCTCGAACAGGTCCAGCAGATTCTGGCGCGAGAAGCTGGAGGAGACCATGATGTCAGTGTCTGGCCTTTGCTTGGTTGCCCAGTCAACTGCGCGGCGAAACATCTTGTCTGACTGCGCAGCCACACACATGAGAACGTCGTGACCTCCCTCCCTTTTGCCGAGCTCTTCCATGACAGGCTTAGCTTCTCGCCAATCCGCGAGTAAGAGAACCCGATCTTCACTGTCCTCCAGCCAGCTCATAAAGCTCATCGACTTCTTGAGACAGAGGAATCTGCATCCCAACGCCGTGGCAGCTTCCTTCAGCTCCTCACGCAAGCGATCATGCTGCGGCTTGAGGCAGTGCTCGAAGCACCAGACCACCCATGGGCTTGACTCATAAGACATTGGCTTCTTGCCAGGCCATGGAACCCTACAGAGCCGCCTTCAGCAGCATCTGCGCAAGGCTTGGCATTCTACATGCCCCCCTCCAACTGGAGCAAGAAGAGTCCTGGACAGGAGAGCATCAGGAAGCTCTTGGCGCCTTCCCTGAACCCATCTGAAACCCCCGGTGGCCACAAACCACTCTCCCAAAATGTCGAGGCCCTGCAGGGACTGTGCAGACTTCGCGCGCGAGGACTTCAGACTTCAGGCGCGTGGTCTTGGGGCCGAGGACTTCAGACTTCAGGCGCGTGGTCTTGGGGCCGAGCCTCCTACTTCCTCGTTGGGGCTCTATATCACACGTGTTCATTCTTTCCCTTATTTTGGGAACTTAACATGACAACACATATGTAGAATTGTAACCAAATAGGGACCCAGGCTCCGGGAAAAAACCCCACTAGTCGGAGGCACAGCTTGAGGTCGCAAATCGGTTTGAAGGGAACCAGGCTGGCCTTCCCGGCTTAAACCCCTCAACTCCCAAATTCCCAAACTCCCAAACTCATAAACTCCTAAACTCCTAGACTCCTAAACTCCTAGACCCTGCCTAAACCCCAAGCTCCTAAACCCGAAGCTCCTAAACCCTAAACTCCTAAACCCTGGAGACCTGGGCAGCCTATGGCCTCCTGGTCCATCAGCCTGCCGGGCGGCTCTTTGTTTTCAGTCGCAGGCGGCCATCTAAGAGTTCTGCACACGTCAACGCTTGATGTTGCAGTGCTGGCTGTTGAGGCGGTTTGGCACGCCGTCTGGCTGTGCAAGTACAAACGCTTCTCCGTCACCAACCGGAAAATCACAAATTATTACAGCAGCGAGCTACTGGGCGCTTCTCTAACTGTGGCTCCTCTTCAACAGGGACCACATGCATTAGAGACGTGCCCGCAGGGACAGACCATGGCGGTCCGAAAACCCGGACGCGCAAACCGCGTCCGTGAAAATTGGGCTCTTTGGGGGCATTGGGGCATTGGGCTTCGTAACATGCATTTGCAGGGCGCCAAAAATCATAGCTGTTGCAAGCCGGGCTCAAAGCGAGAGTGCACACCTCCACTGTCAGCAAAGGGCAGAAGCTTCCCTGGTTCGCACAAAGGATGCTCAGCTCCACTGACAGCCAAGGATGTTACTGGCACCTCTGGTGGTGGCAGCTGAGCTGAAGTTTCCAGGTGGCGTTCGAACAGGTCCAGCAGATTCTGGCGCGAGAAGCTCGAGGAGACCATGATGTCAGTGTCTGGCCTTTGCTTGGTTGCCCAGTCCACTGCGCGGCGAAACATCTTGTCTGACTGCGCAGCCACACACATGAGAACGTCGTGACCTCCCTCCCTTTTGCCGAGCTCTTCCATGACGGGCTTAGCTTCTCGCCAATCCGCGAGTAAGAGAACCCGCTCTTCACTGTCCTCCAGCCAGCTCATAAAGCTCATCGACTTCTTGAGACAGAGGAATCTGCATCCCAACGCCGTGGCAGCTTCCTTCAGCTCCTCACGTAAGCGATCATGCTGCGGCTTGAGGCAGTGCTCGAAGCACCAAACCACCCATGGGCTTGACATAGTGGCTATTATAGCACATTGACTTCTTGCTGCACACCGAGCGACAGGACTGCCTTCGGCAGAATCCTGCTAAGATTGGAACACTAACACCGTAGCCCCGAAGATTGGAGCCTCAAGCACGTCCGAACAGGATGCATGGTTCCTGCAACTCTCCTCTTCGTCAAGCCAACGAGCTCAGACTTCCCCTGCCGTGAACTCTGCAACGAGCTCGCACGACTCTAAACCCTAAACCCTAAACCCTAAACCCTAAACCCCTTCAGACATGGGGGGGGGGGGGGGTGGTGGTTTGGGACATGCTACAGGCATCGAGGGCCCCATGGCCAAGATCTTGCCAAGGCTCGTTCGAGGTTGAAGGGCACCTGGCCGGCACTCAAGGCTTAAGATTTAGGGTTTAGGGTTTAGGGTTTAGGGTTTAGGGTTTAGGGTCTAGGGTTTAGGGTTTGGGGTTTAGGCTGTTGGGGGGAGGAGTTGCAAGAAGGATGTAGGAGTGATGGGTTTTTCACCTTGGTTGGCCCTGCTGGTCCGCATGGCCAAAGGACCAGAAGCCTGAAACCTAAACTCCTCGAATGCCCCTCAGCTCCCTGGGGCACCAGCAGCAACACTCCGGGAAAGGCGACGTTCATGAGCCGGGAGTACATGGACAAGTACTGCATCGAGCGGTGCACCTCATGTCTCACGGCTCCGTACCCCGGATTAAGAGGTTCTGTGTTTAGGGTTTGGGGTTTGGAGTTGAGGACTTAGGGCTTAGGGTTCAAAAAGCTAGGGTTTGGGGGTTGAACTTCTGGCTATCAGATCTAAGGGTTTCAGTCCTTGCGGGGGCTGGAAACATGAGTGCTGAGAGGTTCTGATGTCCATCCTCACAGCGGCTACAAGGGCCTACGTAGTTCAGAACGAGTCTTTTGGGATAGTTTCCTACTGTAGCTACTACATAGAGTCATAGAGGTTTTCAGGGGATCATGTTGCTAGATATCTTGGGCTCCGGTCTTACCTTGCAACCGTTCAGGTTCAGAATTCTCTGAACCAGAGCGCCACGCACCGGATGCGGTTTCGGGGTTTAGGGGTTTCGAGGTGATCCGCCGAGGCCTCGGGCCGTAGGTGTATGGGCAGCACAAAGCAGGCAACACCCCCAGGACTTTTTTGTCTGGAATGGGTACCCGCCCCTAGAGGGCACTTGGGCCTGACCATTGCGGCCACCCTCAAAACCCCACCCACATCTCCTCTTCTTGCCGGTGCTACCCTGCATGCATTCCACGTCCACGCGTTGCCTCCATGGTTTCAGGAGTTTCAGGGCTCAAGCTTCAGGCCCTAAACCCTAAACCCTAAACCCTAAACCCTAAACCCTAAACCACCCCTTTTCGGGCGGCAGGTGAGGGCATGAACTGCATGTCCTCTCGACAGCAAGCGCCTCGCAGCTGATTAGGGTTTAGGGTTTAGGGTTTAGGGTTTAGGGTTTAGGGTTTAGGGTTTAGGGTTTGGGGTTTAGGGTTTAGGGTTTGGGGTTTAGGGTTTAGGGTTTAGGGTTTGGGGTTAGGGTTTAGGGTTTAGGGTGAAAAGGAAGGTGAAAGACAGAAAGGGGATAAGCAAAATGTATACCTCGGAGGAACCCCAAACGCTCAACCCCACTGGAAAAGACCCCCCCCCCCCCCAAATCCTGAACCTAGACCCCTACACCCCCAAACCCTTAACTCGAAATCCCAGAAAATAACAAACATTTTACACCCTAAACCCTAAACCCCAAAACCCTAAACTCTGAACCCCGTAAGCCGAAGAAGCCCACAACCCCCCAAAACCAACACTCCGCTACTTCTTGCTTAAAAACCTCCAAAAATCAAAATATTATTCCTTCTAAGGGTAAGATAGGGATTATTAGTCTTCATTTTTCGGGGGGCTCTTAAGCAAACAGTAGCCCGCCAAGCTCAGCAAGGTGCCGCGGCCACCTGAATCTCGTTCGGCGTGCAGTCCTCCGAGCCCAAGGATACGGTTTAGGGCTTAGGGCTTAGGGTTTAGGGTTTAGGGTTTAGTGTTTGGGGTTTAGGGGGGTCGGGTTTAGGGTTTAGGTTCATGGGTACTTATCATTAGGGTTGTAAGGACGCTAAATAAGGCCATGACGTTATAAAAGTACTCACCCTACTTATAAGTACCCATGAACCTCCAAGTAAGGTTCAGGGGTTTTGGGTCCAGGGTTTGTGAACCTGTTCAAGGTTCAGGTCCGGGGAAGTTTCGATAAGCTTCGGGGAGCTTCCTTGTTGACTTTTGAATAGTTTCAAGCTATAAGCCCTAAACCCTAAAACCCTAAACCCTAAACCCTAAACCCTAAACCCTAAACCCTAAACCCTAAACCCTAAACCCTAAACCCGAACTAGGACGTGGAGGAGGGCCCCAGAGGCTGGATGAGCCTGCGGCCCAAATGGTTGGGGACCTAAACAGAGCCCCAGGGGCTGAAAAGGTTCAAGCCTTCCGGTGTTTAGGTTTTGGGGTTTAGGGTTTAGGGTTTAGGGTTTAGGGTTTTGGGTTTAGGGTTTAGGGGTGCGGGGTTCGGGGTTCAGGGTTGTTCCGGGTTTAGGTTTTGGCGCGCATGAAGCTCTGACAGCCCGAAACGCCCTCAGTCCTAAACCCTAAACCCTAAACCCTAAACCCTAAACCCTAAAACTCGCATCCAAGCCCTGTAAAGAAGCCTGGGAACCGTACGTACTATCGCCCTGCACTGCACGCAGCACCCCAACACCCTAAGCCCCAAAACCCGAGAAACCCCGCAACCCCTCACCTGAAACCCTAAACCCTAGCCCTAAACCCTAAACCCTAGCCCCAAAACCCTAAACCCTAGCCCTAAACCCTAAACCCCCTAAGGCTCTAGGCCAAGGTGCGCCCCGCAGTCGGGCTTCGAGAAGCTGCATCAACCGCCTTCACCCCAGGAGCTTTGGGTTTGGGAGACTTTGGGTGTTCTTTCTTTCTAGGGTTTAGGGTTTAGGGTTTAGGGTTTGGGGTTTAGGGTTTAGGGTTTAGGGTTTAGGGTTTAGGGTTTAGGGTTTAGGGTTTAGGGTTTAGGGTTTAGGGTTTAGGGTTGGTTCGGGAGAGCTTGGGAGAGTTTGGGGTCTTTTTAGTGGTTTAGGCGCCTAAAAGTTTGGGGGGTTAGGGGGTTTAAGAGTTTAGGGGATGTAGGGGCAGAAAACTTTTGGGGAGTTCAAGGGTTTACGAAGTTCAGGGGCTTAAAATTTTGGGTGGTTAGGGCGGGTTTAAGAGGTTAAGCGGTTTAGGGGTTAGGGGCTTAAAATTTGAGGGGGTCAGGGGGCTTTAGAGTTTAAGGAATTTGGGGTTTAGCCAGGTTGTCCAGTAAGCTAGGATTGACAGAAGGGTTGACAAAAGCGTGCCCTTTTTGCTTAAACTGGCTTCTGAGGGAGCCAAAGCCCCCAAAAAGGTCCTAGCTAGGAACCTGAAATTCTGGGGGGCTAGGGGGGTTTAAGAGTTTAAGCTTGATATGTTGGAGGTTTCGGGGCGTTGAAGAGGTTAAGGGTGTTAGGGGCTTAAAATTGGGGGGAGGGGGTATTACCTAAACCCTAAACCCCAAACCCTAAACCCCAAACCCTAAACCCTAAACCCTTCAAGACTCTAAGAGTCTAAGGGGGCTGCGGGGGTTGAGGGGGCCGCGCCTCACGCGCTGGTGCTCAACCATGGTCAGGCAGGCGGCCACCAAAGCGCCGATCTGCGGGAAATTTGGGGGGTTCCGGAAATAAGAGTTTAGGGTTTAGGGTTTAGGGTTTAGGGTTTAGGGTTTAGGGTTTAGGGTTTAGGGTTTAAGGTTTAGGGTTTAGGGTGTAGGGTTTATATAGGGTTTAGGAGGGGTTCCTTTCACAAGGCTTGTAGTTCTTTGTACCCTTTTGTGGGGTTCCTATCACGAGGATTATGACTAGGTGGACCCCCTAGTTTGGGTTTGTTTAGGGTTTGGGTTTAGGGTTTAGGGTTTAGGGTTCAGGGTTCAGGGTTCAGGGTTCAGGGTTCAGGGTTCAGGGTTCAGGGTTCAGGGTTCAGGGTTCAGGGTTTAGGGTTTAGGGTTTCGTGTGAGTTGGGTCGATGGCTGCGTCTGCAAAGCGCCTACACCCCGAAGCCCCGAGCACTAAACCCGAAATACCAACTCAACTCCGGGTGTGGGTGCTGCGTCTGGGCCTTCACAAGCCCCCAAAACCCTGAGCCCAAGTGTCTAAACCCAAATTCCGATTCCCTAAACCCTGAACCCTAAACCCTGAACCCTGAACCCTAAGCCCTGAACCCTGAACCCTAAGCCCTAGGCCCTAAGCCCTAAACCCAAACGTCAGCTTTGTTGGAACGGCATTCCGATCTTCCCCGTCGCCTCCGCCACCTAACCCTCGGGGTCTGAGGGGGTTTTTAGGGCTTTAGGGCTTAAGGGTTTAGGGCTTAGGGCTTCAGGGCTTCAGGGCTTTAGGGCTTTAGGGCTTCAGGGGTTAGGGTTTAGGGGGTTTAGGCTTTAGGGCTTTGTGGCTTTAGGGTTTTAGTGTTTAGGGTTTGGGGTTCTTGGGCTGTAGGGCTTTAGGGCTTAGGTCTACTTCTCGGCCGAGGTGCCAGCGCGAAGATGGTCAGATTCTGGCCTCGCAGCATCGCGTGCGAGAAGGTGTAGCCTCGTTCAAGGGAGTTTGGGGTTTGGGGTTTCGGATTTAGGGTTTAGGGTTTCGGGCTGGGTGTAGAATGTCGGGTTTAGGGTTTAGGGCTTAGAGTCTTAGGGTGTAGGGTTAATCCGCGGCCTGGAGGGTTCAGGAGTTTGGAGCTAGGGGCTTTGGGCATACCGTCGAAGCCGTCAAAACTCAAGACACCGCTGCGGCAGGACTTCTGCAGGAAAAGCGCCCTCATCCCTAAACCCTAAACCCTAAACCCTAGACCCTAAACCCTAAACCCTAAACCCTAAACCCTAAACCCTAAACCCAAGCTGGCGTCCCTCAGTCCTCCCACCGAAATCCACTAGTCAAACCCGCAACCCCTCCGCCCTCTCCTCCCTTCCTAGCCTCTTTCCCCCTTCCCAGAACCCCCAAACTTCGGAATGGAGAACGACCTCCTAGATTTTCCCCACCCTAAACCCTAAACCCTAAACCCGAAACCCTAAACCCGAAACCCGAAACCCGAAACCCTAAACCCTAAGACCCCGACAAGGCAACCCCCCCAACCATGAAAACCAGGGCGCGGTGGAAGCAGTCAGCTAAGTCCAGCCAAGGAAGCGTGCTCCGATAGTCGCCTTGCAAGGCTTTAGGGTTTAGGGGTTAGGGTTTAGGGTTTAGGGTTTAGGGTTTAGGGTTTAGGGTTTAGGGCTGGGGGTTTAGGGTTTAGGGTTTAGGGTTTAGGGTTTAGGGTTCTCTGAAACCTTGAGATGTTCCCCCTTATACGAACAGTCCTGAATTGGGATTAAAGTACCGCCTAGTACAATGCCTATCAAGGACTGCTAGAATAAGGGGGAACATCCCACATAAACCCTTTAAAACCTTTGAACCCTTCTAAGCCCCGTTAAGAGCCCTGAAAACCATACGGGGGTTTAGGACCGCTTATAATTATAATCATCATCATCATCATCATCATCATCATCATCATCATCAGCATCATCATAATCATAATAATGATCATAATAATAATCATAATAATAATCATCATCATGATAATAATCACAATAAGGACCCCAATGCGAAACCCCCAAAAGCCCTTTCGGAACATTTCAGCCCCTCACCCGAGTAAGCTCTGCGCGCCCCAAAGCCGGGCCCAGCAAGGGTCGGGGGTTGGTTTAGGGTTTAGGGTTTCGGGTTTAGGGCCTAGGGTTTAGGGTCTAGGGTAGAGGGTTTAGGGATTAGGGTTTAGGGTCTAGGGCTTAGAGTTTAGGATTTTAGGGTTTAGGGTTTAAGGTTTAGAGTTTTAGGGATTTAGGATATTGAATTCGCATGGCATGGAACTCAAACCGTTTAACTAGCTTTTGTTTTGTATTCAATTCCTTCGGTTTCCTCTCAGTATTGGACGATTTACTAAGTGTCCTACTAATTAAGTTCGCATGTAATGTGTAGATAAAAAAATGCTATGGCATGTGAAGATATAACTGTCACATCGTCTATGTTTAGGTCGTATGCAACTACTAGTTGATCAATACCTTGCCTCGAAAAAAGCACTCTTTGTATTAAAACAACAAGAGCACCACCCGTTGCCCAGAAAAGGCACGATTTGCCTAGTCTTGGGAGAAGAGCGTTCCTGCGTTTCGGGCTTGGGTCGCAGGACGAAGCGAAACCCCGAACCCTAAACCTTCGGATGTTCCCCCTTATACTCACATTCCTTCATAGGGGATATACAACCCCCTATAAGAATCCCTACTAAGGACTGTTAAAATAAGGGGGCACATCCCAACCTAAACCCTAAACACCCTCAACCCTCAGCCAGGTCACACTGCTGCGGCAGCTCAGGCCAATCTGCAGCCCAAAGGTATTCGGCGTACATCCCGATCTGGGCTGCGGCCGTCGAGAAGTAATTCCGTACCCTAAACCCGAAACCTGAAACTTCAAAAGCAAACTCAGCAGCCCTCCCAACTGGTGGGCTCCCTCGAAGCGGTAAAGCCCATGAAGGGGTCCAACTACTTGGAGTAGCTCAGGGTACTTAGCAACCCTAGAAGCGTAGTCCTAACCCACTTGTAAGCCCCTCAAGTACCCTGATGGGGCTAGAAGTGAGTTATTAGTTGGGTTGCCCAGTACCCTGAACCTCCAAGTTTAGGGTTTAGGGTTTAGGGTTTAGGGTTTAGGGTTTAGGGTTTCGGGTTTAGGGTCTAGGGTCTAGGGTCTAGGGTCTAGGGTCTAGGGTCTAGGGTCTAGGGTCTAGGGCTTCGGGTCGGGTTTTTTTTGCCTCGATCCCTGCACCCCCGCTGGCAAAAATCTTGGTGCAGGACATGCAAGTACAATGCAGGTTGTTTGTTGCCCTAAACCCTAAACCCGTAACCCTAAACCCTAAACCCTAAACCCTAAACCCCAAACCCCAAACCCTAAACCCCAAACACTTCGTACCCTGTATCATCCCTTAAAGGGCAGTTTTAGGGCCCTAATTCCATCATTCCCTACTAAGATTGTCGAACAAGCAACAGGTCTACCGGTGATGAATCCTGGGGGGCTAGGTGCCGTTTAGGATCTCCAGGCTTGGGGGGTTGTTTTGGCAGGGTGTTTTGGCTCCAGGCTTAACATTCTTCTATCTGGGGCGGCCGACGATCATCGCAATGTTTGTGGTGCAGGCCACCAGTCGGCAGATGCCCCACCAGCTGTAAGTTGGCTCTTCCTGTCAGCAGATTACGACAGGCGACCTGCTGCATGACATGCGCTCCATATAACTACATGTACGAATAACACAAGACAACGCGCAAGAACAAGTATAGGCATGAAAATAAACATACACATGTGCATGTGTTAAGTCATTGGTTGTAACACCCATGTCCCGTCAGGTCCTGGTCCCTTACTGCAGTCAAGCAAACAGCGTAAATACTACATTACTGTATACCAAAGACCACCTACTATACACAAAATAGGATATGCTATGTACGATATACGACATATGACAGACATGTGCCTATACACTGTACCATACATGTTTATACGTGTATATCTATATATATATATATATATATTTCTATATTGTGTGTATATAAGAGATTGTATATTACGTTGCTTCTACCGAAGACTTGCCCCAAGATGCTCAGATAAACCCCTAAACCCCCAAACCCCTAAAATGCCTCTCGCATGGATCGTCCGCAGGACCACTTGCATAAACCCCTAAACCCCTAGACCCCTACACCCTAAACCCCTAAACCCCTAAACCCCTAAACCCCTAAACCCCTAAACCCTAAACCCCTAAACCCCTAAACCCCTAAACCCCCCTAAACCCCTAAACCTCTAAACCCCTAAACCCCTAAACCCCTAAACCCTAAACCCCTAAACCCCTAAACCTAAACCCTCCGCACCCGCAACCCTGAGTCTTATCGTCTAGACCAAACTTCTCCGTGCCAAGAACTACCCAAGAACTACAGCCCTACGCCCTACGTTCCTAGGCCACCCTTCGAAGGGCCCAGGGGGGGGGGGGGGGAGGGGCCTTTGCTGACATCTTCTCGGCTTCCTTTGCTGACATCTTCTCGACTTCGGCGGTCACGTGCCGGTGCGCAGGGCGTCACAAGAGCCACCAGACTTTGGCGGTTCAGGGCTTTTTGGGGGCCTATAGGACTGAGCCATAAGAGGGCTTCTTTTGGGGGGGGGGGGGGGGTTTGGAATCGAATCGCGGCCTGGTCCGCAAGTGCGAACCCTGAATACTAAGCTTGGCTAAGCTTGGGCCAAGCTTGCGGGAAGACATGGGGGGGGTTTACGAGAATAAGGGACAACGATAATGGACCCCCATCTAGTAGGATTCCCTTAACAAGGAACCCCCAATTTGGGAAGCATAGGGTTCGGAGCTCAACCCGGGCCCTCCACCAAGGGAAGGGCCCTTGAACTGCTGACCCGAAACCATGCGAAGCCCCCAACCCTAAACCCTACCCTAGACCCTAAACGCTAAACCCTACCAAAGCTTGCGACCCTGAAACCCTACTTGGTTCAGAAGAATTGCCACTCGCAGTCCTTATGGTCCCTATAGAATGATACTATTTAAAACCCTGTTCTAGTTGTTGAAGGCCCCCCTATCTATTAGTTGGTATCCGGGGCTGTACGTTGACGCAGGAACCCTGGCCCTTCTCTTCTCTGGCTCGTATTTGGAAATTCGAAGCCTGGGATGCCCCCCTATACTAACAGTCCTTAGTTTAGGGTTTAGGGTTTAGGTTTAGGGTTTAGGGTTTAGGGTTTAGGATTTGGGGCTTAGGGTTTAGGATTTAGGGTTTAGGGTTTAGGGTTTTTAGGGTTTTTCGGGTTTAGGGTTTAGGGACCAACAGTCCTTACTAGGGACTATTGTACACCCTATTCTAATCCCTGCTAAGGACTGTTAGCACAAGCGGGGACATCCCAACGAGAAGCCCCAAACCCTAATAAACCTCAAAGCCCAAAACCAAGACATCTTCGGGGTTAGGGCTTACGGCAGGCTCAAGCCCTTAGTCACCCTCATCCTTCCCCAAGAAGAAGCCTAAACCCCAAAACAACTCTGAAATCGTGAAACCCCAAAACCCAAACCCCAAACCCCAAACCCTAAACCCTAAACCCTAAACCCACACCCTGAACCCGACAAAGCGAAAAGCCCTGAAGCCCGACCCCAGAAGGGGCCGAGTGCCCTGACGCGGTCCAGGGCAGACCCCTGCACACTGCCGTCCTCCTGAAGGTCGGGACTTTTCCAAGGTTTCTGTTTTGGGGTTAGGGTTTAGAGTTTAGGGTCTTAGGTTTGGTGCGACCCTAGTCTGAGCAAGGGGGGGGGTTAGGGCTTGGCGTGACCTGAGATTCTGACTACTCAGGTAAGGCCGTAAACGCCACACCCGAGAAATAAGACCCTACGACCCCAAACCCCGACAACAGAAGTGTTTCGGGGCTAGGAGTTAAGTCACTGGGGCTATGGCAAGTCAGGATTTTTAGGGTCCACTTCAACCCTGCAGCCTGAAACACCCAAAAGCACTCCAACCAGAGCCTTTGCTTCAGGCCCGCCGGGGCTTCAGGGCACCATGGCTTCGGGGGATTCGAGGAGTATGCAGGGGTTTAGTGCTTAGGGTTTAGGGTTTAGGGTTTCAGGTTCAGGGTTTAGGGTTTAGGGTTTCGGGTTTCGGGTTGAGATGGGTTGAGAGTGTTGCCCAGCCCCCGGTGGCCGCGTCGTCTTCGGCGCTTCGGACGTCGAGCCACCGCGACGTGGCGTGGCAGAACCTGCATGTTTAGGGTTTAGGGTTTAGGGTTTGCGGTTTGGGGGTTTAGGGTTTAGGGTTTAGGGTTTAGGGTTTAGGGTTTAGGGTTTAGGGTTTAGGGTTTAGGGTTTAGGGTTTAGGGTTTAGGGTTTGGGGCTCAGGCCTCAGGGTTTAGGGTTTTGGGTTTAGGGTTTAGGGTTTGGGGTTTAGGGTTTAGGGTTTAGGGTCTAGGGTTTAGGCAGGGCGGCTCGAGGTGTGGGGTCTCAACAGCTTCAGCTTTGAAATGTTTGCAACTCAAGCCTTCGCCCCGAAACCTCAGCACCTACACGAGAAAAAGCTGCGTGCTGCCACTGCTCGAACCCTGAAAGCCTCACTCGCCTCCACTCCACACTCCACACAAGTTCGAATCAACCGGCTCCGTTGGGATGATCCTTTCTTGTACCAAAAAAATAACTGGAGGCAAACATGCAGGATGCGTGGTTCAAGGGCATTCAAGGGCAATCGTAAGAGCTCACCCGTCCATTTCAATATCAGGGCGCTGGGGCCCCCCAACTGAATCTCTCATCTCCTTAAGTTCGGCCACTCTGAAGAAGTTCATTTCACTCCGCTCACTTTACGACAACTCCAGTTCACAACACCCACAACACTCACTACACCCACAACTCACACCATTCCACTGCACATTCATCACTCACTCGGCTTCGAACTTCCACAACACTTCACTCACGCTGCCTCATCACAACTCATTGAGACAGATTATCTGCAGCAAGGTCTGGAATGCAGGATGTTGGTAGCCGGTGTTGGAGGCCGTAGACTCCCGCATCCTGAACATCCTTGAGCCCTGATGTCACGAAGGACGGGACGCGCCACTTTCGAAGCTGCGCGATCACGTCGCGTGACGCGCGTGCATCGGGGATCCTTCCTCTGCAGGCTCCGGCGTGAGGACAAAAAGCAGCAAGAGGGGCAGCTAGCATCCGAGAGCCGGCAACGGCGTCGGATGTGTTGCTTGGGCTTGCTCCTGCCCGCGAGTGAGAAGCCCAGCTTAGAGGGTTTTTAGGGTTTAGGGTTTAGGGTTTCGGGTTTCCGGTTTAGGGTTTAGGGTTTAGGGTTTAGGGTTTAGGGTTTAGGGTGTGTCGACTGCATCGTGACGGGGTAAACTTCTTGGGAGGGGCTTGGGAGCTGAGGCGCGAGAACCCAAAAAACACCCAAACAACTCGGGATAATCGGGATTAAATGTCGGGGGACTAGAATCCCTCTTAAGGACTGTTCTAGTAGAAGGGGGAAAGCATCCCAACAAGCAACCCTCAGACATCGGTCTGAAAGCCTGGCCTGAGGTCAGCGGGCAGGTCCCACTTCCGGACCTCGGATTCAATGGAAAAAAGGGGAGGGACACCTAGAAGGGACCCTTAATCTTATTCCCCTCTACAACCCCTATATATGGTTGCGCCCCGGCGGCCCCCCCTTCCCCCCCCTCCCCCTCCCCCCCCCTCCCGTAGGGTGGTTCTGGGTTTGTTTAGGGTTTAGGGAAGGATTTCGGATTGATTTTGGAGCGATCTCTGAGCGCGTTCGGGGGTGATTTCGGAGTGGCTCTTGAAAACCATCACTATCCAGAGTCACTACCAAACCACTCGAAAAGCACTAAAAAACCTTTTCAAGATGGCCACAGCGTTTGCCACAAATCAATGTCACAACTCTAAGTCTCTGCGGCTCGGCGCTCGGGTTGAGGGTTGAGGGTTGGGGGTTGAAGGTTGAGGGTTTTGGGTTGAGGGTTTATCAAGCCTTTCAGGCAGTATCATTTGCTCAAGGCCACAAGAAGTGCACCTGGAATCGGCACTTTGTCTACGTGTCGCTCCCGGTCCGCAACCCCAAAACCCGAGAAGCCCGAACCCCGAACACCGGGGCGTTTGCGAAACTTGGGACCCCTTGTATCGAGCCCCCAAATAATAGGATCCCCTTATACTAAGGACCCCAAGAAGGAACCCCGAACTACGGAAACCCTTACCTAAACCCTAAACCCTAAGCCCTAAACCCTAAACCCTAGTTTCGTAAACCCCCCACATCAGCCCCGGGCGTGACAGTTCATGAGGCCCAGCAGGGTGACATTCATGCCGGCCTCGATGCAAAGGGAGCCCTCAACCCCGCAACTCAAGAGCTTGAGTTTAGGGTTTAGGGTTTAGGGTTCAGGGGTTAGGGAATTTGGGAATTAGATTCGGGATTAGGGACTAGGGTTTAGGGTGTTGGGTTTGGGTGAAGCTCTGCAACCCCGGAACTAAACCGCCAGAAAGCCGAAATCGCTCGTCAACTCTGGCGCCTGAACCCGAAACCCGAAACCTCCGGGGCACTTCAACGGCGTTTAAGGGATCCTCAAAGAAACCCTAAACCCCACACCCTGAACCCTGAACCTGCAAGACACTCCACGGAGCAGCATCTGAGCTTCCAGCTGGGACCTGCACCTCGCTGACCCTTCCAACCACCCAGTCGCCCTTCCGGGAGGGTTTTTTTGGGGGGCATGAGGCTGTGTCACCTCGGGCGCAACAAAGTACGTTAACACAACTCAAGATCACATCACACATATTCAAAAATAGGATGTGCAGCACCGTAGCAGGCTCAACACTCTCCAAAGAACCCTGCATCGAAAACCACGTCCTCGCCCAATGCCCTCCGCCCTAAGCCCTAAGCCCTAGAGCCTGGACACACTTCCCCTGATCCCAAGGGTCTGTCGTAAGAACTGTGGCTACTGGCAGCTGCTACTCTGCAGGACAACCCCAAACCCTGAAACCCCAAGGCAAGCGTTCAACATCCTGAACCCGAAACACTCCCAAGCAGACACCTTCCCTAAACCCTAAACCTTGACACGTACCCTCTGATACTAACAGCCCTGAATAAGCAGCGAGAGTAGGGGGCACCATAGTCCCTACTAAGGCCTGCTAGTATAAGGGGGAACATCCGAAGCCTAAACCCAAATCCCCCTACACCCTAAACCCTAATCCCCTATCCCCTAAACCCTAAACCCTAAACCCTAATCCCTAAACCCCTAATCCCTAAACCCAATCCTGAACCCTCAAAACCCTAAACCCCTACAAGCCTTCTGTGGGGCGAAGCCGACGGCCACGAAGTGCATCAGGAAGTGCACGTAGGGCGACTCGGCCACCTCACCAAGAAGGGGGTTTTAGGGTTTAGGGTTAAGGGTTTAGGGTTTAGGGTTTAGGGCTTCGGGCTTTGGGGGTTTTGGGGTTCTGGGCTTCAGGGTATTCGGGTATTAAGCTGCGCGGGTGTTTGTTCGAACCTCTTCTGCAGAAAGGTTCTCTTGTAACGGCACCTGAAGGAACACCCTGTTCAACGGACCCCAAACGGGAGCTCTCGAATCACCTGCTTAGGGCTTAGGGTTCAGCAATCAAAGGTCCAGCATTTGGGTTTACGGCTTAGGGCTGAGGATTTAGGACTTAGGGTTTAAAATTTAGGATTTGGGCCCCCAAAACCTCCACTTTTCCTAAGGGCTTGGGGTTTGGCTTGATCGCTCGCGGCTTGAAATCTAATGTAATGCTCGTTCCAAAGACTAAAGTCCAAGGCACCACCACGAGCACTCAGCCAAAGCCTGAAGCCCTTGGAGGGGGCTCTCTGAAACAGAGACACTTGAACCCCAAACCCCAAACACTAAAACCCCAAACCCTAAACCCCAAACCCTAAACCCCAAACCCTAAACCCCAAACCCACTCGTTGAACTCAGCGAGGGCCGCATCTTGCGAAATCCGAGGGCAAAGCGACAGCAGCGTAGCTGCTGGCCTCGGAGAGAAGTACTTTCGGGCTGCGGGGGCTGATTTGGTTGGAGGATTTTGGGGGGGCTTCGGGGTTCAGGGATTGGAGTGTCCAACTCCCCCAACATCGGGGAGCACAAAGGATGCTGGATCAGAGAAGGCGCCCTCCAACAGCCACGAACCTAAACTTACAGGTTCTCAGTCTGGACTCAAGAAAAAAACTACGCAGGCCCTTAGAGGGCTATAAGGTGGATATAGGATCCCCTTAGAGAGATACAAAAACCATCACCAAAAACACGTTCTAGCCTCCCACCTAAACCCCCGACACCATTCAAACAAGGAAGCGAAAAGACCATCCTGGGACCATGAAGCCCTAAAAAGGAACAGTGAACCCTAAACCCTAAACCCTAAACCCTAAACCTTAAACCCTCAACCCTAAACCCCAACACTTCGCAAGGCCCCCGGGCAGGCTTCAACTCGACGAAGCCCAGGGGTATGCCTGTTCAGGGCCCAGGAAAGCTTTTCAGGGTTTAGGGTTTAGGGTTTAGGGGTTAGGGTTTAGGGTTTAGGGTTTAGGGTTTAGGGTTTAGGGTTTAGGGTTTAGGGTTTAGGGGTTAGGGTTTCAGGGTTTAGGGTTTAGGGTTTAGGGTTTAGGGTTTAGGGTTTAGGGTTTAGGGGGGCTCTCCCCACACCTCAAAGGCTTGGGATGTTCCCCCTGATACTAACAGCTTTAGGGTTTTAGGGATTTAGGGTTTAGGGTTTAGGGTTTAGGGTTTAGGGTTTAGGGTTTAGGGTTTAGGGGGTTTTAGTGTTTTAGAATAACCCCTATAAAGCAGCTGTTCGTATGAGGGGGGTACATCCCTCAACCCAACGCCTTGAGGATTTAGGGCTTCAGGGTCAGAGGGATGGAGGGCTTCAGAAGCCAAGAGCCTCGGGGCCTGGATTTAGGGTTCCAGCTTCTGGGTTTAGGGTTTAGGGTTTAGGGTTCAGGGAACCCATGCCTACTGCGGGTGCAACTGGGCAACAGCAGGGCTTCAGGGAACGCTTCGGGAACCTTTGGCTGAGTTTATGGGTTTAGGGCTCAGGGCTCCGAAGCCCCACACTGGCATTCAGCACATCATGTTGCACCCTAAGCCCTAAACCCTAAACCCTAAACCCTAAGCCCTAAACCCTAAACCCTAAACCCTAAACCCCCACCCAAAGCCTAACCCTAAACCCTAAACCCCCACGAACGCTTCGGCCCCAGTTCCGGGCTTTAGGGACATTCTGAACCCTAAGCCCGGTCTAGGGTGCAGCGTTTAGGGCTCAGGGTTTAGGGTTCAGGGTTCAGGGTTGAGGGTTTAGGTTTAGGGTTTAGGGTTTAGGGTTTAGGGTTTAGGGTTTAGGGTTTAGGGTTTAGGGTTTAGGGTGTAGGGTGGCCCCTGAACTCTACATCCCGCAACCGAGCACAAGGAGGCCCCCACAGCGCAGTGGATCTGACCAGCCTGGTTTTCCCAAGAGGTTTAGGGTTGAGGGTTTAGGGTTTAGGGTTTAGGTCTTTGGGGTTTAGGGTTTAGGGTTTAGGGTTTAGGGTTTAGGGTTTAGGGTTTAGGGTTTAGGGTTTAGGGTTTAGGGTTTAGGGTTTGGGTTTCTGACAGGTTTAGGGTTTGATGTTTAGGGTTTCGGGTTTGGGCTTTGGGCTTGAGGGTTTCCTGTTGGGGGGCCTGAGGATGCAGGCTTTTGTTACAGAGATACGGGCGAGAGTTCGATACACCGTGGCGTTAGGACACAGCCCTCAAAATCCCCCCGCAAAACCCATGCACCCTGCAGCCGATTAGCCCTGAAAAAGGCCCTTTTATCCTGGAACTTCTGAATCTGAAGAACTTTACCCCTGAAGCCTGCAAGCCCCAAAGACTGAAAATTGGTTTCGGGTTTAGGGTTCAGGGAGTAGTTTAAAGTCTGGGTCCAGGGATTCGAGGATGTCTTATGGCCTTGCGATTTTGGGGGGGCTTAGGGCTGCGGGTGCGTGGAAGGGTTTGAGGCGGCGGAGCCAACGAAAGCTCTTGGCTTCAGATAGGGGTTAGGGTTTAGGGTTTAGGGTTTAGGGCTTCAGAAATTTGGGACTTGGGGTCTCGCAGTGAAAGACCCTTGGCTTTCTTAAACCCTCATCCCCCCTCAACCCCTCAGCCTAAAAAGCCGTGAGACCGAAGCAGCTCTCCTCCCTGGGAACTTCTGGGACCCCCTGGGACCAATGGGGGTCCGGGCCTTTAGGATTCTTGTAAGACCAGGTTTTGCCTAGACGGCCCTCCACAATCGGGCCATGGCTGCTCAAGCTTTCCTGTCTGCATCCCAAGCAGCTTCTGCTGCGCCATATCACAGCAAACCCCAACCCTAAACCCCAAACCCCAAACCCTAAACCCTAAACCCCAAAGACCTAAACCCCAACCCCCTCCACCCAAGATCCCCAAATCCTAAACCGTAAATCCTAAACCCTAAACCCTAAACCCTAAACCCTAAACCGTCCTCCTTCAGTGTCCTAAGACCTGGGTGTGCCCGGCGGTGCAGGAGGAGTCCCGCCGCCCCGCGCAGGCCGAGGCCTGCGATAACCCTAAACCCTAAACCCTCGGGGCTTGGGGTTTGGGGTTTAGGGTTTTGGGGGTCTAGGGTTCGGGGTTTGGGGTTTAGGGTCTGGGGTTTCGGGTTTGGGGTTTGGGGTTTCGGGTTTGGGGTTTGGGGTTTGGGGATGATAGGGCGGTTTAGGGTCTAGGGTTCGGGGTTTGGGGTTTAGGGTCTGGGGTTTCGGGTTTGGGGTTTGGGGTTTCGAGTTTGGGGTCTGGGGTTTGGGGATGATAGGGCGGTTTAGGGTTTGGGCTCTAGGGCTTAGTGTAGCGGTTTCGGGCTTGCGGGCTTTCGGGCTGCTAGGGTTCGGCCTGAGGGGGGTACCATGTTAGCCTTGAGCAGGATGGTACAAAATACTCATATGGACATTTTGGTTTTAGGGTTTGTGGCCTAGGGCTTTGGGGGGGTGATCTACTGGTGGTCATCGGCACTTGAGGGAATCGGAAGCTTCTGGCCGGAGAGGACTTTGAGGTGTTGGCAGCAGTCCGTCTTGGGGTTTCGGGTTGAGGGTTGAGGGGTTGAGGGATGGTTCCCGCTTTGCACAATACTTTTCCGAAGTCCCCCAAACCCACGAATCCCCAGGTGCTGGGGAGATGTGGTACAAGTCAGCAACCAGAATCACCAACAGCCTCACAAAGATCCTGGCTTCGGTGCAAGGTTCAGGGTGCGAGGGTCTGCGTACGTCCCTGGGCACCCAAACACTGCCTGCATCCCTGGGCAAGCGTCTGACACCTCACCCTGCTAAAGCTGATCACGACACATCTTCCTGTTGACCAACCCATCAACAAAAACGGTCGCTCGTCAAAATATGCCACAACTCAACCTTCTTCTATGACTGCCAGCTGTGAACACCACCGCAGCCAAAGAGGCCGGGTACGGTTGCATTGACTGACAAAGACGTCGTACATATGGGGGGGTTTCCTAGATTCGGGTAAACCTTATTCAGGGAACCCCACAATATCCCACAATCCTGACAATACAGCAACTTCGTGTAAGTTTCTAAACAGGAGCCCCGACAACACGGATCATGTAAACTGGGCTCCCCTCCCAGGCGGCTGAGGTAGTACGGGTGAAGGTGCGTTTCCAGGCCTTGGAAAAGCAGTGCTTAGGGAGCATGGGGCTTAGGGTTCAGGGTTTCGGGTTCACTGGCTTTAGGGTTTAGGCTTTAGGGTTTAGGGCTTCAGGGATTGAAGCCTTCGTGGGTCTAGGGCTTCGAAGCTTGGGCTCCGGAAACGAAACCGACTTCGCCCCCCAATATGCCACCAAGAGCAGCACTGCGTCGGGGAATTAGGGGGGTCCGGCTTCTGCGCTGCATCTGTCAACACCCTAAACCCCGAAACCCCGACACCCTACCCAAACCCCAAACCCCAAACCCTGAACCCTACCCCTTACACCCCCAAAAGCCTAAAGCCCTAACCGCCAAGCCCCGGAGCCCCAACGGCGAAGGCACTGGGCACCCCCACGGCCCGTCACCTGCCAACTGTCTGGGTGTGCTCCGTGGCGGGTTTAGCGTTTAGGGTTTAGGGTTTAGGGTTTGGGGTTTGGGGTTTAGGGGTTTAGGGGTTGAGGGGTTGAGGGGTTTTGGGGTTCAGAATTTAGGGGTTCCGGGGTTCAGGGGTTTAGGGGTTTGGGGGGTTGGGGTTCAAGGGATTACGGGTTTCGGGCTTTTGGGCTTTCGGGCTTCTGGGCTTTCGGGCTTTCGGGCTTTCGGGTGCGTTCGGCAGGTAAACGCAGTAGAATGCAGACATGCCAACACCCCAAGGCCGCCCAGTCACAACTCGCAGCAAGCCACCACCGGAGCCAGCCACCAAGGGGACGCAGGGCAAAGGACCAAAGGGACGTCGTTGGGATGGACACGTGGGATGCTTGGAACATCTGCCTGCCAAAAGGAATCACGGAGACTTTGGGCTACTGGGGGACACTGGGAGGCTTGGGAAGATGGTTTAGGTGACGCGACCGAAGGGCCTTCCTGATCGAAAGTCATCCGAATCGCATCCGAAACAGACATTGGATGCTGGGGATACATGTTGGACATCTTCAGAGGTTCAGAACTGTACTGAGCAGCAACTTTTCCGCAAGTCAAGCTTCCAGTTCCAGTTTTATGCTGGGGGCAACCGCATCCAAGTTTCTGAAGGCAAGCTTCAGCAGCTTACGGATTGCACCGGGTGTATGCCAACCCGAATGGCCTTTTTCGTCGCATATCTCCGTGCTTTCTTGCTGGAAGTTGAACTTCAAGTCGTTTGAGTAGTTTGAGGGTTCAAGGCTCGCCTCCTCAGAGGTATGGTCTACCCAACAAGGTCAGAGGGGTGGGGACCCGGGTTTGGGTTTTAGGGTTTAGGGTTTAGGGTTTAGGGTTTAGGGTTTAGGGTTTAGGGTTTAGGGTTTAGGGTTTCGGGTTTCGGGTTTAGGGTTTAGGGTTTGGGGTTTAGGGTTTTGGGTTTAGGGCTTAGGGCTTAGGGTCTAGGGTTTAGGGCTTGAGGATGTTTTGGGGTTTTCAAGCCCTTCAAGGTTGCAGCGGCGTCTGAGGTGCCTTGAAGGGCTAAGGGAAGGGTTGAGGGCCTTAAGGGTTGAGGATTTGGGCTTTGGAGCTCGGAGGGCTTTAGGGTTGAGCTCGGACTTTTTGGCTCATAGAGTCATAGAAGGTCCTTCGTAGTGAGACTTCCGGCGGACAGGTCGTGTCCAAGTCCCACGCGACAGGTGCTTGCGGTCCGGTTTGGACAGCACGAGTCAGTCGAGAAATTAGGGGCGTTGTGAGACTGTGGCGGCCATTGCGCCCAATATAATCGCGGATTCATGCCACTTTTCACTCAATCCTCGTAGACTTGCGACGACATGGTTTGCAGAATGAGCTGCTCCAGTGCGGCTGCTACCTTGGGGTCCTGGACAGCCTGGAGGAGACTGGGCAGGGACATCCCGCAAAGCGCTTCAACGGCCTTGGGCTGCACAGGCAACGGCATCGGTTCGATCTCCGTGCATGGCGGTGCATGAAGTGTCTCGCGCGCAGTCTGCATGTAGGTCATGTAGGTACGTATGAACTCCTCCATGCTCTCAAGCGAGAAGTCCGGCGCCACCACGATCTCGGCACCCTGGCCCATGCTGTCCACGAAATAGGATGCACGGTGAAATGTCCTATCCGACCGTGCGACCACGCACATGCGGGCATCGCCCTTGTGCCCACGCTTGCTGAGCCCTTCAGTGATGGGTTTCGCCTCTCGCCAGTCTGCGATGATGAGTTTGGTACCTTCCCTGCCTTCCAGCCAACTGAAAAAGCCCATCGATTTCTTGTGGCAAACAAACTTGCAGCCCAACGTAGCCGCAAGATGCTCTAACCCTTTTCGTACACCTCGGTGTTCCGGCTTCAAGCAATGCTCGAAACAAAACACAATCCACACATCAAGTCCAGTCGGTCCACCAGCAGCCATGCGAGTTTTCGGGGCTGAAGCGGAGGGAAAATTTAAATTGTCTTGGGCACAGAAGCCTGCTTCGAGTGAAGATTGCCAGCCGCAGGGGGCCCCGGTTTTCAAGGCGGTATTCTGGAACCTGCATCTCCCACATAACTTGCGATATTTGTGATTCAGAGAGAGGCAAGGAGGTAGGATAGGTAGGTAAGTAGGAAGGGAGGGACAGCGAGAGAGAGATACAGAGAGTGAGAGAGAAACGGCAACATAGTAATTACACCGTCGTGGGGTGAAAAAAGCCTGTCTACTAATGTGCGTGCACACGTGCAAGTGCGGGTGGGTGTGCGTGGACGTGTGCGCGTGCGCGTGCGCGTGCCCGTGCGCGTGCATGTGCGCGTGCGTGTGCGCGTGAGTGTGCGTGTGGGCGTGCGTGTGCGTGTGGGCGTGCGTGTGCGTGTGGGCGTGCGTGTGGGCGTGCGTGTGGGCTTGCGTGGGCGTGCGGGCGGGTGGGCGTGCGTGCGGGCGTGCGGGCGTGCTTGCGTGCGTGCGTCCGTGCGTGCGAGTGAGTGCGTGCGCATGCGCATGCGCGTGCTTGCGCGTGCGTGCGCGTGCACACCATGGGCTGGCGCGTGCACGTGCGTGTGCGCACGCACACTGCGTGTGCGTGCGTGCCCATGCGCATGCGCGTGCGTGCGCGCGTGCGTGCGTGCGTGTGCGTGCGTGCGGGGAGCAGTTTTCTTGGCTGCAGTTAGGACAGAGGCATGGAGCGGCCAGAGTCAGTCATACTCAAAGAACCCCAAACGAAACGTCCACACCCTAGCCATGAAAAAAAAACCTTTCTGGACGTAGCTTGGAGCTGGAATGGTCCCTGGAGTTTTTGGGGTTTATGGCCCAGGGCTGTGAGGGGGGACCCACCTTCACAAAGGAACTCCGCCTCAGGCGGCGCTTCGTACTCCAGGTGACCTTCCGAGATGGCTTTGAAGGGATTGGGGGATCTGGTGTCCTCAGATTCAGATGATTCAGGGCGTCTTCTTGAGGTTTGGCTATCCTGTTCCCCAGGTCTGGTCTTATCAGTCTCCTGGCTTTAGGCTGCGTTTGGGCCTCAGGGACAGTCCGAGGAGTTCTGCCCGGAGCCGAGACGAAGCGCTTCAGGGGGCATTGGCGTTTCCCGTGTTGACAGAGGTTGCACTTAGCAACCACAAGAGAGAGGTTCAGCCGTCCGAGTGTTCGTGGTATGCCCCAAGACCCTCAAAAAAATCCTCAATCCTGAGCTTTACCCGGAGCAGCCCCGATTGCCTCAAGAAGCGCGTCACGTGCTGACAGCAGGTCGCCCCCCAAAGCCCTGAACCCTAAACCCTAAACCCTAAACCCCTTGAACCCTAAACCTGAACCCTGAGCCCTAAACCCTAAACCCTAAATCCTAAACCCTAAATCCTAAACCCTAAACCCTCTGAACCCCCCCCCAGACGTTCAGCAGCCCGGCCCAGTCGTCGGCCAGGCTCTTCGCTGCCGCGGGGATGCTGCGGAAGGAGACTAAGACCTTGCCCACCATGGTTTAGGGTTTAGGGTTTAGGGTTTAGGGTTTAGGGCTTAGGGTTTAGGGTTTAGGGCTTAGGGCTTAGGGCTTAGGGTTTAGGGCTTCATAAACCCGAAACGTCCCTACGCATGTAAGAAAAAGGTTGAGGCTTCAGGGCTGGAGGCTTCAAGGCCGAGCCTCGTGTTTCACTGTGCAAGGTTATTTGCTTCAGGGATTGGATCATGTGGAAATCCGTCGTTGGGGTTCCGGGTTAAGAATTCCAGGTTTAGGGGGTTTAGGGTTTAGGGTTTAGGGTTTAGGGTTTAGGGTTTAGGGTTTAGGGTTTAGGGTTTAGGGTTTAGGGTTTAGGGTTTAGGGTTTAGGGTTTCAGGGGTTCAGGGGGGGTTCGTCAAGGGGCGGTCAGGGGTTCAGGGGCTCGGGTTCTGGTCAAGGGCCTCTAGGGTGCACAGTGTCTTGCGGACTTGGGGATATGTATGGAAAATAAGGGTTTCCGAAATAAGGAATACCTTATTGGGGTCCTTATTAGAGGGAACCCTACTATTGGGGGTCTATATACTAGTGGTCCCGTATTTTCATAAACCCCCAAAAAAAGGCAAGCATGAAACCCCAGATTCGGCTCCCCTTAAGCGCGAGCCTGGGGTTGCGCACGGCACGGTAGCAGGCGGAGTCTTGCCATGTCTACCCTTTTGGGATGTTCGCCCTTTTTCTAGGAGCCCTTAACAGGGATTATCGTACCCCCCCCCCCCTATTGTTATCCCATTATTTACGGGCTGCTAGTACAATCCCCCCCCCCCCCCCTACCCGTACCTTCCGGCCCAAGCAAAATTGCTCTGTGAGATGAAGCCCTCTTGGCTGCTGGCGCTGGCTGGGATTTCGAAGGCAGCCTGCTTTACGGCTCCCCTTTGGGAAGGGTTCTATTCCCCGATAAGCTTAGGGTTTAGGGTTTGAGGGTTTAGGATTTAGGGTTCGTTCGGGTGAAACCCTGAACCCTAAACGCGGTTCAAGGCCTTTCGGGGCTTTGAAGTTTCAACTTCCACGCCTGGGTGCTTAAGGCTTCTAGAGCATCAAGGCTTCTGGGCCTTGGGCAATTTAGGACTTTGAATGTCTAGGGTTTTAGGTGGCTTAGGGTTCATGTTCTGTTCCCGGTCCCCCACCTCCTTCGACTGCACCAAATCGGCGATTTTGCTCTCGCTGGTCTGCATCCTCGCGGAGCTAGGAACTTGACAACCCTGAGCACAAAATAACCCTCAAAACCCCTCTCTCTCTCTCGACAGCGCTGAGCAAGTCAAAGGTCTGACTACCTGAACGAGCCCCTAAACCTGTAACCCTAAACCCCTTTTAAAGCCCTAAACCCCTAAACCCCTGAATCCCTTAACCCCTAAATCCTGAACCCCTATACCCTGAACCCCTAAACCCCTACCCTAACATCCCTAACCCCCCACACCCCCACAGAACTCCCTAAACCCACTAAACCCTCGCCCGAAACCCGCATGACCCAGAGCCCTCCCTCCCCCCCGCGGTCCCGACAGCATTTCGCAGCAGGTCTTCGGCCGTCTGCCCAGACGGTTTAGGGTTGAAGGGCTGAAGGGCTGAAGGGCTGAAGGGCTGAAGGGCTGAAGGGCTGAAGGGGTGAAGGGCTGAAGGGCTGAAGGGCTGCAGGGGTGAAGGGCTGAAGGGGTGAAGGGGTGAAGGGGTGAAGGGCTGAAGGGCTGAAGGGCTGAAGGGCTGAAGGGCTGAAGGGGTGAAGGGCTGAAGGGCTGAAGGGGTGAAGGGGTGAAGGGGTGAAGGTTTAGGGTTTAGTCGGGTCAGGTGTAATGGGTTTAAGGTTTCAGCTCGGAGGGCTTTAGGGCCCTCCAAGCTCCAAAACGTGAGGGCTCGAGTTGTTGGACTGCTGGGGAGCCCTTGGTGCTTTCGATGGCTTCAGGCGGGGAACTCCTTAGAACAAGCTACCCGAGACTACCAACGAGGGCACCCTGGCTTAGCTCAAACCCCCGGCAGAGCGGCGGAAGCCGAAAGCAACGCGAAGTCCTGACTAAGCACCAGCCTCAAGGAGATGTTGGGTTAAGGGTTCGGGGTTTCCCCCCAAATCCTTAAACTCCTCAAATGAGCAAGTCGGCTCCCGAAATGGGGCCGAAGGGTACTCACCCCAAGGATCAAAAAACCTAAACCCTAAAAACGCAAACCCTAAACCCAAGGGCCTGGAGGAACCACGGTCTACGGTTTTGGGTACAAACCCTAAACCCTAAACCCTAAAGGGCACAAGACCCGAGCCTCGAAAGCGATGCGCTCTCGACCTTTCTCGGACTTCAGGCATAGGCTTCAGGGCTTAGGGTTTTGGGTTTCGGGTTTGGGCGTACGTTTATAGCTCAGGGTTCAGTTTAGGGCGTCGCATTTAAAGCTTGAAGCTTTGTGGTGGGCGGAGGGCTTTTGGGCTCCGTTTTGTTATGGTGGGCTTGCTGCTCTCGGGCGTTTAGGGTGTATGGTTTAGGCTTGGGGCTTGTGGAGGCCGTTCAGCACGAGTGCTCAGATCAGATAGATGGCTGCTTCTAAGAGCAAGGAACAAAAGTCGTGGAAGCATGTACGAAGGTGCTGTCAACACTACCGCATCTATACACAGCTTACATCCTGGCAACCAGAACTTGTGGCACCGATCCGGTATGAAAATTTTAAAATAACCAGTATCGAAATCAGAAGTATTAAATTCCATAAATCCTTTTTTTAATATATACACATGAATCATTTTTATATTGACCAGGATGAATGTTTCAGAATTTATTTCTAATTTAATAGTCATCACTAGTATATGATATGTTGTCTTGAAGTATTTCAATATCACTATTCTATAATGTAAATGATTGTGTTCCAATATTATTGAAAACCAGATCAGATAAGCTGAATCTTTCTCCAGAATAGAAAAATATATTCTTTGAATATTCAAATTTTTATATTTGTTGATTCATTCTCTACAAGTACTTTTGTATATACATAATGATTACATAAATCAATGTCATAGTTCTCGAGAGTATCAAATACATATTTAGAATCTGTATATATATATATATATCAATTTAGATTGTACATTATATTCATAAATCCATGCACACCCCTGAGTTCAAGAGGACTGTCACGGTCCCCAAGCTATCCCGAAATTCCTCTAGAACCCTGAACCCCTCTGAACCCCTAAGCCCCGAAACCCCTCTGAACCCCTAAACCCCAGCCCTAAACCCCCTTACCTTTAACCCTAAACCCTCTGAACCCCTAAGCCCCTAAACCCCTCTCAACCCTAAGCCTAAACCCCTCTGAACCCCTAACCCCTCTGAACCCGTAACCCCCTAAACTCCTCTCAACCCTAAACCCTAAACCCTAAACCCTCAACCCTAGCAGGAGCCCGGCTGAGCAGCTCCACATCCGCTTTCGGGCGGTGGGGCCTCAAGACTGAACGCTGATGTTGGGGGAGTGCTTGGGTTCAGGGTTGAGGGTTTAGGGTTTAGGGATTCGGGTTTAGGGTTTAGGGTTTAGGGTTTAGGGTTTAGGGTTTAGGGTTTAGGGTTTAAGGTTTAGGGTTTAGGGTTTAGGGTTTAGGAGTGCTGGGTGGCTCCTGGGTTGGGGGATTCGGCGCTTTCGGGGCTCTCGAGCTCTTGAGGGTTTAGGGTTTAGGGTTTAGGGTCTCGGGTTTGGGGTTTCGGGTTTGTGCTTTGGGGTTTAAGGTTTGGGGTTTAGGCTTCCATGTTCAAGAGAGGAGTAAGGTCAGCCTGGGTTCGGAGCAGGGCTCAGCACAGAGACCACATGAAAGGCCTGACAAGTCCCCATCTAAGGCCGGGTCTTTTGCGCCAATGGCATTGACAACCACCACCTGCACCGCTTCGATCCCACTGCAATCCATGGCATATGCCCCAAAGCACACACACACACTAAGCACACACGAAGCACACACGAAGCACACGCGAAGCACAAGCGAAGCACACGCGAAGCACAAACGGAGCACAAGCACACACACACACACACACACTATAAGCTACCTGGGCGAGTAATGTGCAGTAGCTACAAGCCCTGCGCCCTTGAATCACGCGGAATGTCTACCTTTGGGTCTGGACTTTGGGGCCAGCATTAAGGTACCCGCGCACAACGTCTCTCCATCCCCATGCCCTCAAAGGTGGTGACTTGCTGAAGATGATGATGGTGATGATGGCGATGATGGTGGTGGTGGTGATTTGCAACAAGCGGCCTTTGCTACTCCAGTTGAAGGCTTACGGGTATCGTATACGAGCTCCCTGGTGGGGTTCCGGCTTCAAGCGAAGACGTCGGAGGCTTGGACTGCTTAGCTCGGTTTAGGGCCAGTCATGCCATGATGCTCGGGTTTAGGTTTAGGGCCGGGGGCTTCCTCATGGCAGGCAGTGCACGAAGTGTCTCAGTTGAGCACTGAGCTTCGCATCAGAAACGGCTCAATTGAGCTCCGAGCTGCTTCGTATCGCTGAAGATGACTCATGCGGCTGAACAATCCATTGGAAACCCTAACCCTAAACCCCAAACCCTAAAACCTAAAACAACATGCATCTGCCGGCTGCGGAAAGAACAACACTGACAACCCAGCTGTCGATGCTGCCTAGGAAGTCTGCCGTTCAGGCCCCCTATCACCCACAACAAAAAAAACACCGTAAACCCAGATCGCCCACCTTCAAATCCTCCCGAGCGACGCGGGCGCCATGGGCTTCTTCGACTATGTGTGCTCTGGGCTTCGGGTTTAGGGTTTAGGGATGTTTAGGGGCTTACAGGGGTCTGGGGGTCAAGGGGTTCTGAAAGCTAGGCTGGTGCCTCGTGCACCAATAGAGCATCTTGCGCTTTAGGTGCTCTTCTAAAGTCTTGGAGCGAGGGTTTAGGGTTTAGGGTTTAGGGTTTAGGGCTTAGGGTTTAGGGTTTAGGGTTTAGGGTTTAGGGTTTAGGGTTTAGGGTTTAGGGTTTAAGGTTCCGGGTTTAGGGTTAGGGTTTAGGGTTTAGGGTTTAGGGTTTAGGGCTCAGGGGCACTTTATCGGGCTGGAAGTCTTTGGCTGAGACTTGGGGACCTGCAGCGCATTCCAAGGCGGCCTCCTACTGCTAAGGCAACAACTCCGACCACAAGTCCCGGCCATTCGGTTGCATGATCAGACGCCTTCCGACGCGTCGACTGCTTGAGCCGTCTGTGGTTGTGTCCAGCGTTAAGGGCCTTGGCTTTTGGGGCGCGGTCTGTCAAAGCTCTCCGTGCAGGTGGCTGTTTCCTGGCAGCTGTTCCTGCCGACCCTGGGCTGTTTCTAGACGAAAGGGAGACCTGATGTTTCCAGAGTCGACCTGCCACTGTTGATACGTGCCGTTTTACGAGTACCACCTGTGTCACTACTGCAATTTCGTACACACAGAGCAAACTAGCAACCTGGATTGCACGTGGCACCTAAGCCCAGCAACCTACCCCAACCCCCCTCCACCCCAAGAACCCCCCAAAACCCAAAAAGCCGCTGTTGCTGCTCTGCAAGGGATCCCCCCCCGCATTTTCAAGACGCACGTCGCTCACGTCAGCGCCGGCAAGCCCCCAGCCGGGGCTCCACAGGCCTCCATCAGCTTTTGGAGGCCGCCCTGGCTGGTCGAAGGGTTTTAGGGTTTAGGGTTTGGGGCTTAGGGTGAAGGATTTGGGGTTTTGGGTTTTTGGGGTAGGCCTTAGGGCTTACGGCTGTGTACCCTCGGAGGGCTACCGATGTTTAGGCCGTTTGCTCTTTTTTCTCAGGCTCAGAATCTAAGGCTTCGGCCCCTTACCCCTATGCCCCCCGCTCCAACACCAACCCCTCGTAGCCCCGCCCACCTGGAGATTCCACGCCGGAACCCCCGCAGCCCGGAGCAGATGCCTAGGGTTTCTGGGGGCTTCGGGGTTTGCGCATGCTTGGATTTGGGGGCTGGGGGGTTGGGTGCTGAGTCTGCGGGGTTCTTGAGGCACATGTGCCCCGCACTTTCTTGGTGGCTTGGTGGCTTAGGGATGTTTAGGACGTTTAGGGATGCTAGGGGATGTTGAGGGGATGCTTAGGGATGTCTAGGGATGCTTGAGGATGCTTAGGGATGCTTAGGCAGTTTTGGGAATCTTCCGGTTTTGCAAAAACAGCCAACGCCCAGACCCTGAAGCTCAATGAAGCCAGCCACAGCTGCAAGCCAGCTCGGTCCTTGCACCTCGAACCCTACACCCAAAGCCCCACCAGAATCGGTCAACTGGGTACCCTGTTGAGGGTTTTAAGGCCCTTGGGTGCTTGGGTGCAGCCCAGCGTCACCGCTTTCAGGCTGTCATTGCCTTGCCACTTCGACAAGGAAGATGATGGGCCACGAGAAATTTGGGGGTTGGGGCTTGAGCATCACCCCTAGAGGGAGAAGCTGTCCCCTACGACAAGTTCGCCTGGTTTCCTGTCAGAACCGCTGAATCCACCCACCCCCAACCCCTTGTCGCTGAGCTTTTCGGGCTGAACGGCTGGGAATTGGGATTTCGGCTCGACCCGCAGGGCACGACCCAGGGGCGGGAGGCGAGGGGTTCTCAAGACAATCTTTTTGAATCTCTGGATGCCGGCACGGACCGACCCCAAAACCCGAAACCCTAAAGGCCACTGCACACCGGGGCCGTTAAGACACAGGCAACGCGGCTTACAATGATGCTCAAGCAAGCCGGAACGGGCGAGCGAGAGAGGGAAAGAGAGGGAAAGAAGGGGCCGAGACCGAGACCGAGACCGAGAGACAAAGACAGGGTTTAGGGTTTAGGGTTTAGGGTTTAGGGTTTAGGGTTTAGGGTTTAGGGTTTAGGGTTTAGGGTTTAGGGTTTAGGGTTTAGGGTTTAGGGAGAGAGAGAGAGAGAGTGTTCTGACCAGCTTCTTGCTTTCGCGCGTGAGCTCTTTAGGGCCTATGGGGTGCTTCGTCTTCTTCCATTTTTCTTCTGTCATCTTCTTTCTTCTCATTCTTCTTCGGGGCAGCGGGCCACGGGCCTCGTCGGCAAACACAAACGATCTCGCAACCATCGCTTGGGTCCGGAAGGAGCTCAGAGATCTTCTCCAAACACTCCTGAAAGGGTCTGCAAGGCTCAAGACTCGCGACTTACAGCTTAGACCTTCCTGGGATAGAAACTCTTCCACAAAAACCTGAACCTCAGTGAGATGCAGCAGCATGTCTGCAAAAGCAAAGCCAGCACCCCCTCCTCCCAACGGCTGCTTAGGGCTTTAACGTCAGTCCTTGTTGTCCGAAAAGCTGATCTTGCGAAGGGGCCAATTGTGCGCACCCTGCAGAAGGGGCGCAGGCCGGAGGAGCTCGCCTTCCCTAAACTTACCGTAACTGTGAGCGAAGTAGAAGGTGGACTACTGTGAGGACAGCATGGACAGCCACGCTTGTTCAAAATGTGGTCCCTGAACACTAAACTGGGCCAGTTCGCACGACATGACATCCCGCGACCCAGGCCCATCGCCCAACAAAGGGAGTGCTAAACTGCTAAACCACCCAAACGATTTGGGGGTTCACGAAAATAGGGGTCCCCAAAATAGACCCCACATAGTAAGATCACCTTATAATGAGGACCCCAATAATGTGCCCCCCAATCTCGTAAACCCCCATTTCTGCAAGCCTCCAGCCGACAGACTGAAAAGTGGGTAGGCTGCCTGCGTGCGGCCAAGGCTTCAGAGGCGAAAATCCAGAGGCCACTTTGAATTACTTTGCGTCTGGTCGGGTCTCAAAACTCTGGTGTCTTTCTGGTTCCCCGAATTCTAGGGGGGCTGCCTTTAGAATCTACAAAAAGTCGACGCTGCGCACGCCTCACGTCCAGGAGAAGCGTGGGCTGGTTGGCCAGGAGCCGGGAGCGAAGCTCAGAAGCCGAAATGCCTGGCGTGCTGGACCCTGAGACTTCGCGTTTAGGGTTTAGGGTTTAGGGATTCGGGTTTAGGGTTTAAGGTTTAGGGTTTCGGGTTTAGGGTTTAGGGTTTAGGGTTTAGGGTTTAGGGTTTAGGCCCCAAGTCCCAACGCAACGCGACGTCCAAGTGAGCAAGGCGGCTATTCGAAGCATCCCCGGCCATGTAGGGGCAGCAGCCTCCCAGAGGTTTCGAGGTTTGCGGGGCCTTGAGCCACCAAGCAAGCCACGCAAGTCAGAACCCAACCTTCGGGCCTTCGGGGGGCAGCAGCTGATGGCTGGCATCGTTGGCGCAGCCAGGACACTTTGGCTGCCTTTCATCAAAAAGTTGCAGCAAGGCTCTCTTTTGCCCAAAGGATAAGAAACAAACATCAGTAGGCTTTGTGGGCCACAAAAAAGCGCGCTGGTAAGCCTGCTCAGGTTCACCATGTAAGTCGGCTGTGAGGCGTTGGCTGCGTCGTAGCACATCATCTTCCCCCTTGGCATGCTGGTGCCCCCCGGAGCTTAAAAACAGGGGTGTGCGGGGTTCACTTGGAGGCTCCCTAAACCCTAAACCCTAAACCCCAAACCCCTCTTGACAAAGGGCCATCAACAAGGCAATCGAGACCATCTTGGAGAACGTATGATCGAAGCTATGGCTACCCATGAGGCCTCCAGGGATGTGAGAGTGAGCCCCGAATCATGTTCTCCGTCCAAGAGGGCACCAAGCACTTACCTCTCAAAACATCCTTGCCATTGACCAACCCTGCTGGAGTTTGAGGTTGAAAGTTTGGTGGGCCCTTCAACCCCCCTTCATCTTTGAATGGGTTCAGGTTCTTTAGTCGGGCTCCGGGTAGAAGGTTTGTAGGGTTGAGGGCTGCTGCCTTGAAGGACCCCCCCCCCCGCCCCCGCCTCAAACAGGACGCGTGGAGAGGCGACGACTTTGCCAAGATCTGCAACGAGTCGGCTTAAGCTTCTGCAACACCGCAAGAACCCGAATCCAGTTCTCCAGCAAAATACCGTGGTATCTGCCACGAATCATGTCAGACCTTGACAAGTTGCAGGCCCATGAAGCATACACCAAACACTCCACGGACGACAAGAGCTGCAGGCGCCTGTGGGGACTGGAGCTTCACCGTGAGCTCATGGCATCTTATGGAAACAAGAACCAAAGCTCCACCAGAGAAGTTCCTGGAAAATCTTGATCGCGGGTGGGGGCCCGAAGCACTGCGAAGCAAAACGCAAGAAACAAGACTCCCACACACAAGAAGAAGAAGCTCGTGAAATCTCGGTTCCCCAGACGCCGGGGAATGCCTTCAAGACTTCCAAGGCTGCCATTGATCCGATGGTGCCCACCACGGGGCCCAGGACGCCGCTCTCCTGCAGGACGTTCACCCCCCGACATGCCCTTTTCTTACCAGGGAAGCCTAAAACCCACAGGACCTGAGGCCCTTCTATAATCCCAAAGAAGAATCCTTGCTGAACGGGTCTCTGCCTTGTTTTTTTCAAGCCTCTACACCCCAGAACAGGCCTCGCAGGAGGAGACTTGGGCCAAGTCGGCTTGGGCCAGCGGCGGAGGGAAGACCTTTTGCCATTGCTGCTGGGAAGAGAGACAGCTTCTTGAAGCTGTAGTTGCAATGTTCATCCAGAATAATCCAGAAACCCTCCCTCCATTGGCCGTTCTTTCTTGGCCTGAAAAGCTCACATCTGCCTGTAAGAATCCGGGGATTGAGCTTGAAAATGACTAGAGCCCACGGAGACCCTGCTAAAGGCTACACTGGAAACTTGGGTTCAGCTTAGACCTCAGGCTTCGGGACCATGTGGGCCCTGACAAGTGGCACAGCGAAGACATGGACCTCCCTCGAAATTGTAGATGGCAAGTTGCCCGTACAGCCTCAGTTCGCAAAACTCTTGCCTCGGCATTCAGAAACACCGACTGCCGGTAGCAACACTGCAACAACCGAGACCCGAGAGGCGAAACGCACGAACTGGATCCCTCGCATCGTCCGTCTTTCTAGCTCGATGGAAGCTACGAATCGTAAGCAAAATGTAATGCACAGAAAGCTTGGGGGTTTGCAGATTGAACGTCCACCCCCTAATTCCCTCACACTCGTGCCAGGCGGCGCAACAGCCGACGCCGCAACAAGCGGCTTGCCTGCAGCGATGGCGGCATCATTCAGCAGGTAGCGGATTCGTGGCGCATCCGTGCAGTCCACGATGACATCATAGCCTTGTCTCTTGGGTGGCCATGGGATGTCATGGACTGAAAGCCGCTTCAGCAAGGCAGCCTACCACGCACGCCAAACCCAAAAACCCACCAAAAAAAACCTAAAAACCCCGCAGCTTTTTCGGATCGTCATTGCGGCAGGGCCGCGTCTCATGAGGAAGGCGGCCTCCTCCGTGTCGGTGATGCGCTGTGCGTGCGCCTCTGACAGGATGGCGACAGTCTCACAAGCCAATGCTAACAATAGAAGTACAAGTAATGAATGAAATCACAGAAACTCATTGTCATAGTACTAACGGAAATAACAGTAACAGGAACAAAGCTCAGAGTAGGATAACCATAGTCACGGTAGAGAATCGTACCCACTACCAATCAAGAAGAAGCCCCCAAGAACCGGCGGGGACGTAGACTTCATGAAAGCTACCCTTCTGGGGCTCCTGGGCACCTGTTGAGCGAACGGTCGTCTTAAACCCAGACAATCCCCCCCTAGGATTCCCCACAAGGATTCTTCTCCATCGACTTCCTCCGCTGAGCTCAATTACAAGCCTCCAGGTCCCCACATAAAACTTTTTAGACTTCTTCTCCAACACCGAACGCCTGTTTGTGAGCTGCTAGCAACTTTGAGAAGTTCGGGGAACCTCCACGGAGATGTTGGGGTTCCGCTCACGGCAGGTCTCTGCCAGAGAAGCCGCCTTGCCTTGGTCGAACAAAACATCAGAAGGCCCCAGCGAAACAGGAAGTAAGCAACAACTAGTTCCGAATGTTTTGGGTGGGGGTGGTTGTGCAAGAAGACGGTGATGTCTAAACCTGTTTGTTGCCGAATGTTGCCACTCTGCTTCTTGACTCTGCTATCCTGTACGCTTTTCGGGCTTAAAGGCACTGACAGGCACCTTCGGTTCTGGCTCCTGTCCAGTGATGGAGCATTGCAGCTTCAAGATCGGTGAAAGAAAGACTAAATCTCCATCGGGCCGCTTTTGCCCACGTTGCGCCAGAGATGCCCAATCTGTCGGTGCAGATTGGATTCCTCCATGCAATACGGACACGCAGACCAAATTCAGAACAGCTGGGCCGAAAGCAACGCAGAAGCTAAAGCAACTTGGGTCCTCCACACAGTCGCCATCCACGATGGCAAGACGTCCAACCCCTGCGAGTGTGCATGCCGACAACCAAAAAAGACTTAAATGGGGGTTTTCCGAAATTAGGGGGGTGCCTCATTGGTGTCCTTCTTATAAGGGCATCCTACTATTTGGGGATCAAGATTATAAACCCCCACAAGTAAGCTCCTGCATGCCAAAATCATGCGACAACATGTAAGTTGGCCATCCCAGCGAAAACAAGTTGCACTCCATCTCAAAAAGGGCTGACAGCTACATTTCGTAAAAGCACTGCATCTTGCCTGCCGCAGCCAGGTACATGGCCACCGGGCATCCTAGTCCGCCAGCACCAACGATGAGCACGCCTCCTCACCCAGCACAAGGAACAGGATCCCAGCGAGCCACATAAAAATCTCCCACTAAAATAGCCGACAAATGAATGGTTGAATGAAGCATCGCTTCACACAGGCATGCTCTGAATGAGAGAGCCACCCCAAAATGTGACCATGGTCCTTGAGAGATCTCTTGCTGACCCGCAGGCCCCAACTTCGGCAATACAAGTTGACGACCGTACTGCTCCACCTCTCGACGTGCGAGGCCGCCTCAATTTTGGTTGTCAGGCAAAAGCTCAGCCCACAGCATTCCACAGAACCACATGCCAAATCAATGAATGCTCTTGGCACACCATCTCAAGGCCAACCAGTAGTTTACGCTGCTGACACTTCCACTCTAGGCCACGTTGCAACCTGCCCAAAGCTTGTCATCACGTTCTTTGCGTGGAGCGTGTAGAGCGCGCTGAACAAACAGGAAGCAGTCCTTCAAAGTTCCACAGAGTTGAAGGGGCGCAGCTTGCGCCGTGTTGACAACGACCGAAATTGACATCCGCAATCATAAATTCAGTATTGAAGTACTCTGAATACTTCATGGTCGCCATATCATAGTTAAACTTCAAAAGCCGTCCGTCAAGCACCATGACGTTCTTTTCCCAGGGCTTTCCATGCTGCTTTTCACAGCCATCTCGGCACTGAAAAGATGTAACACTTACGATGTATGCAAGCCTTCTGGCAACGCAAGCACTTATTGTATATGTCCACTTGAGTTGGAGATAGTTAGAAGCCAATGGAAACCAAATAACAACCAGAATGGATTTGGTTTATGTGCATAAACCGCACTGTGGGTGGTGGAGGCATTTTCCGCTGCTTGCTGCCATTGCCAAGTGAAGCACGGCTTGATAGTGCAGAGACGGCAGCTTTGGGAGACGTGCAACATTGCTTTGATGAATGCCTGCACGCCACGACCCCGCATGTTCCTTGCCAGCAGGCAAGCACATCAAGCATCACCAGTTTCACAGAAACGAGTGCATTATTTCCCTTTGTAAAGCACCGGGCATTCAGAATAGACGAAGTACATTCTCCATCTACTATACGAATATTCAATCACAAGCGCACTTTCTCTTTTTCAAAGACATGGGGATTGCATGTAGCCCACGTTGGCCAGGGCTTTGGGCCAGGGCAACAATGAGAAGTATGTACACTAAATTGCGGAACGTTCCGCGTGGAGCACATTCATCCAGGGCGGGCAGGGCGGGACAAAAACTCTGCACAAAAACGCGGGGGTCCCACCCACACCTCCTGCTTGAGATCACCGAATACATGCACATAATTAGATGTGATCAACTGTTGCAAGAAAATATGCACAAATTCAGAGTGAGAAAAAACATGCCCTAATATATTTCACATGAAATAAACTTGCTTTACAAAGAAATAAAAACTTATCCGCGTGCGGAGCATTTTCATAATTCCTTTTGTGAAACACCGGGCATTCCGAATAGACGAGGCACGTTCTCCATCTATTATACACAAAGAATGTATATGAATGTTCAATCACAAGCGCACGTGTTGGACTTGGGGCTGGCCAACGTGGGCTACACGCAATCCCCATGTGTTTGAAAAAAAGAGCGGGCACGTCACAAGAGCTGCTCACTACGTGAAAGCACGCCCTCAAGAAATCCTTCGATGCACCTTGCATCTGCATTGATGCGATGGTTTCGGCAGGGCACGTTCCCCGCGGGACGGTTCGTCAGCTGGGTTAGCTGATGGCAGAAGGCATGAAACTCAAACTCACGCAGTGTAGCGAAATATGCAAGTGCATTCCCGACTGGGTTGTTGGACCAACCCTTCAAGAAGCTGCCGCACGGCGGAGTTGTCTGTGACAAACCACAGCACTGGGAATGACTACTACTACTACTACTACTACTACTACTACTACTACTACTACTACTACTACTACTACTACTACGACGACGACAACTTCTACTGCTTCTACTACTTCTACTACTTCTGCTACCACTGCTATTACTACTACTACTACTTCTACTACTACTACTACTACTACTACTACTACTACTACTACTACTACTACTACTACTACTACTACTACTACTACTACTACTACTGCTACTACTACTACTACTACTACTACTACTACAACTACTACTACTACCACTATGACGACGACAACTTCTACTGCTTCTACTACTTCTACTACTTCTGCTACCACTGCTATTACTACTACTACTACTACTACTACTACTACTACTACTACTACTACTACTACTACTACTACTACTACTACTACTACTACTACTACTACTACTACTACTACTACTACTACTACTACTACTACTACTACTACTACTACTACTACTACTACTACTACTACTACTACTACTACTACTACTACTACTACTACTACTACTACTGCTGCTACTACTACTACTACTACTACTACTACTACTACTACTACTACTACTACTACTACTACTACTACTACTACTACTACTACTACTACTACTACTACTACTACTACTACTACTACTACTACTACTACTACTACTACTACTACTACTACTACTACTATACTACTACTACTACTACTACTACTACTACTACTACTACTACTACTACTACTACTACTACTACTACTACTACTACTACTGCTACTACTACTCCTACTACTACTACTACTACTACTACTACTACTACTACTACTACTACTACTACTACTACTACTACTACTACTACTACTACTACTACTACTACTACTACTACTACTACTACTACTACTACTACTACTACTACCACTACTACTACTACCACTACGACTACTACTACTACTACCACTACTAGTACTGCTACCACTACTACTCTGCTGCTACTTATACGAAGACGACCATTGCTACTATTACGACGACGATCCTGCCGAGCAAGGGGTCGACAGCTGAATGTGCACTCCGTCCACAAGCAATAACATTTTCTAGCACACGTGCCACATTGCTTCGTTCTGCAACTTTTACTGCAACTGCAAACACAACGGCAACTGCAAGGGGGGCTTAAAAGGGGGGTTTGAGACGCGGACGAAAACGGCGCGAAGAAGGTCCAGGTACTAGACCTCTCAAACTGCTCCCGGAAACCCGTACAGGGAGCAGTTTAAGAGGTCTCATAACTGGGCCTGCTTCGCAGAGGGAAGCAGTTTAAGAGGCTAATAACTGGACCTTCTTCTGCAAGGACTTCCAACCTCACGTTGCCGCGGTTGGTTTGTCAGCAGGAAAGTTGTGGAAACCTTAAAACTTTCACACTTGCCACTTGTTGCCATTGGTCTAATTGCTGCTTTAGGAATTCCATATAAGGCCCCAAAAATGCCTTCACAGACGTGCGAGTTACACTTAAGCAGTTGGGCAGTGTAGTACATTGAGGTGAAAGGAGGAATTGTAACATGCTTGGCCAGAAAGATAACAGTTTGAGCAAAATCGCCTGAAGCTCGATGTTCTGTGAAATCGCAAATCTGAAGCTATGGGCTTTTGGGATTTGGGAGCAGCCGTGAATGAAATCGCAAATCTGAAGCCAATGGGCCCATGGGATCTTTGGACAGAGTGTAGAGAAATTGCTGTGCATCTGAAGCTTGTAGTTTCCGGAACTTGAGAGCAGCGGAGAGAAATCGCAAACCTGAAGCCTATCGGTTTTAAGACTTGGCCTGAAGTAACAGTGCGAATCTTAAGGTTCCCTTTCCACTGGGTGGTTGTTGGAAAGAGATTGGCGTTGGTGGTTAACTTTACTGGTCTTTATCTGGTGGAAGGGTGACGTAGGCTGCGTCTGGCACTGTGGGATTGGGATTCACCCTTTAAGTTCTCCTCTTCTTGGCTTTCCCTTGCTAGCTACAGTGAAAATTTTTTGCCGCTGCGGGGCTAAGTTTAAGTTTCGAGTTGGTTTACTTGGTCCCTTGAGCTTACGCAGTTGTCCTGGAGCAGGGAATGAAATTGCGAACTTGAAGCCTATGGGCCTATGGGACCTTTGAGGGCAGAGTGCAGACAAATCGCAAACCTGAAGCCCGGCTCTCCGGATCGGAGATCAGCAGAGAGAAGCAGCAGGAGGTTAAGTCGTTGCGCTCGAAGCTTGTGGTCTCTCGGGACTTGGGAGCAGCAGGAAGGAAAATTGCGAACCTGAAGCCTATCCGGTTTTAAGAACCCGGCGAAGTAAAAGCGCGAACCTGAAGCCTATAGACTCTCCTTCTGGCACTCTGTGTCATGGACGCGTTGAGCAGTTCAGGTGACGGAGGTTCGTTGCCTTACGGCCTACCCATACCTTCGCTTAATGTCTGTACCAGACGTGGCGCAGCATTGCTATGGGTGTCGGGCTTCTGAGTGAACGGTGCCGGTAGTTTCTTGTTTTCCTTGGTCTCACCTTGCTGGCCATGTGCTAAGTTGTCTGCAATAAGGGTCTGCGTTAGCGGTGGCTTCTTTGCAGTCACAACTTCTTTTAGGGGCCCGTCCAGGCAGCTGCCGCCCAGCATTCAGCGTGCCCAGCGCGACGTGATCCAGCTGTCGGACTCCGAGCGGCGCCTGGAGTCCACGTGGATGGTGGATATGGTGGGCTTGTTTCTTCCCAACCGGCGTTTGGGAGATGGCCGCGGACTGATCCGACACGCCAGGTGCGGGTCGTAGACAGGTTGAACCAGCTTTCTCCAACTCGGGTTCTTGAACCCAGGTTTTGAACAACAAAGTGGGTTTGGAACCTAGGTTCAAACGCAGGTTCCAACCCAGAAACGTATTTGTTTCTTGTCTTTATTTATTCTTGATGTGAAAAGAGAAGTTAAGAGAGGAGAGAAGTCTCCCACCCTCCCTTGTTTCTTGTTGTCCTTATCATTCGAAATCAGAGAAGTCGAGAACACATGAATCAAATCTCAGGCGGGGTTCGTTTTGGGATGCAAGCCCTCCCCCCATTGGCAAATTAGAGAATTAATTTACATTCTGTCCATGGGTTTGAACCTGGGTTTAAACCAGGTTCGAACCTGGGTTTAAACCTGGGTTCAAAACCTGGGGTTTTGAACCCGGACTTTTTAAAGAGATTTCCTGTAGCCCGTACAATCTCATTTTAGTGTATATAAGCTTTGGGCACATTGTATTCTATTAATCGCCCGGGACAGAAAGAGAATAGAGAATGATCACGAAGAGAATACAAAAATTGTATTATTAATTTGCGAGGAACACGTGACGCGCAAAATTAAATTAAAATGTACGAATGAGAGAACGAATTAATTTAGTGTTATTCTCTTCTTAAAGTTCTCTCTTCGCAACAAATAATCAAGAAAAGTAAACATGTATTCGAAGAGAGAACACTAGAAGCCCAGAAAGTGAGGGTCTCATGTTCTTCAGGCTTCATCTATGCATCACCCGTGAAGAGATCTCAATTTAATAACAATTGCAAAGGAACGCAGAGAACGTATCACCTGTACCAACTTTCATGCCGCAGGAACAACCGCACAGTTGATGCCTTCATTAAAGAGTTCATGAGAACAAAGTTTATTGCTTCCTTCACATAATATCTTTTCTATCACAAGTTTAAAAAAGTAATCGTAAAGGCTGAGGAATTTCTTATTTGTTATCTGGATTCATCTTTGGAATCTCCAGAACAGTAATGTCAGTCCTTATAAGAATGGAACTATATTCATCAGGAAACAGGATTTTATCTCCAGAAAACCATAACTTCTATAATATAAGCATTACATTGCATGGCTTTCTTATGATCTTCTTTTTAGTAACGCTGGCTTGTTTGGAGAATTTGAAATTATTTTGTACCTATCAAGGGTCTCCAGAAGTGGTATATCCTAGAGCCAATAATTTTTCTATCTTAATTCTTTTACTTTCATATCTTTTCCCCATCCTTTCTATAATCTCAGATTTTGGAGGTGGTACAGGATGAACATTTTTTCCACCATTATCCACTTCTTTTATGACTTTATCACCTTCAAGTACAGGAAATCTTATATTTGGATTTTTAATCTCTGGTATACCTTCATGTCCTACATCTCTTAACTTTTGAACAACAATTCTACTGAGATCTTATTATCTGACAATAAAGACTATCCCATGATTTCCTTGGGCTTTCTTGATTACAGCTTTCATGCTTTTATTAACATTACCAATCTTATCTGGTACACTTCTTTTAATATTGGGTGATCTTCATTCTAATACACTTTTCTTTGATCCTATATTTGGAGGAAATCCTGAAATCTATCAACATCTATTTTGGTTTTTTGGACATCCAGAAGTTTACATCTTAATAATTCCTGCATTTGGGATCATTTCCATAATAATTTCTGGGATTTTACAATTACAATCTTTGGTAACCAATCAATGATCTTTGCCATGTCATCTATTTCTCTTCTTGGAAGTCTTGTTTGGGGGCATCATATGTATACTGTAGGTTTAGAAAGTGATACAAGAGCTTATTTTACACGCGTTACAATCTTAATATCCTTACCAACTGGTACAAAAATCTTTAATTGGCTTTTTGCATATCTTGGAAATCCACCATTATTACACCTGAGAATTAGTTCTGTCTTCTTCTCACATCTCTTTTTATTAATGTTTACTATAGGTGGTTCTACAGGAATAATTCTTGGAAATGCTGCAGTAGATTTAGGATTACATGAGGCGGGAGGTCTGACTCATGTGGTGAGTGCTGTGGTAGATGGATGGCATTTCCGAGCAAAGTCACTCAAGCACATCACTCCGTTGAAGGTCGGGTTTGAGCGTTGTCAGCACTTGCTCAATCCAAGTGATGGCTCCCTCATTCTGAAAGAGAAAGAGGCCCGAGGACCCGTCAACTGAGTTGCTTACCGGTTGCCATGACCATGTGCGGAGGAAAGGTTTGGCTGGCGAAGCCCAGCAGTGTGCTCTCAGAGGTCGATGGATGTCCCTTGGATGTCCAGAAGACTATGGAGGGTTGTAGGACTGTAACAGGGAATACAGTGTTAGGAAAGCGTTACCGCTGTCGTCATTCCCACCAAATCTGTGGTAGAGGAAGACACAGTTACACCGGACTCAGCCCAATTCAGGGGCGCTTTCATTCGCCACACAAACGGAGGCCCCGAACCCGAAGCACGTTCGAGTTGTTGCACGTTTTTCCCTGAGATCCACCCAGGAGGAAATCACCCATCGTGATGGTCTCTAGTTTGTGCCTATCTGGTTCCCAGTTTCCTCCCTGTTTTTCCAAGTTCTGAGGCCCAAAATGGCCAGTTGGGCCAGAAAAGGACTTTTCCACGCCCTTTTGTAAATAGCCACGATTCCCTTCGATCGTCATCATCCGGCGCTACTTGCTTCAAGGCACTTGGCAAGACACAGCCAACTTCTCAAATATACAGCTCTGCTTCCCATGAGGGTGGGGGTACCAAGCAGGGGAAGCAAGCCACAGAGTAGGCTTGACAAGAGTATCGCTGTAATAAGGGATGTGACACGCCCCAAAGTTCAAATCCGTCGTGTGCACAATCCACCAACACGCGCATGCAACGCCTTTGTCGCCCTTTCTGGACCAGCGACCACCCACCGGCTGCTTTCGGTGTCCCGATTAAGGACATGCCAATCACCCTTGCCGCACAGCTCAGCGTTCGCACAGGCCACGACGCTTGTTGCGCAGGCCATGCAGTTGAGTCGATGGGGAGCCGAGCAGGAGTGCTTTCTCCCCACACAATTGTTGCCGCTGATACATGCGCTAGCGACCAGCGAGCTGCGCTCTGCTGAGCTTCACATACCCAGAAGGCAAACATTTTTTTTCTCCATCTCTCTCTCACTCTTGTTCGTTTTTTTGGGGCATGGGGGAAAACCCCTCGTCGAGGCGCGCTCCGATCCTGCTTCTCGAAGACAGTACAAGCGCTCGCGTTTGCGGTGGCGAACTTCCCCTGTTGGGGTGGGGGAGCCCTGATATCAACCCCATATCCCCCTTCGAACCCAGGCGCGGCCTCCCCACGGGGTAAGTGGAAAGAAAACAAAAGTTGGTGGTCGGCTTACGCGACTGACACTCAACTAACCACAAGCAAGTCCCCCAAACCACCCCCAACACGAAACCACGAAACCCAGAAGCCTCCCGAAAACCTGCTCCACACCTCCTCTCTCTCTCTCTCTTTCTCTCTCTGTCTCTTCTGTCACTCTCACTCACTCTCTTCTTCCTTCTTTTTCCGCAGCACATGATTCCCCCGAAGGGAGATCGCCCCTTGAACCGTGCACAACCGATCTGTGTGTGAAATAGGTGCGGTTTCGCCTTTTGAACCGTGTTTTGCGTGTGCTCAATTTGCTTGAGATTTTAGAGTGGCTTGCTGTTTACTTTTGAGTTTTCTCGCTCGCTCCTCAAACATCTGAGTGAGCAGCAAAACTGTTGCCCCACCCGACCCACCCAAAAATGGGAAGCGTGCAAACCGGGTACGGACGCGGCCCATTTGGGGGTACGGATGCGGCCACTTGCTTGGTCCATTCTTGGATCGGGAAGCGATTCCGGACGCGGCCACTTTTTTGGTCCGCTTTTGGATCGCTTTAGCGATTCGACCGCATGCATCGTGCGTGCATCTACACGCGTTCGCCTGTCTGCGTGAATTGGTGCCCGTGATTGCGAAGGGAGCCTTGGAGGAGAACAAGGTGCTGGCAAGCGGTGCAGAATCAGGCTGCAGGGCTGGACGAGCCGGTTGTGAGCATCTTACGTTTGACATTTGGATCTTTGATCTTTGCTGCCGGTCTCCATGGTTTCTCAAGTCTTGGGAAGAGCCTGACAATTTTCTTTTGCTTTTCGTGGATGTCTGATTGGGGGGAAGACTGGTATCGTACCAGGCCCTTAGGCCTCAGTTCTATCCAGTCCTCCTCGGAAAGATGCATCGGACTGAACCCACCCATCTGGAACTTCTTCGGCCCACGCTACAACAGAATCTCTCGCGCTTTAACCCGCGGAGCAGCATCCTCGGGCTTCGGTTGCAAGATTGCAAAGTTGACAATGTCTGACTGAGGTGCGCAACTGGTCCTAGTGTGTTCCAGGCCTTGCACACACAAAGGAAGGAGACTCCACAAAAGGGACGAGAGAGGAATCTCCAAGCCCTCTCTTGGCCATTGGGCTTTCGAAGAATATGCCCTCCCAGCATATCTTGGCTCCAAGGACCAAAGAGCTTGCGATTTTAGTTCCTCGAACTCGGGCGGGGCGGCTGCCATGTATCGCAAGGCACTGGGATCATATCCAAAGGATTTGGGAATGGTTTAGGGGTTCAGAGGATTCGCGACAACCTTCTCTTGAGTAGAGGCAGGCTGATGCCAAGTCGAACTTGATGTGCACTGCTTGTTGTCCGTAGTGTTGAGGTGTGATCCTGTCCAAAGAGGTGCGAAGAATAAGTTTGGAGGGCAGGTCCTGGGTTGCGCGGTGTTTCTGCTTGGAGGCTAGTTGTCGGGTAACTGCAGCGAAGCCCATTCGAAACTTGCTTAGAACTTGTGTACGGTTGCTTATGAGCCTCCGCCTCTGAATCAACCAGGTGAAAATTCGCCACGCGTGAGCGAGTTTCGCCGCTGCGTTGGTGTTGCACGTGCAGCTTCATCTCTTACATGGGCTGGAAAGGATGAGGGTCCAAGGGGGAAGGCCGTGGGGAGCTTCAGAGCACTTTGGGCAACTCTTCGTGGGGTGTTGGGGAAGTTGACGGTCGATCCAATCACATACGATTTCTTGGACCCTCCTCCCGCAACACGCCCACGACATGAATCGTGTAGCTCCACATTCCCGAACCCAAGACCCAGAGAAAAGAGCACAAGGATGTGGTGTGCTTCAGATGTAGGATTTCGAATACGAGAAGGGATTGACATAACAGGTATCAGAGCGCCCCATCTTTGTTGCGTGACCCCATTCAAAATGTAGAACCAGAGTCCTAACCTGGGATCCGCGGCCGGTCGGCAGAAAGTTGCGAAGGTTTTGCAGAAGATTTGCCCCTAAACCCCAAAGAACCCTAAAATCCTTCAAAACCCAAAAACATTTCTCAAAAAAACCTCAAAAAACCTACAAACTGAAAAGCCTCAATTCCTTAAAAAACTTAAGAACAACATGGATTGCACTTCGTGCCTTCGTCTGCGTGCGCATTTGGCGCGGAAGTAGGCGTGAATGTGCCTTTGGCCGTGCACCTGCCCCCCACCCAACCACGAGTTACCCGAACCCTAAACCCGAAACCCTAAACCTTAAACCCTAAACCCCAACCCTAAACTCTAAACCCTTCTGGGTTCACCACAGGAACATCCTGCCAGCCAGTTTCGTTTCTCCTTCTGAGTATGAGCTCCTTTGTGGAGAGTGGGGGGGGGGGAGCTGGCAGCTTAGATCATCGGAATGACCAGAACATGCTATTTCGATCGATCCTGCGCACTGAAGTGCGGTTCTGAATGCTTGAGGAGAGAAATCTTGAAGCATGCAGAAGAGTCACCAAAGGAACGAAGTTACCATATGACGCAGGCTTTGTTCCATCAACAGCAGTGAGGTGCAGGGTTGAACTCCGGGTAGCTTGTGACCTTTCGGCGTGCCGACTCTGGAAACGCTTCTAAGAGGCGAATTCGCCACGCGCAAACAGGTGAAGCTGGCTGCGATGGTGTCAATTCGTTGCATGTCGCGCAAAGGCGCTGCAGCCAACCCCTGCGTTAGTGGCCTTTCCCTGAAGCCGTAGAACATCATTCTCTGCTGGCTCCAGGTGTCCAACTCGTCCAACAAGGCGGCTTTGCTCCTCAGGATTGCTCAGCGTAGTAGGCATTGCTACTCTACTGAGACACACAAGTTTATGGTCTTTAGTCTCTAATCCAATCGCATGGGCCAAGATTGTTGATTTGGGTGGTGGTAAGTCCTCGTGTGCGGTTCTGTGCGAAGTCATAGGCAAGAGTGTCAAACGTCTGAACCATGTGTCCTATTCATAAAGTTGACCAGAGCTCACGGCCAAATTGCAATTATGTCTGGAATCGTTCGCGAGTTGCCTGAACGCTTGTTAGGTCTGCAATACGTACGGGTCATAGGCTCACCATGATGTTTTCTTTGCTGCCACGATTCTTTACATGCAGTCTGGAGGACTGCACTTTGAGGGGGCAAACAAACGATGTCTGGACGTCATAAAAGGGTCAAAAGCAGAATCGTGAGATGTAGACATGGAGAAGGTTTCGAGGGGATGGGCTTCGCCTGGAACCCTATACCCAGCCAAACCCTCAACGTCAGGCGGATAACCGTTGTGCAAACCCCTGCGGAGTGGCTTTCAGTCAGCTATGCGGGCATGTGGGCGTCAAAGAAAACGCTGCTGAGGTCGGCTTTGGAAGCGCGGCGCCGCGCTTCGGAGGCCGCCCTGAGTCGCCTGAAGCGGGGGGGGACTCCAATCCAGGGACTCTCCACAAACATCAAAAAGGCTTTGGGGATGTTTTCGGGTTTTTAAATACAGTTCTCCAGACCTTGACCGTCAAGAGCATAAGAGTATGAGCCAGCTCCATTTGCCGGAAAGCCGTTTGAGGCTTCAAGGTGCCGCCGTGCGTCAGCTTACGTCCAGAGGGAGCTTTTCGTTGTTGCCCTTCACCTCTGAGTCCATGTTCCTTGTGGCTGAGCACTCCAGCGCACAGGATCAGCTCCTGCACGCCTGCCTGTCCTCTGCCGAACGCCCTTTCCACCTACTCCTTTTTGAGGAGATCGACAGATGTTTTTGAGTGTAAGGATACGTAGTTCTCGGTGCGCGCGACTTGTGCCCTTTGCAAGTATGGTGGAGTCCCGCAGCTCGTTGTTCTTTGTGTGACGTTTCTGGATGAATTCTCGTGCAGCGCAGGTCTCTCAAAGAAACAGAAAATTGAGGCTAGTCTTAGAGCTTATCAATATTCGCTCGCGAACATTCTCTGCATAACTTTCGCATATTGGGCCTCAAAAGAGACATCAAAGCCATGTTCCAACTATTGAGGCTACAGTTGCTCAGGATTGCGGTCACACTTCTTCACGTGAGCAAGCCCTCGAGCACATCTTGAGATCTATCTCAGGTGGTGTCCCAGTTTTGTAGCAGTCTCTGGAAACGTCGTCGAGTATTGGCACTGACCCCTGATGCTCGCCGTGTTTACGGCCACATCGTTACAAGGTTCCCTGGCATGAGGCCCTAACCCTAAACCTGAACAGCCCTTTTGCAGGCCCGTCCAAGAACTGCACTACACCAGGACCGCTGAGAGTGCTTGCGCTGAGGGTGCTTGCGCCGAGAGTGCACGAGTGCCTGTGGTCCCAGTTGAGGGTGGGGGTCATCCGTGTCCGCTGTAGAAGCCCTAAACCCTAAACCCTAAACCCTAAACCCTGAACCCTAAACCCTGAACCCTGAACCCTGAGCCCTGAACCCTGAACCCTGAACCCTGAAGCCTGAACCCTGAACCCTTAATATTGGGAAGCAGTTTCTGTATATACCCTCGAAGACATCAGCTTTTTGGGCTACAAAGTGGTTAAAGCCTCGAGAAAGCGTCCGAGACCCCAAAGGCCCCCCGCAGAAAGGGGGCATCACGAGACAACAAACAGGGTAGACCCTAAACCGTAAACCTTAAAGTACTTACTTCCCCAAAGAAGGTTCTACTGGTCTTGGCTTGAGTGGGTTCGACACGGCACTAGGGTCAAGGGTTACGGGTGTGGGGGTTTCCGGTTTAGGGGGTTTAGGGTTCAGGGTTTCGAATCGCGTTTCATGAGTTTCGAGGAAGGTCCATGTCCATAAGCAATGTGTAGGCTTGTCAAGGAACTATTGGCAAAGATCACGGCTGCGTGACTCAATGTCATCAGGGATGTCAGTTCACGATCCCCCCCGAAGAAAGACTTGAAGCGCTGACATGTTGGAAGTTCCCTTGGCAGGGCCGGGGTCCTACGACATCCCTCGCTGGGCTGACATGAAGCAGCCTGGCGGTTGACCATATCGCCTAGTGAGGAAGAGATGAGGATTTGTGCGCAAGGTCAAGGCATATTGTAGGCTGTGAGTAGGCCGAGTGGAAGACATGCCGGATGAAAGGGCTGCGCGGGCTCATGCTCTGTCGGTTTCTTGCGGATATCTGCTGTGGGAAGGTTAGGTGGACACTGAGGAGCTACATGAGCTTGGAGCAGCCAAAATGTAAAAGAAGTGCATCCTAGTGGTGGGTCCTGGCTTGGGCTATCGCTGCAAGGTCAAAGCAGTACGCAAGACCTTACATTGTAGCTCGACCAACAACTATGGCAAAGAGCCATGGGGGGCTTTAGCATCCGGATGTCGAGCTATGAATATTCCTGACTTATCGTTCAGTTTACAAAAAAAAGCTGTTCTAGGTAAGCCCCCCATTTGCGGTACTTCTCGATCTTGCTCGAGGGAGGAGCTTAGAAGGAGGACACCAGCCATGGACTTTGCTACTAGCATTCTGACCCTGTTCTCATAATCCGTATTCTTGTTGCATGAAAAAGAGCCTCGAGGCCCCTCCAGCCGACACACGAACACCTCAAACACCCAGAGCCCCCCTTAGACTATTTGCTTAAGAACCCCAAAAGAATAGAACAAAAACAATCCCTATATTGCCCTTAATAAGGAAGAATAGTTTTTTGTTTTGTTGTTTTCGGGCTTCTTAAGCAAGTTGTAGTAAAAGACACCCAAGGACATGCAGGCGTCCCGGCGCCAGCGCCCCAGACGTCGCAGGATCAAAGCCCGGTCAGACGGCCCCCTCACCAACCCTGCAAAGTGCTGGCGTTCCAGTAGTTCAGCAATTTTACACACACACACACACACTGTGTGTGTGTTTGTTTTTTGAGTTCGGGCGGTTCATGGTACGGGGAAGTGTCAGCAACTTGGATTTACGCTCAACCTCGACAGGGCCAACTCTGCGGGTTCAAGAGTCTTGGAAGAGGTGAGTTAGACCCCTCATAATCCTCAGAACCCCTTGTTTGCCGGTAAGTTCCATAACTAAAAGCCCTCAACGCCTGAGATCGCCGGGAAGATCATCACATTCAGGTTTAGGGTTTAGGGTTTAGGTTTTAGGGTTTAGGGTGTTTTTAGTCTTGGAGTTTGGGGTTTTTGGGGCTTTCAGGGTTTTCAGGGTTGTGGAGCGTTTAGGGCTCCGAAGGTTTTGGGCTTGGATCTTGCTGTAGCTCCGGATAAACCCCATTTTCACTTCTGCTCAGAAAACCACTCAAAGCCCGCCATGCGCTCAGAAGCCAAAGCGCTGCCTCGACGATTGCGCACTGCGTGGGCCTGAAAGGGTTTAGGATTTAGGGCTTAGGGTTTAGGGTCGACGTCGAGTTTGGTTCCCAGGTGTGTTTGGGCTTTGGTTTTTCCGTATCAACGTTCGTCAGGTCGACCCCGAGGAAAGAAACAACAGGGAGATTCTCTCAGAGCCTTTTTGGCCTTTGCCTAATCACCTTGCATCTGATGTTGTCAGGGTCGGGACAGAGTGTGGAGCAATGAGGATTTCACTCGACTTGAATTGGATTGGCCGATGGCTCCAAGCTTTCATGTGATTTAGAATTTTTTCGGGTTTTGGAATTGGGATACTTTCTGGTGCTGGCAGTTCAGGAGCCTGAGCCACGATCCATGCAGCGTGTGAGCATCATGCAAATAGATGGAGCAGACATCGGCTCTGGAAGCTACGATCGCGATCGTTGCTTCTGCTACGTTTTTCATTGTCAAGCCCGAATCTAGGACCATTGCCATATTCGAAGAGGAATCAGCTATGAAATTGTTCCTCTTGTATTTTGGGTCGCCTTCTGTTTCTTCGAACCTGCTGGGTAGGATGCAGTTGAGGGTGCAGGTTATGCTTGGGTTCAGGGGAATGTGTAACGTCTTTCCTTGGCAACAGGGACCACTACAAGAAGGATGAATGTGCCAACTAGTTTTTTGGCACCAGCATGCTAGAAAGAGGAATGCAGTTTGCTCGATAATGCTGAGTTCTTTCTACGTGTTGGTCTTGTATAGTATGTATAGTTGCTCTTGTTGTAGCGGTCTGGCGAGGGTTCAAACTTGGATCCCTTCGCCGAGGCTGGTGGAGTATGAAGAAAGGCTCGCCCGTGAGCGGCCGCGGCATGCTTTCTTTGGGGATAAGGGTCGGCTTCTGGATGATCAGCATCACCGTCGCTGCAACACACGAACGTTGACTAGCTGGCTTGCTACGAGAATCCCGCTGTTTTGGCAGCCATCCACGTCTTTGCATCGTGCATGTTGTGGGCTTGATGTTGTCGGTTCGGCCTTTTGAGCCACACTCATATTCATCTGCATATGCCAGGATCGGGGCCGACATCGCCAATGGCGAGACGTTCGGCAGGATCCTTAAATAGGCTGATGTGCAATGCAATGCGGAGTCTGTGGACACGCAGCCCACCGTGTAAGCTATGTCTGACGCCAAAGGCTTCGGCGAGCCGATGGGGGGCGACATCTTCGCGGAGGCGAGGTGGAGGGGGAGTTCTTTTGTTATGGGTCCGACCTGGTCGAGTGTCATCACATGGCGGCGGGGACACTCGTCAGCTGCAAGTATATCCCTATGTGCACTATGTACTGCTTTATTGTTGCGCGTTGCCTGCAAATGCCTACAAGTGCCACAAGCACCTCATGACCAGAACTGCTAGAACTAGCCACCGAGGTTGCGAGTATCGATCTTCGGAGGTTACACCTTCGCGAGGTGGTTGATTCGCACAGCACTCCACCGTAGCTTTATTTCGGATCAATCTCCTGGTGTCCGAATTCTCTAAAAAACTGGGCCGTTGTTGGGGATCTAAGCTTCCAAACGCACGGCATGTTTTTCTCAAAGTCGACATGCCCCATGATCCGCTAGCTGCATGAAGTCCAGGATGCGAGTGAACCCCTGTTGTCAGAAGCTTCCTCGATGATTTCAACAGCAACTTAAAACCCTATACCCTAAACCCTAAACCCTAAACCCTAAACCCTAAACCCTGTAGCTTCAACCCGAAGCCCCAAACTTTTGAAGGTCGTGGCTGCCAGCCTGAAGCTCCGGGAGGCCAGAATGTTGCGGCGCGCTTCATCTTGGGCGAAGAGAGTTCAGAAAAGCAGGTTTAGGGTTTAGGGTTTAGGGTTTAGAGTTTAGGGCCGGAGGACTTGCTCGGAAAACAGGGACAACAAGTTTCAGGAAGTCCGGAAAACTTGCCGCAATCAAGGTAGACAACAGTGGACTGCAGCATCTCCGTCCCGCTGCCTGCGCTTCGGGTGGTGCTTGCTGCTGCCGCTGGTACTGGTCATGGGTCTGCTGCTGCTGCTGCTCTGCTACTCTCTTTTCTTGCTGCCTCGTTTGCATGTGTCTATATACACGTATATATATATATATATATGTATACAGAGCTGTGTGTGTGTGTGTGTTGGTTTTGTTTTTCTTTCCGCCTCTCGTTCGAATCGGTTGCTCACCGTTTTTGATGTTGTGTGTTGCTTCCTAGTTTAGTGTCTATTGTTTGCTGACCTCTTCCCCGGTTGTTGGCTTTCTCTCGGCGCTTTCGAGCCTGTTTCTGAATTCTCCGCGACTGCTCTTTCTGAGTCACCCTCCTCCCATACATCTAGCGTGGCCACCACTGGTATACACGAGAATGTTGTGACCGATTCCGGTGTTTTTTTCAGGACCTCAGACTCGTTGCACATTTGAGAGACGAGTTTGGGTCAGGGGCCCCCTGACGATTTTCACTCCTAGTGATCTTCAAACTGTTGGTTTCTTCGCTCAACGTGTTTCCTTCCATTTCCGGGAAAGGCAAACGATTTATGGCTTGTTTCGTCTTGATCGACAAGACAGTTTAAACTGCATTGGTTAGAATTCCACAATTTTTGCAATGGGTTGTGTGAGTTCCATTACTAGAACTATGTCTTTTGGGAAAGAGACACAACTGAGCCTGCTCAAAACCCCGGAACTTCGGAATGCGTGTGGCAGCATGATGTTCGAAAACTCGTGCCAGCTCCTAAACCAGACGCCTTTAACCCACATCCCATCGTTTCAGGCATGAGTTCCAGTTCGGAATTTCAGGGTTTGGAGTTTAGGGAGTGGGGTTCCGGGCCGGGAGGAATCCTACACATTGAGCTGTCCCTGAAAACCGTGGGCTTTGGCCATTGGGGAGCAGCCAAACGAACCCTTCAAGCTCCTCAAACTTGCATCGCTGCCCCTCCCCTCCCTCTTCAACCCCTAAACCTGAGCGCGAGACGCAGGGCTGGCTATGGCCTTGGTGCGTGGCCGAGACGGGGGGGGGGGCGAAGTAGCTTGCCATGGAAGGACTTGAAAGGCCGTCCTGTTCAGGTTTTAGGTTTTGGGTTGCAGCCTGTGCTAGGCCTCTCGTCTCACGCCAACATTACGTGACAGCTTTTGCCCGAGGTTTCTCCAGTTTTTCTCGGCCGATGCAGAGGCCCTGGATAAATCTTTGCCTTTGAATGAAGGATGCTGGTGCGTTTTGCTCCGTCCGTGCTCCCTACAGGAGGGATGCGATTGGATGCGATTGAGCTGTGGTCATTTGTGGTGCATTTCCTACTCCATAAACGAGGGATGGTAGACACGCTCCGTCCCTAACCGACGCTAGTTAGACACACGCCAATGCTGATGACGGTTTCAGACTGCATGATAGGCCGCTCAAACCCTAAAGCCCCAAACCCTAGAACCATGAAGCCCAAAGCCGCCAGGCGCCTAGCCAGCAAGGAGAGGCGCCGGCCATGACGGCTGGGCCTTCGCAGGCTCCAAATTGAAGCTCCCGAAGTAGGTCTTTGCCTCCTTCCGTATTCCATACAGGAGGGATGCTAGTGGCTTCGGTGCGTTTCTTCCATAAACACACGCTCCGTCCCTAACCGCCCCTACCCGAGAAATGAGGGATGGTAGTTACTTGTAGGCACGCTCCTTGCTTGTTCCAGTCTAGACTGAGGGACACTGGTTGGACACGCGCCGATGCGAATTAGGGTTTGGGACGCTGCAGGACTGGCCTCTCAGACGACGCTTGCTGTGCAGATTTCTGTTTCCAGGTGGTGGGTTAAAACATTGAATCGCGCTCTGCCCCTTCGGGGAGCCTGGTTTCAAAAGGAGCAAAGCCCCAAACCTGGAACCCAAAAACCTAAAGCCCGCGGCCAGGCGGCAGAAATTCCGCAGGGGGAACTTGAAGCTTTGAGGGCCAGGGCCTCGGTCTTCAGGAGAGGGCTCCCAAAAAAGCGCAGAACCTCGACCCTGAGAAATGTTAGGGTTTAGGGTCTAGGGTGTAACCCCCCCTCCAACCTTAAAGCCTAAGCCGAAGGCATGCCCTCCAGTCATCCGTCAACAAAATCTTGAAGCTCTTCTCCCGATGAATTCGCCGATTTTTTCGGGATGCGTGGCCTTTTTACGTGAATTGATTGTTTGTCAAACGCCGAGCTGTGCCAGGCCCAAGTACAGGCCCTTGTGGGGGCCTCAATCGTTGATTTTGTGGGAGGCTGAAGTTCTTTTTGCATCGTTCTGGGTTAAAGTTATCATCGACCTTCATTCTGACCCTGGACGGTTCACGCCTGAAACCATGAGCTTTAAGCACATTCTACCCTCGGCCCAAATCCCTCTGTGACATTGAGCGCTACATCCGACCTCGTCTCCTCTCGTCTACTCTCCTCGCCCATCTAGCTCCCACTACCCACTCTCGAAGAATTCCGGCCAAGCAAGACAGTCTTGTTGAGGCTGGCCAGCTGCGCGCGCTGCAGATCTGCGCAGTCCCCATCTCGTGAACGGGAGGTGGGGGCGGTCACCGTTGTTGAGGTTTGCGTATGGTCAGTTCTCCAAATTGTGGTCCCTTTGTGGGGCCAGGTTGGTTAGCCACAATTGCGATGGCCAATTCTTGCATCGGGATCACACTCCACCCAAAGGACCGAGTGGCACTCAAGATATCGGGGAATGACACGCCTGACGGGAAGCCTGAAATGCGGAAATGATACACTTCATCCCGATATTCTCCCATCAAGCTGCGGATCACCAGCAAGCCAATATTTCCTAGCTTCAGCGATGTGAGCGTCTTCAACGCGAATGTACTTTGCACCTTGTGTTGCAAATGCACCCAAGAGGATGATTTGCGCAGAATTTTGCCCCGACCTGCTGTGTGGAAGATTCCAGGCTGTTGTTGGCACCAACGCTCTGCGCATATCTGCGCATCACATACCCGCTCCCGTAAACAACTTTATGCGAAACAGTTTGATCCGTGAGGCCAGCTGTTTCGATGAGAGCTTCAGTGTAGCAACTAAAGGCCGCCGCGCTGGCGTAGGATTTCTGATCGGCCGCTGCCGCGTCAACTTCCCGGAGCTCGAAGTAGACAACTAATTTTGCTTCAGCTCTAGCTCGGAGTTGTCAAACGACCTGCGCAGGAAATCAGCCTCGTCCAAAGCCAAATTCATAAGTGTGATTGCCCCACTCTCATCCATATGGCTGACGTCATCACGCAGTGTGAGCACAAGCTGTGAAAGTCTTTGGTCTTGGGCGCCCATTGAAATGAGCTTCTGCTGCGCAAAACCTTTCACAATCAGCATGGTGCGTAACGTAGATAGTTCGGAGCCCTGATGCAGTTGGTGAACGATACCCCCGTGGAGCTCTCATGGATCTATAGGGAGCGCCAACTCTTTGCAATCTGCCAACTTCAAGCCAGCTCTATTGCCACTCCTTTCCCACAGAGCCCTTTTGGGAAATGCACTGCTACCAGGACAGTTTAGCCACTCTTGCAAACAAAGACGATCTGTCATAACACGAGTTCCCATGTGGGTAGACACTGGAACTTGACACAACCAGGCAAGCCACCAAACCACACAAACAAAGGTACCCATTAGTGCCTCCTACCCAAGACCTTCCAGCTAACACCGCGAGGAGGTTGGAACCAAGGTAGACCTCAGAAGCCACAACGCATCCTGCCGTCTCAGCCAACAAAGTTTATGACTAGTTGGGTCGCCACAAGCCCGCACGTTTACCCTTCTTGCGTAAGAACTTACAGTTCCAACAAGAACTTACAGTTCCAACCCAAAGCAAGGACGGACACAGCCATAAATCTTGAAACCCGGGATGGGGGTGCAAGACTTAGCTATGTATGACTGTAGCTGACCCCTGCAGCAGGGTTAGGCCTGAGGATCCCTTCCAGATGGTAGTGCAGCCAGGCCGTTGCCAGCCGCATTGCCGCGGCGGCGCACAGCATGGCTGTGCAGGTGCGCAGCTTTTTGCACGTGACTGGAACATGTCAGCGTCCACACTTCGGGCTCAGGCACTGCTGGCGCGGGCGTCACTTGCCCACCTGCAGGCACGCGTTTGACAAGAGCCACCTGCTCAGTGTCTAAACCCCTAGCCCCAGACCATAACCCGAACATGCCTAGAACTTGTTCTGGGGTATTGAGAGTTGGATCCTTTGAATTGAGGTTGGATGGGATCGGGTGGAAGCAGGCCTTCGGGTTCGGAGTTTTGGAGTTCAAAACAAGGCCGAGGAAACGACCAGCGAACCCAAGAACACAAGCCGGTTCCATCTCAGATACGTCGAAGTTCGGGTTCTCCCCTGCAGCGACTGTGCACCGCTTGTGGTGAGAACCCTAAACCCTAAACCCTAACCCTAAACCCCAAACCCCAAACCCCAAACCCTAAACCCTAAACCCTAAACCCTAAACCCTAATCCCTAAACCCTAAACCCTAAACCCTAAACCCTGACCCTCAACCCTAAACCCCAAACCCCAAACCCTACAACCTAAACCCTAAACCCTAAACCCGAAGCCCTCAGCCCTAAACCCTAAACCCTAAACCCTAAACCCTAAACCCTAAACCCTAAACCCTAAACCCTAAACCCTAAACCCTACCCGGAAATGGTCATCGAGCGTCCGACAGACAAGTCAACCTCATCCCTCAACCAGACTAGGAATACGAAGTGAAGTGGAATATGTTCTGGCCGGCCTGCTTGGGAGGCCGAGCTGGCGGAGTCTCGAAGCGAGGCCGGCGCTGCCTTGCATTTGCAATGAGCTGAAAATTTAGTTGCGCGAATGCATCCTATAAGAGGTTTCCTGCTTGAGCGTCTTCCCTTCTGCCAGGTCTCCGCCCTTCGTGCTGAGCTGGCCACCATGTGGCAGGCGGATTCGTGTCATAGCGTTTGACGTGCCGCTGTGGGACAATTTGGAAAGATCTTCCCAAGAAGTTCCCCTCCCTTCATGCTGTCCAGGACCCAGCGCCTACGTTCCCAAGGATGCTTGTCCGCGTGCGCGTGCTAGTAGGCTGACCTGCTGGCCCAGGCTACGGCTGCAGCTATGGGCGCCAACCAGCAAGGCCCGGCGAGAAGTCACAAGTCGGGCTTATGTTTAAGGTTCGACCCCCCGACACCCCCCAAATGAAACGACGACAAGACACAGTTAATCCTGCTGTTCGGGTTTAGGGTTTTGGATAGGGGATGGAGAATGGGATGGTTCCGGGCAATGACCCAAATGTTCAAGGAGGTCTCCAAGTACGACCCTCCCGACCACACCTGAACCCTACCAAGCCCTCCTGCCTACTTGCAAAGCCCAAGCTCCACGGAGGCCCCCCATCTGCTCCTAAGCGCTGCAGCGCACCCTAACCTAGAGTACCCGGGCCTGTCCCCTAAACCACGTTACCCCAATCAGAGTTCTCCCTTAAACCACGTGAGTCTCCGTTACAAGCCCTTCAACGCCCTAAGTCCCCTACCCTGGGAGCCTGACGCCTGCTTTGCCCAGAACTCAATGTGGCAGCAGCGAAGCCGCCGGCCTTGCCTGTCTTTTGCGAGGCGGCATTTCTCTGGAACTGCGTTGGAATTCGCAAAACCCTCAAGTGCTTGGCAGCACCCTGAGAACTGTCCCAGAACCAGACCCAAGCTTCTGCTTGTATAGATGCGCAGTCTGCAGGTCTATAAGCTAAGCTAAGTTTCACGAGATAGGCCTTTCCCTTCACGTCGCAGGTGGCGCAACGTGCTCCATCCTTGCGCACGTCCTCCTTGCATGTGCTGGGTCGACGCGTCGCCCTAAACCCTAAACCCTAAACCGAAACCCTCAACCCTCAGAAGCCCTAAACCCTAAACCCTAAACCCTAAACCCTAAACCCTAAACCCTAAACCCTAAACCCGAAACCCGAAACCCGAAACCCTAAACCCTAAACCCTAAACCCACGACGCGTCGACTTGGCTTCTCATCTTCGATGGCCACCGATGCTGGCCAGATGGAATTGAAGGGCCTCTTCTCGGAAAGGCGAGGCAGCGTAGCAACGTGGACTGGTGGTCGGTTGGCGACCAGTTGAGTGCCAGTCACGCAAGTGTGCATTGTGAAATGCAGAATTTGGGAGGGCGACCGGCCCATGTCATTGTATCTACCCTAAACCCTAAACTTTAAACTTTGTAGTTGCTTTCCTGGTGCAAGCCTTCCCTCCAATGCAAGTGCTTGCAGCGATGCAAAACACTGCATGCGGCAGCTGCGTGGTCACGAGTGAGGGGTGCCTCTCAGCTTGTCATATTGTAGGAACACGGCTGGAGTTTCAATCTGATCAGTGTTGGACCTTGTTGTTTTTGATGTATTTGACAGGTCAGTCTCAATTGTTGCTGCAGCCGCTTTGAGCGCCCTGTCTTGGGGCTCCTTCAAGGTTGCCGTTCAGGTGTCCTTGAAGGAGCCAGGTTAGGCTTGGCGGAAGCGGAACAGGGCATGATTGTTTTGCAAAAGAATCGTTTCGGAGTTTATTTGTTCGGGCTCATCTTGGAGGATCTAGCAGGATGTGCTTCGTGTCGGTGTACCCATGTCGGCCATTTAGGTGGGCGTTTCACTGAATTAGGGCCATGGCTCCCAAAGCATGGGGGGAAGCAGGCCAGGATCGTGCTTTCAGACCCCAAGACCTTAAACAAGCTACTTCAACGGCCAAATACACGCTGCCTGGCACACTTGTGAGCGTTGAGCCTGGCACCCGAGAGATTCGAAGCGACTGCAAAGCTGGTGCTGGAGGTGGCGACCCACCGCTTCCCACCACTGCCCGGGGCTCCTGGTTCCCCAAGAATGTGGAGTGCGAGCTCGAGAAATTCCGGCCGCGAGCCCGGATGTATTTTCTTGAAGCCGGTGAGGCGATGAGTTCTTCCCAGCCCATGAGGACGGAGCTGCGGAAGTTGCGGCCAGCGCCTGGGGGCAGCACAGAGGCGCAGATCCCTGTGCATTGCCTGAGGCCTGCTGCGGATTTTCTTGGGTGCAATTGTGAGACTGCGCTGCTGACGTTGACGCTCTGTCCTGCTTCCTTTGATGGGTCATGAAACGTGGCAGATTGCCTTAGGCATGTCTTTCGCCAGTTTGATAATCCAGGTGGTGTGTTCGATGGCTTCGGTTTCTGGAGACGGCAGTCGGATTGCGAAGAGATGCTGAGGACCCGAATCTTATGTAGGTCAAATGCCCGAAGCCCACGGTACCAAAGCATGGACGAAGCCTGTCAAGTTCCTGAAGCCATGCTCCGGTTCCTTTTATTTTCCCAACATGAGAAACCCTGCCCTGCAGCACAGGCGTGCCACAAATGCCCTGAAGCGCCAGAAGCCTCTCCAGAAGTTTCCCAACCCACCCCAACTCCCTAAACCCTAAACCCTAATATTTCCCACTCACATCCGAAATCAGATGGACCCACGATGCCATCAACAGCCGGATGATCTTCAGTGGCGGGCGGGGCGAGGACTCCTCGATCTACAGTATGGCCGGGGGCCCTTCTTGGCAGTTCTTGGGCTTAGGGTTGGGTTTAGGGTTTGGGTTTAGGGTTTAGGGTTTAGGGTTTAGGGTTTAGGGTTTAGGGTTTAGGGTTTAGGGTTTAGGGTTTAGGGTTTGGGATTTAGGGTTGCGGGATATTTCGGGACCTTTCGGCCGTGCATGGGGTGTTTGGGCCAGAGTCCCATGAGGCCCGAGTTGCCCCGCAAAAGCCTGCCTACACGATGCAGGGGGATGAGAACAGTCTCGGATATCGCCTCCATCAGAACACAACTGCTCCTTTTTCACTCTGCGCACGTTTCCGCACCTAAACCCTGAACCTTAAACCCGAAACCCTAAACTCTAAACCCTACACCGAAACCCTAATCTTCGGACCCTAAACCTTAAACCTTAAACCCTAGACCCTAATTAAGCTCTAAGCCCTAAGCCCCAAACCCTAAACCCTAAACCTGCGGGAGATGACAGCTAGCTCAGGCCCATGATCTCTTCACGGGCCGCCTGGAACCGGGAGACGTCCCACCGCTGCAGGCGCCAAGCCTTGCAAAAGCCGGTGTGAAAGTCTACACCCTCATGAAACGGAAGAAGCCGTAATAAGCCCTAAAACCCTTAATCCTGAAGCCCTAAACCGGCGTTTTGGGGTTTAGCTGGTGGCTTCCAGGCCAGGCCCGAAAGCCCACCGAACCTCAAAATCTGCTCCCAGGTGGTGATGGACGGCGGCTTGCCTTCCGTTTCAAGCTGCAGCTTTTGATTCGCGAGCCCACTTTTTATAGTCTTTGGGTGCGATGTAGCGGGTTCTCCAGATGCTGCGAGGAGGGCTACGGTATGAAACCAAGCAATCCGAAACCCTAAACCCTAAACCCCAAACCCTAAACCCTGAACCCTGAACCCTGAACCCTGAACCCGAAACCCTAAACCCTAAACCCCAAACCCCAAACCCTAAACCCTAAACCGACTGAAGCGCAGTTCGCAGCACCCCACCGAGGCGACGTGCTGTTTTCGCTGAACAACCGGCGGCTGGCCGCGCTGAAGATGTGCCAAGCGTTGAGTGGGCACAAAGTGCTAAAGGTGGGAAGTAAGGGTTGAGGGTTAGGAGTTTATAGGGTTTCGGGTGTTGGGCTTAGGGTTTAGATATAGGGTTTAGGCTTAGGGTTGAGGGTTTAGGGTTTACAGGGTTTAGGGTTTCAGGGTTCGTGTAGGAAGATGCCGGGAAGGGGGGTGGGGGAGTTGGTGATGAAAAGAGCCCTGGAGGTTCCTTGCATCATCTTCCACAAGGATCACCGGGACATCTGCACTTTGCCTGCCTACACCCTGAGACCTGAACCCCAAAACCCCTAAAGCGGTAAACCCTGAAAACACTAAAGCCCTAAGGCCCCAAAACCTAAAGAAACCTCAAATCTAAACCCGTCAACCCCGAACCCTTCAACCCTTAAGCCCTAAACACCCTGAAGCCCTCCACCCTGAACCCCCGTAAACGACTGGACCCCCCTAAACCCTAAACCCGAATCCCGAAGCCCTAAGCCCTAAGCCCTAAACCCTAAACCCCGAAACCCAAGCAGAGTTTGTTTTGGGGGGGGCCCGAGGTGCCTGGTACCGCAAGGCCAAGAGCACCAGCGAAGAGCTGGGACACGGCGGCCCGGCCTTTTTTTTGTGTCTCGGGGCCGAACCTGTGGGCTTTAGGGTTGAGGGTTTAGGGTTCAGGGTTTAGGGTTTTGGGGTTTAGGGTTGAGGGTTTGTGCTTTAGGGTTTAGGGTTTAGGGTTTAGGGTTTTGGGGTTTAGGGTTGAGGGTTTGGGCTTTAGGGTTTAGGGTTTAGGGTTTTGGGGTTTAGGGTTGAGGGTTGAGGGTTTAGGTTTGAGGGCTGAGGGTTTCGGGAACCCTGACGCCCGCTACTGAACCCTTGGCTTTCAGAAGACCGCGGCGGGAGCCCTCAGCCCGGGGGTTTTGCGGGTTCAGTTGGGGCTTAGGTTTAGGGTTTCGGAACTAGGGTTTAGGGTTTAGGGTTTAGGGTTTAGGGTTTAGGGTTTAGGGTTTAGGGTTTAGGAGTTCGGGTTTCGGGTGCACTGTAGGAGGCTTCTAGGGTTTTCGGGGTCTGGCAGTTGAAGCTTCGCCGCATCAGGAACAAGGCCCCTTGCTGGGGTCTGAAGTGCCCCTCTGGCCAGGGGTTTAGCCCCCAATGCTCTAAAGCCCTCAAACCATAAAACCTTAAAGCCCTAAACCCCAAAGCCCTAAACCCTAAAAACCCTAAAGCCCTAAAACCCTACAACTTTAAGCCCTCAAACCCTAAAACTTTAAGCCCTAAGCCCTCAACCCCTACAACCCTGAAACCCTAACACCCTATCACCCGCAACACTCTAAAACACTAGAACTTGAAGCCCTAAACCCTAAACCCTGAACCCTAAACCCTAAACGCTAAACCCTAAACCCTAAACCCTGAAAGCCGCCCAGCCTAGGGCATGGCGTGAAAGCGCACGGCGAGCGCCCGGAGGCATGGCACCTCGGGGAGCGGCGCCCTCAGGCGAAGCCTCCATGCCCAGCCTGAAGATCCCCTTCGGAGGTTTAGGGTTTGGGGTTGAGGGTTTGGGGTTTAGGGTTTAGGGTTTGGGGTTTGGGGTTTAGGGTTTAGGGTTTGGGGTTTGGGGTTTAGGGTTTAGGGTTTAGGGATCGGGTTCAGGGTTGAGGGTTTGGGGTTTGGGGTTGAGGGTTTGGGGTTTGGGGTTTGGGGTTTAGGTTTGGGGTTTGGGGTTTAGGGTTTGGGGTAGGGATTAGGGTGTAGGGTTTGGGGTTTGGGGTTTGGGGTGCAGGGATTAGGGTTCAGGGTGGAGGGTTTGGGGTTTGGGGTTTAGGGATTAGGGTTCAGGGTTTGGGGTTTGGGGTTTCGGGTTTGGGGTTTGGGGTTTAGGGTTTGCTGTGATAGGGCGTAGATGCTGTGAAGGTGAGGTTAGGGAACAAGCTCGAAAGTTCGTGAGGTGCCAAGAGCAGCTTTGGCCCGATTGCGGAGGGCCATCTAACACTTCCAAGGCGGCAAAGCCACCCAACCCAATTCCTTTTAGGGTTTAGGCCTAAACTCAGACAACAGTTCACTTCTAAAAAAACGAAAGGGGGGGTGAGGAGGAGGGACGGGCCAGGCCAGGGGGTCAGGGGGCCAGGGAGTCAGGGTCAAGGGGGGCCGGGGGCCAGGGCGGGCAGCGGCCACCCAGAATCAAGGGTTTAGGGTACTTACTTTTTTTAAGGGACCAGAACTGGTCCCAAAAAACCGGCCCATCGTGGGCGCTACCGACCCCCATGCTGTGGGAGGCGGGCGAGCGACCTGGGTGGCTTGCGCCATCGATGTCGAAGGGCTTAGGGATTAGGGTTCAAGGTGGCGGGTTTGGGGTTTGGGGTTTGGGGTTTGGGGTTTGGGGTTTGGGGTTTGGGGTTTGGGGTTTGGGGTTGATTAGGGTTCAGAGGGTTTGGGTTTGGGGTTTGCCGACCTTGGACCCAAGTACCTTCTGCCAGGGCAACCCGACAAGCCCCGAGATGCCCTGGAACCCATGAATGCGGAGCCCTTTAGAGTTCCAGGTTTGGGTTTTAGGTTTAGGGTTTCGGGTTTAGGGTTTAGGGCTTAGGGCTTAGGGTTTAGGGTTTAGGGGTAGGGGTCATGGGATGACTTCTGGATGGAAGGGCCTCGCGTCCTCTAGGTGGCAGTGGCCGTGTCTGGGCACGTTAAGTGCGAGGATCCCCAGTATAGAACAGGATCCCAAAGCAGCAGTGACCCCAAACCCAAACCCCCAAAGCCGAATTAAACCCAACCCATCCTCAACCCTAAACCCTAAACCCCAAACCCCAAACCCTAAACCCCAAAAGCCCAAAACCCTGAAAACCCCTCCGAGGCCGCTCTTCCGGCGTGAGGGAGTCTGGACCTTGGTGATGGGGCGCTTTCTCTCGGGCTCTTGGGGCACCTGGTAGGAGGTTTCAGGGTTCAGGGTTTTGGGGTTTAGGGTTTTAGGGAGTAGGGTTTTAGGGTTTAGGGTTTAGGGATTTGGGGGTTTGTTCGGGTTTTAGGGTTGTGAGAGGTTGGGGATTAGGGGCTTTAGGGTTCTTGGGGTGTAGGGGTTGCAGGGATTTAGGGGCTTTAAGGGTTTGGGTTTTCGGGTTTTTTTGTGGTTTAAGGGCTGTAAGGGCTCTAGAAATCTTAGGGGTTTTGGAGGCTTTGGGGGGTTCCAGGGCTGAAGGGGTTCGAGGGGTTCTAGGGCTGAAGGAGGTTTAGGGTTTAGGGTTTAGGGTTCAGGGTTTAGGAATCAGGGTTCAGGGTTTAGGGTTTAGGGATACAGGACCAAGGCGGGGACTCGGACCCAAAGGAGAAGCCTTGTAAGTTCAGATGAGCTTGGGGTGTAGGGTTTAGGGTTCAGGGTTTATATAGGGTTTAGCTGAACCTCTGGCTATCTTGATGGCCTTCCACAACTGAGCCCCCTAAACCCTAAGGGTCATGACAGTCGTAAACACTCTTTTCTGTGAGGAGTGGTTTTCCGCTATGCAACCAGGACTGGGGAAGGGGGGGTGGGGGGTTGCAGGGGAAATTTCGTGCATGGGCTTGGGGCCTGTGAGTGCTTCGGAGGTTTCTGTGTTCGGATGGGTGTTCGTCTCAGCTGTCGCTTGGGCGTTCAGGGGGTATAGCGTGGGCGGGGGGCGGGCGGGGAAAATGGGCCGGAATGAAGCCCTTGAGCTGAAGAAGGCTCCCTACACCCAAAAAGCCCAAAATGGGGGTTGAGCAACATGATCGGCTTTTACGCAATATTCTTCAGAGTGTAGGGTGCCAAGACCCCAAACCCCAAACCCTCAGCCCTGATTCCCCTTTGCAATGGCAGGCTCTGGCTCGACTCGGATGCAGGAGGCCCCGCGTGAGGCCCAAGATGGCGAGTTGAGAGGGTGAGCCCTGGGGGTGTCTTTCTGGCAATGACACTGGGGTTGAGGGTTGAGGGTTGTGGGGTTGAGGGTTGAGGGTTGAGGGTTGAGGGTTTAGGGTTTGGGGTTTAGGGTTTAGGGTTTAGGGTTGAGGGTTTAGGGTTTAGGGTTGGGTAGTTATGTAAAAGAAGTGACCTTTCATGTGAGTCTTGCCCAGAGAAGACTGAGGTGTCATCTAGAGGGCAATGTCGCCAAGTCAAGGGCCAATGAGTTAGGGACACCCAACTCACAAATCCGCAACTTTGGCATCTTCCTCCCTGTAGCCAGCACACCAATGCTCGTCCTTTACGAGAATGAGGGCAAGTAACCCCACGTGCAACATAACCCTCAGCTTGTGCAGGTGCGGAGGGAATCGCGGAAGGTGCGGGGGACACCGTCTTGAGGGTCTTGAGAGCACCGGTTGGGACCAGTATCCCTCGTACCCTTGACCAGACCCGGAACAGGCCCCCATTGCACCCCTCCGCCAGTCCCTGATGAATCCCTGGGAAGAGGCCCTCGGCGCTTCTGCTTCCGAGATCGTGGAACTTCTGGAGCAGGTTCGCAACCACGGCGGCCTGGACTCCGAGTGGACCAGCTCTTTGTCAGAGGCCCTTTCTTTTTTGGGGTTTCGGGTTTAAGGATGACGGGTATTTCGGGTATTTCGGGGATTAAGGGTATTGAGGGTATTGAGGGTATTAAGGGTATTAGGGTATTAAGGGTATGAAGGGAAGTCAGGGTATTCAGGGTAGGAAGGGTTTGCAGGGTAGTAAATGTATTCAGGCTAGTAAGGATATCAAAAGGGATTCAGGGTATGAAGGGTCTTAAGGGTATTCAAGGGTCTCATATGGACTCACGGAGGCCATCGTGGCCGCGCCCCCAAGCCTCGACCAGCTCACGAAGGATCTGCGTGGCCAGGCGCGGCGTGTGGGGGGGGGGGGTGTACCCTAAGCTTGCAGGTTCCCAAAAACCCCCCGAAAAACCCGAAGAGCCCGAAGCCCAGACACCAAAGAAGCCTGAAACCCTGAATCCCCCACAAGCCCCCAAAAGCCCCAAACCCTCAAGTTCATGCTCCGAGATCCCCAAACCGCCTAATCCCTAAACCCTAAACCCTAAACCCTAAACCCTACACCCTACACCCTACACCCTACACCCTGAAACCCAGAAACCCTGAAACCCTGAAACCCTGAACACCTGAGCCACCAGGAGCCGGGGAGTCCCAGTGCACCCCAGTCAGCGCCCAGCCCCCCGAGCTCTCCGGCGCCTCCGGCGCCTGTGGCGGAGGCCCAGGAGCTTGATCTGTGGCTTGGGGTTTAGGGCTTAGGGTTTGGGGTTTAGGGTTTAGGGTTTGGGGTTTCGGGCTCAGGGTTGTCGCGTGGGTTTGGGGTTTGGGGTTTGGGGTTTGGGTTGAGGGGTTAAGATGCCGCTTTTGTGACGCCCTTGGATGAGCACTTTTGGGACGGAGCCTCCTTTAGGGGCCAACTGCTGTGCTAGGAGCCCGAAGCTGCTGGCCTGGAAGCCGAGGAGGGGGCCGCATCGGGTTGTTTTAGGGATCGTGGGCTTTTAAGGAATGTATATGGCTTTGTAAGCTGCTTATGAAGGGTTTTACAGGGATCGTGGGATAATCGAAGACTGTACAGGGCTTATAACAGGGTTCATGGGGATCATGGGGGCTGCATCTCTTGTCTTGTGGTGCTCAGGATGCTTCCTCCTTCCCACCCTTGACGCTGAGTCCAAAGGCGGAGAGGCCTCAAGTGCAGTCTGCGTGGACCAGGCGCTTGCGGCTGGAGAAGGACCACGGAGTCTCCACGGCCACGACACCTTCCGCTCGTTCTGGTGTGCCTCCCACGCCACCACCCCGAGAGCCCCCGCAGCTGCAGCTCGTTCAGCCAGCGGCATCATTGGCACAGTCCTCGATGCAGCCGCCGGTGCCGCAGCCAGCAGCGCCTGCCGTGCAGCCAGCAGCGAAACCAGCAGCCCAACCAGCAGCAAAGCCAGCAGCACAGCCAGCAGCACAGCCAGCAGCACAGCCAGCAGCACAACCAGTGGCACAGCCAGCGGCACAGCCGCCGCCGCAGTCGCCAAGCAATGCAGCAGGGAGTGAGACGACCCGGATGAAAGAGAGTGCCCTTAAGGGGCCTCAGGAATTTGCGGCCCCGGCGGTGCCCAGCGAGGCCGCGCCCGATATGTTCGAAGACGACCTGGGGAGTGATTCCTTCCGCAGCCTTTCGGAGGACGACGAGTTGGACTCGGAGGTGGCGGAGGAGGAGCCGGAGCCGGCATCAGCCGAGGCAGAGAAGCTGGAGAAGCTGCTTGCCGAAATGCAGCAGCAAGCAGACGTGCTTAGCGTGGGTGACCTGAAAGATCGCCTCGTGTCCGGCACCTTCCGTGTCCTGTCCGGGTCCGACTTCCGGAACCGGCGATCCCGAGCGCAGATCATCGTGGACCAGGGCCCCCCTAGCATGCTGGGCCGCCGGGTGCACGTGATCGGGGCGATGAACCGCAACCACGCCTGGGACCATGACCGCTGCTGGGTCCGGGTCCTCGCGGCCAGGGTGGAGGTCGAGGATGGTCAGGTGGCCCGGCGGCAGCGTAGGACCGAGGACCTGAAGCGACCCTGGGACCCCGCGACTGCGGAGGCCACGGTGCTTTTTGGGCAGGTGCTGCATGCAGTGCAGCAGCTGAGCCCCCGACAGAGCAAGGTGGTCTGCGTGCGCAGCCGCCTGGTGCGCAGCCTCAAGAGCATGTGCTTCCGCCCCATCAACGGCAAGTTCCCCTTGATCACGGTACCCTGGAACCCACTGAAGCCGCCTCCTGAGCTCCACGACCTCCACGTCGTCGATCTCCAGTGCTGGAAGAACCAGCTTCCCATGGGTTGCCACGAGGCGCTTTGCTGCTTTTCCTGTTTGAGACCTGTACCCGGGGAATGCTTCGTGCACGTTGCTGCGAGGAAGTGTTGCACATGCAGAGCCGCGACTCCGACGAGACCGTGCTCTATGCCATCAAGAGGTCGCTAAACTTCTGCGACTGGGAGGATGTTTCCTCAACCCCCCAAATCCATCCAAGTCCCGAAGCCCTACGGTAGTCCAATTGGAAAGCAGGGGTGTTCTCTTCGAATAGGGAGGCACGCAGCATTGGTGGGGCTCAGGGAGACCCCCTGAGCCTGAAGCCTGACCTCCCCTAAACCCTAAACCCTAACCCTAAACCATAAAACCCGAAACCCTAAACCCTGTGCGGATGTTCAGAGGATCACTCGGTCCTGAGCTCCATCCCCATCGGCGACGTGCAGCACCAGGACAAAGGGGAAGGGGATGGAGCCAGACAAAGCCCTAAAGCCCTAAACCCTACAGTAGCCCGATAGCCCTGAAACTCAACTCCGGAATCGTTTTACGACCTACAGCCATAACCCTTAAAACCCTTAAAACCCTAAGCGTGAAAACCTACGATGACGGACTCGCCTTGAATCCCCAAAGCCCCTGGAGTCCCTCAAGCCCAGGCCCGACAGCCTGTGCAACTTCTCCAACCCCCACCCTAGCCCCAAAACCCTCAAACCCTAAGACTCTGAAATCCCAAGATAAAAACACTAAAGCCCTACACCCCCCAAAAATCCCGAACAAATGCCTAAGAACCCTAAAAGCCTTTAGAAGAAAACCCAGAACCCCTAAAATTTCCCCTCAAACCCGAGAGAAGCCCCTTGAAGCCTCCAAAGCCCTTGCGAGGAGCTGCTGCAACGCAGCCGTCGGCGCCAGGATCTGTTGGGGGAAAAGCCGCCGCAGTTTTGGTTTGGGGTTTAGGGTTTAGGGGTTTAGGGTTTTAGGGTTTTTTGGGGTTTTTGGGGTTTAGGGTTTAAGAAATAGGTTTTCGGGCTTGGGGTGTTGAAGGTCTTTTTGGAGTACGATCCCACAATCTCCAGGACCTGCGGCACCAACTGGCCGTGTGCATCGAGCAGCCGGGTTGGCCGGGGAACCTTGCCTTGTCCCTCACGGAGGAGGCCTTGCAGGTGCCTGGCTTGGACGTCACGATGTTAAGCCCCAAACCCTAAGCCCTAAGCCCTAAGCCCTAAACCCTAAACCCTAAACCCTAAACC
>CAJNDS010001136.1:25000-32500 GCA_905221605.1 Symbiodinium natans | reverse complement strand
AGACGCAGCCGGGAATTCCGAAGTTCGGAGAAGTTCGGAGCAGTCCTACAACCCGAAACCTTAAGCCTTAAACCCCTAAACCGTACATCCTAAACCCTAAACCCTAAACCGCCCCCAACACCCCGAATTCCAGGGGGTAGGAATTCGGTGATTGCTCTTTACCTGAACTGCTGTGTAGGTCGACCGCACGAACCCGCGCCTGGACGGCCCCGAGCCCAGAAGTTCTGCTTCACCTGCTTCCTGTGCGCTGCATATATATATATATATATATACATATGTATATGTATATGTATATATGCGTGTGTGTGAGTGTGTGTGTGTGTGTGTGCGCGTATGCACACATAACATCTGCCACATGCTTTTCGACATAGTCTCTTCACCAGACAAGTAAACAAACAGAACAGACATGTATACAGTACATCATTTCTGCTCTTCGTGTTGGTTGCTCAGGATTGCGTTTCGCCGGATTCATCTACCGCCAGATCTGCATGATGCGAGACTTGCGGTGCTCCTCAAAGAGAGTTCCCAACGCCGTGGTGGGCTTCGTGGGGCCGTCTATGTTCGAGGCTGGGAAACATCTGCGAAGCTCGGCTTGCGGTCAAGTGCTAGCGTGCTGCGTGATGCAACAAAAACCTCCTCCCCCTAAGAAGGCCCTAAAACCCTCGGCTCAAGAAGACTTCATCAGAAGCCTTGTAAACCCTGTAAGCCCTGTAAGACCCCTATAAGCCCCAAAAGCACCAGAGTTTCGGGAGCCTTTTGGGCAGGTACTGGTGCCGCTCGCGTCCAGCGCGCACGTGAGCCTGCAGGTTCCCACCAGCGCCCTCCGAAGCTCGTCTGTTGGTTTAGGGTCTAGGGTTTCGGGCAGTTTCTTGTTCAGGGTTTAGGGTTTCCGGTGTGTAGCAGCTGAGAATCCTTGCCAGAATAGCTCTACCGTACTAGCAGGTGTCGGTGGGTGGCGGCACATCCGGCGCCCAGCGCCCTTGTTGGATGTTGTGCAAGAAGCCATTGAAGGTCGGAGGGCCTCTATCACCCCCATCGCCTGTTGCATAAGGTTTAGGGCTGCACCCTCCGTTCCCACCCAGAACTTCAGGACAACCCGTTGCAGAACCTTGCTCGGGTGTATAGGAATCTAGGGTTTAGGCTCAATGCCTCAAACCTTGAAGTAGAATGTTGTGGCCTTTGTAGGGAGTATCTTCTACTTTCCCCTATTGTGTTGAACTTTTGCATTGAATTTGCCTAAGACATTGTATAGGTAGAGTTAGCAGAACGTGAATTGCACTCTACTTCTGTTGGGGGTACTGCTTCTTGCGGCTCATGGCTCATGATTCCGTGGCGAGGAAGCTTGACCTCGTCGCTGGAGTTCGACACGGAGATGCAGTGCCTCCGAGTGGTGCCGCTGGGCCACCGAACTCAAGACATCCCAGAACCTTCCCACTTGTAGGGAACTCTAAAAACCCGCCTGTCTGTGCCCTCTAGATGGATAAACCTTCAGAGAGACCCCCTTTTTCTGGGAGTCTGGGATCGAAGCTCAATCGGCCGAGGAACACGGACCCCTGGCGGAAGAGCAGCATGCGAGCACGGTGGAGCATCGAGCCATGGGGTGCCACCAAGGCCCGGGCCCGAGGAGACCTTTGCACCCAGCACGACGTCAAGTCCCAAACTTGGGAGGTTCCCCTTATACCAACAGCCCTTAATAGGGGTTATCATAACGGGGTACTAGAAGCCCAAGCCCTATGGAACATAAAGGCCGGAGGAGGGAGGAGTTTTATGAGGTGTCGCCCCCGCTTGCCGAGGTCGAGGTCACGGTTTCCAGGAATTTCGCCCAGCCCATCGACCACCACGCGGCCGCGAATGCCATGATAGTCTCGAACATCGTGTTCGACACTTGCTCGGGGCCCGTGGACATGAGCATCGGGCACCGGATGTACCCTGAAGTCTTCTCCGAGTTCCCTGACCTGAAGGACCGGCCGCAGTCAGTCCACCACCACCATGAAAGGGGCGCGGTAGGTTGTCCCTGTCACGCCAGGACTGCCACCTCATGGCCGCCTCCTCAGCCGCAGTCGGACAGCAAGCCCGGTGAGGCTTAGGCTTCGTAGGGGAGAGGGCCCTGACGGACCCAGGAAACGCAGCTTCATGCGTACGCGACAACGTGGTCCAAGATCTGGCGATGCCGCACGCACGCAGGCCTGACCAAACGACCTGACACCAACGCAAAGCCTTACTCTTAAACCCAAACTACATGCTGCTTCGACCCTACAGGTAGTTAAAACCCTACTTCAAAGCGTAGTACCAAGCCTACTAACAACCCTACTGAAGCCCGTCAAAGTCAACCACTTCGGCCCTCGGCGAAGCCAGGGGCAGCCGCAGCCGCTGCCTACTCGCAGCCGTTGCAGCCCTCGAGGCTTCAGCTGCTCGAAGGGGCCTTCGAGTGCGTCTCGGCGGGCTGTTCGGGTTTATCGGGTTGAGGGTGGACCTTTTGGGGCTTGGGAAGGGGAGGCTCTCCACAGCAGTAACCTTTTGCATCTCAAGCCGAGGCAATGTCCTGCTGGGCTCCGAGGAGATCCGCTTTGAGAAAGGCCACGGGGGCGCCTTCGCGCCTTCGCCTGACGGAGCCCGTCCCCCCAAGACCCCCAGTCGCCCTCTGTTCAACGCAGGCGACCTCGCGATTCTGCGCTGTGTGGACGGCGACCGCGAGGTCTTGGGTTTAGGGTTTAGGGTTTAGGGTTTAGGGTTTAGGGTTTAGGGTTTAGGGTTTAGGGTTTAGGGTTATCATTGTATGGGTCAGGTGATCTTTGAGTCTAAACCTTGCATCTTGCCGGAGTGCATCTCTTGCCATCAGGTGCTGCTGTATGGCTTAGTGGAGGAGTTCCAGCCCGCCAAGACGCAGTACAAGGTCAAGCCCTGCAACCGGGGGGCCCACTGCAGCCGACAGAACTGCGACTTCTTGCACCCGGGAGAGGAGGTCCAGGACGGTATTTTCCCAACACAGGGGGTATTTCCCCTTAATTTTCCCTCCCCCAAAAAAGTATTGTTCACCCCCCCCCCCCCCAAAAAAAAAGCAAGGCCCCAAATCCTAAACGCGTACACCCTAGACCCTAAACCCTCTTGCCGGGAGACCTCCAGGAGGCCCTCTTCGCCCTCCGCGTGCAGCTCTCCGAGGTGGGCATCAGGGTTTAGGGTTTAGGGTTTAGGGGTTTAGGGTTTAGGGTTTAGGGTTTAGGGTTTAGGGTTTAGGGTTTAGGGTTTAGGGACACCCCCCCATCCCCCTTAAACGCCAGAATCCGCAATCTGTGCAGGGTAGGGATCCCCCCCCCCAAACACAAACACAAAAAGTGTGGCAACTCCAACCCTAAACCCTAAACCCTGAACCCTAAACCCGGAACCCAAAACCCTAAAACCCTCTTAAAAAAACACCATTCGCCCATCCAAACAAAACGGCTAAAGCCTAAACCCTAAACCCCATATCTCCAGACCCTACCCCTAACCCCCTAAACCCAGAAACCCAGAAACCCAGAAACCCCAAACCCCAAACCCTAAACCCCAAACCCTAAACCCTAAACCCTAAACCCTAAACCCTAAACCCTAAACCCTAAACCCTAAACCCTAAGGTGAGCGCCCTGGCGCGGCGCCACCAGGGCGAGGCCTTGCTCGGCGCCCTCCGCCGCCTCGGCAGCGCGGCCTTGCGCCTGCAGCTGGTCGGACTCTGGGCATGTATGTATGTATGTATGTATGTATGTATGTATGTATGTATGTATGTATGTATGTATGTATATATCTATGTATATACAATATATATATATATATATATGTGGTGGGTTTGGGGTTTTTCGGGTTTAGGGTTTGTAGGGTTTGGGGTGGTATAGGTTTTAGGCTTGAGGGTTGGGGGTTTAGGGTTTCGGGTTTCGGGTTTAGGCTAGCTTCATCCTGCCAATCGAGGGACTTGACTTTGGAGGAAGGAAAGCCCCCCTTTGTTTTGCTAAAGAAAGAGGGCAGATTCTGGTACTGAAGCTGAGGAACTCTAGAGTCAGGCAACCACATTGCTTGCTCATATTCTGGTCTACTTGGAGCTCGGTTCCTTAGAGCACGAGCCCAGGAATACCCGTCGTGGACCGCCAGAACCTGAATTTGGTGAAGCAGCTGCCGGAGAAGCTGCGCACGCGCCAGGGCCGCGCCGAAGCCTCCCCTGTGGCCGCGCACCTCACGCAATTTCGGGCCCCGAATGCGCCTGGGCTCAGGGTTTGAGGGTTTAAGGGTTTGAGGGTTTGTGCACGTCGGAACCTCCCCCGCCCTTCCGAAACCCTAACCCTAAACCCTGAACCCCATACCTGAACCCCCTAAATCCTCTACACCCCCTAAACCCCCTAAACCCTAGACCCTAAACCCTAAATCCCAACATGTCTAACGAAACATCAGCGCCAGGAATCCGGGAACTTCGGACCCGTTATGTTAGGGTCTTCCAAAAATATGAGGGATCCCCTTTTGGTCCCTTTTGACTGGTTCTACAGCTGCATCCTTGGGTTCAAGGTTCAGGGTTCAGGGTTCAGGGTTCAGGGTTTAGGGTTTAGGGTTGAGGGTTCAAGCTTTAGGCTTTAGGGTTTCAGGCTCAGGGTTTCGGGTTTAGGGGTTTCAGGGAAGCACCCAGTTCCTCCGGCAGTTCTCCACAAGGGAGCTACTCAGGTGGAGCAGGAGGATAGGGAGAAGAGGCCTCTGGCCAGCATCGCGCAGGTGGAGCGGGCCATCAGACATGGGCAGTACCAGGTCTCTCGGAAGTGATTTGATTTGGGTTTACGGTTTTGTAGGTTTTAGGGTTTTTGGGCTTAGGATTTCGGGGTCCTTCTGGTTCGAGACTTTGGCTGCCATTAGGGTTTTGGGCTTGGGTTTTTGGGAGGGTTTGCGGTTCGAGAATCCGAGATGCCCCCCCCCCACCCTAAGAAAGCAAAGGCAGGTCATTCAAGATGTCGTTCTGCATGTCCAATCCCAGAGAATTTGCCAAATGTGGGTTCCTGCTTCAATACAGAGCTTTCAAATTTTGGGGGTTTAGGGTTTACCTAAACCCTCAACCCTAAACCCTAAACCCTAAACCCTAAACCCTAAACCCTAAACCCTAAACCCTAAACCCTAAACCCTAAACCCTAAACCCTAACCTAAACCCTAAACCCTAAACCCTAAACCCTAAACCCTAAACCCTAAACCCTAAACCCTAAACCCTAAACCCTAAACCCAAAACCCTAGACCCTAAACCCTAAACCCTCAACCCTCCATTAGGGTTTAGGGTTTAAGGTTCAGGGTTTCAGCTCCAAGGTCACGGGCACCAGCATCAACGAGCTGCAGCTTGCTGGGCTCCAGTGCGGTCTGCAGCACGACTTCTCGGTGATCCAGGGCCCTCCAGGCCGGCGATGCCCAACCTGACGCCACGCCTAAACCCTAAGCCTTGAACCTAAACCTTAAACCTTGAACCTTAAACCTTAAACCTTAAAACCTTAAAACCTTAAAACCTTAAACCTTAAACCTTACAAAAACCCTAAATGACCCTAAACCCGAAACCCTAAGCCCTAAACCCTGGTGCACGCATAAAAGGGCAATTGCAGAACATTGCAGATAAATGCGTATGCCCCAGGCGCTGAACGGAACCCTACATACTTTTCGCTCCCTGAGCGACGGGTTCACTGCAGCCCCGAGCCCAAGCCCTAAACCCCTAAAACCGCAGGGAGCCCCAGGAAATGGGAAGACCCCCTTCAACCCTAAACCCTAAACCCTAAACCCTAAACCCTAAACCCTAAACCTAAACCCTAAACCCTAAACCCTAAACCCTAAACCCTAAACCCCAAAACCCCTAAACCCCAAGCCCCAAAAAGCCCCCAGGCACCGGGAAGACCACCTTCCTGGTGCATCTCGTCACCGCCCTCGCGAACCTGGAGCTGGATCCCACGCTGCCGCGCTTCCGGGCCGAGCGGCTTGGCCTTATGGGCGTGCGAGAGTGTGGCCCCCCTTTTTTTGGCGGGGTTTAGGGTTAGGGTTTAGGGTTTAGGGTTTGGGGTTTTAGGGTCTTAGGGTTTAGGATTTAGGGGTTTAGGGTTTAGGGTTTAGGGTTTAGGGTTTAGGGTTTAGGGTGTTGCTTGGGGTTTAGCGTTGAGGCCCTTGGCATGTGTATCTTCTCCCTTGTGTTGGGTTTTAAGAGGATCGGGGAATGTGCTGGAGAGGGCCCGCCTAGTAAAGTGTGGCCACCCCGTTCTGATTTTTTTTGGGGGAGGGTTCCTACTGCGAACATGTATGTAGAGTACATGCGAAGGGGGTTCATGAGTTAGAGAGTCGGACCCATCCCGAGGTTAGGGCCTCAAAGGGTTTCGTGCAACATCTTTGCATGCCTTCGAAGACCCTATAAACCCTACACCCTAAGGCCCTAAACCCTAAACCCTATACCCTGAACCCTGAACCCTAAACCCTCTGCAAGATGGGGGATGATGCTTTGCGTGCTTCTTTTTTCGAAGGGTTTAGGGTTTAGGGTTTAGGGTTTAGGGCTTAGGGTCTTAGGGTTTAGGGTTTAGGGCCTTCGGGCTTAAGTTTCAGGGTTTAAGGTTGGGATGTTCCCCCTTATTCGCACAGTCTGAATCGGGATTATAATCGGGGGTACTATAATCCCCTATTCAGGACTGTTAGGATAAGGGGGAACATCCCAAGTTGGGGACCCGGGCGTTTTTTGGGTGATGCTTGTGGGGTTCAGGGCTTAAGGAGGGTTTTTGGTTACAGTGCCCTAAGCTCCGAGCCCAATCTCCAACAGAGCCGCGGAATCTCCCCAATCGCCAGAAGAACCTCGCACCCAAATCCCAGGAATGCTCGGAGTGGTTCTTCACGTCCCGCTGCGCAAGAGCGGGCAGGAAGAATTCTGGTGACTCTCTTGCAGTTCCGTGTTCGCGTGTGCGAGAAGGTCTCTGGCACATGACAGTGTCGTTTTTTGCGGGTCACCTGTAGTGTCGAGCATGTAACAATCCTGAATCCTAAACGTGCCTCGACCCAAATGCCTTGAAGTCGCCTTTGCGCCCCTGACCTCACCCTCTACCCTAAACCCAAGCCTACAAATCCCACCCCAACAAACCCCAACTCGCTATAAGCTACCCAAATAACCCAACCCTAAACCCTAAACCCTCAAACCTGAGCCCTAAACCCTAAACCTCAAACCCAAGCCCCTAACCCCGAACCCCAAAACCCCTAACTCTTAAACCCTAAACCCTAAACCCTAAACCCTAAACCCTAAACCCTAAACCCTAAACCCTAAACCCTAAACCCTAAACCCTAAACCCTAAACCCTAAACCCTAAACCCTAAACCCTAAACCCTAAACCCTAAACCCACCGACACGCCACCAGCCAGGTGACGACGCCGTCGAACCAGGCGGCTGACGAGTGCCTGCGCAAGCTGGTCAAGGAGGGCTCGGGGCTGTTTAGGGCTTAGGGTTTAGGGTTTAGGGTTTAGGGTTTAGGGTTTAGGGTTTGGGGCATTTAGG
>CAJNDS010001136.1:0-20000 GCA_905221605.1 Symbiodinium natans | reverse complement strand
TGAACCCCCCAAAGCAATCTCAAGCCGACTGCGCTGGGCAGTTGGGCCCGGTGGTCACCGAGCACAACCTCTGCAAGGCCTACCTCGTCATGCTGGAGAGGCTTGTGCCGGTTTAGGGTTGAGGGTTTAGTGTTGAGGGTTTAGGGTTTAAGGGGTTTAGGGCTTCCAGGATTTCAGGGCTTTGCTGTTTCCTAAGCCATTAAACCCTACACCCTAAGCCCGCGAAGGGCTCTTAGGGTTCTTGGGGTTTGGGGGTTTCCCCAAGCCCTAAGCCCACGAAGGGTTCTTAGGGTTTAGGGTTTTTAGGGTTTGGGGTTTCAGGGTTCAGGGTTTAGAGCTAACCTTACGAACTCTGGCCCGAAAACCCTAAACTTCCAACCCCAAACCCTAAGCCCCAACATCCTAACTAGATCCTCAACCCCGACACCCCTCAACCCCTGGGAGGCCGATCCTGGAGAGGCTCGCCAACCGCCGGCCCGACCGCGACACAGGCGCGGAGGGTTTAGAGTCTCGGGTTTTGGGTTTAGGGTTCAGGGTTTAGGGTTCAGGGTTCAAGGTTCAGGGTCTAGGGTTCGGGGTTCAAGGTTTGTGGTTTGGGGTCCAAGGGTTCGGGTTCAGGGTAGAGGTTTGGGGTTCAGGGGGATGGCGCGGGGCTAGTTCGGGGTCTCAGGGATTTGTTCGACGGGCAAGGAGCTTAGAGCTTAGGGTTTGCCTGCAGGGTTTGCAGGGTTTTGCGCAGGGCTTTTCGGGGTTCAGGGAACCCCTGCAGACCCTTGGCTCCTAAAACTCGAAGCCCCTGCACCCCCAACTTCTGCTCCAATAGAGCTAGCAGTCATTCTCAAGTGGATAGAATCTTAGATGAGGAAGATGGCAGAATGTAACAACATATAGCACGACGTAACGCAATCAACAGCATATTCTAAACCAGCTTAATGAGACAGTTTGAGTATAGTAGTAGAGGATAATTCAGCAAGCTCCAGATGACCCAAGTTCTATCATGCTCCGTCTATTTCAGGGCCCCTGTCAGTCAAAGCTACTCAGGACCCACGCGCAGCTTCGCATCGACGATGCTCGAGAAGCAGTACCGCATGCACGACACTATCTGCTCCTTCCCGCCCCCTGGCAAGAAACCTTCGGGTTCAGGGTTTAGGGCTCAGGGGTTTTAGGCTTCTCGAGGTTTCCAAAAGAGTAGGGTATACTTCTTTTGGGGGGCCCTGAGAACTCTTGATGGGATGATCCGTTATTTGGAGATATAAGGGGTGCCCGTGGAGATCAAAGGTCCAAGCACTTCTACGACAACCGCCTCCAGAATGCACAGGGCTTGTCTCTGAAACCGCCTGTGCCGAGCGTGTGGCCGAGCAAGACAGACCGAGTTGTCTGGTACGATTGCTCCCACCCGCATCGTCTTGGCAGCGTGATCAGCGTAGGCAACGCCCGCTCACTCAACACGACAGTACTGGAGAACAACACCTCGTTGGAGAACGAGGGCGAGGCAGACATCATCATCAAGGCCCAATGTTCGAAACATCTCATGTTGCGAGGTCCCTTCCAGCGAGATCGATCGCAGTAGCTTTGCCTTGCCCTGCCGCTGAACCCTAAACCCTAAACCCTAAACCCTAAATCCTAAACCCTAAACCCTAAACCCTAAACCCTAAAATTTTGCCAAGCCCTGGGAAGGTGTACTGGAAGTTGATGGAGAGCGGCCACTGCCGGGCCGAGGACGTCGCCATCGTCACGCCCTACAAGGCACAGGAGCAGCACATCCAGCGGAGGCTGAAGGAGCCGAAGGGGGGGGGGGGGACCTGGAGGTCTCGCCCACCCTCGGGTTTAGGGTTTGGGGTTTAGGGTTTAGGGTTAGGGGTTCAGGCCAGGGATGCCTTCTTCCCTAAGCCCCAAAACCCCTCAAACACAAGTTCGCCCTTCTTTACCGGAGGAGCTCCCGGGCAGCCTGGGCAAGTCTGCTGGCATGACTGCTGTGGGGACGGTCTTCAGCATGCAAGGCCCCGTGCTTTCCTGGGGCTGAGTGTGAGCTCATTGAGTTGAACACGCCTTAGGGAATTTAGGTAATTTAGGGAACTTAGGGAATGTCGGGAATGTGGGGAGTTTGGGGAATGTAGGGAGCGTCGGGAATGTAGGGAATGTAGGGAACGTAGGGAATGTAGAGAATGTACAACTTTAGGATTTCGGCAAATCTGATGGCTTGGTTGGGGGGGGGGGGGCACAAGGGGGAAGAGCTCGAAGAGTCTTGGGGTTTGCCCTCCGACTCTGCAGGCGGCCTGAATCCCCCAGCCCCAACCCTAAACCCAAAACCCAAAACCTTTCAGTGGGGTCTCGGGCTTAGGCGTCAGGTTGGATTCGTAGATTCCTCGCTCCTCAGCTTTCTGCTGGTGTTTTGCCAAGGCTCGGAGCGCCACTACATCCTCTTGAGCTTCGTGCGAAGCACGGCGGAAGGCGGGTTGAAGTTGATTGCGCGTGTGGAGTTTTGGGGTTCAGGATGGCTTAGGGGCTCAGGATAGGGTTTCGGGTTTAGGGTTTAGGGTTTAGGGTTTAGGGTTTCGGGTTTAGGCTCTAGGGTCTAGGGTTTAGGGTTTAGGGTTTCGGGTTTAGGCTTTAGGGTGAAGGGATGCCAGCTCCCAGCTCCCGCCTCTGCAGGATGGGCGCTCAGCCACCTCTCCATGCAAGGCTCCGCCAACGAGCTGCGCGTGTCCGTGTCCCAGCAGAACCCGGGCCTTCGGCAGACCTTCGAGAGCCACATCGGAATTGCCGGAAAGGCCCCGACCCTCAGCCCCTCCGAGCCCTAAACCCAACGCGCCTTGCGAATCGGTTTAGGGTTTGGGGTTTAGGGTGTAGGGTTTAGGGTTTGGGGTTTACCCTAAGCCCTAAAGGTGTCCCAGCCAGGAACTCCCGAAGCCCCAAAGCTAAACGGGGAGGCGACGCTGCTCAACGTCGCGCTGACCCGAGCGCGCCTCGCATGCACAGCGCGGGTGGGGGGGGAGGGGGCGGGGTTTTGGGTTTAGGGCTCAGGGTTTAGGGTTTAGGTTTAGGATTTAGGGTGTGGGGTGCAGGGAGGTTGGTTTTTGTATGCTCTTTCAAGGCCACGATCTAGGGTAGTTTAGGGTCCTTAACTCCATATCCCTTCCTTCATCGTATCTCAGAGTTATGTTAGAAAAAGCCTGGTGTTCTTACCATATTGTACGAGATCCTGAAAATAGTTATAAGGCACCCCACCCCCTACTCCCTCTATTGCCCTCACAAGGAAGAATCTTTTTTTGTCTTGGGGGGGTTGTTGAGGAGCTGGTAGTTCCGTAGCCTAGGGTTTAGGGTTTAGGGTTTGGGGTTTGGGGTTTGGGGTTTGGGGTCCATACAGAGCCGAGGAAAAGCGGGCTTGTCATCGTGGCGAACCGCACCATCTTGAGCGAGGGCTCCGAGGACTTCTACCAATTCTCGCCACCCAAAACCCAAAACCCAAAACCCTAAACCCTAAACCCTAAACCCTAAACCCCAAAACCCTAAATCCCTAAACCCTAAACCCTAAACCCCAAACCCAAGACCCGAAGCCCGAACCCTGAACCCTAAACCCGAGGACTTCTACCAACTCGCCACCGATTTGGAGACCCGGGGATGCTTCGTCCCCGAGGATTGCTGTTGATTTTCAACTTGGACCGGGGGCTTTTTTCAGAGGCCCCCTTGCTAGGGGAGCCCTCAAAAGGTTTAGGGCTTAGGGCTTAGGGCTTAGGGTTTAGGGGTGAAGGTTCAGGATTTAAGCTTTAGGGTTTAGGGTTGTACTGGTGCCTGGTGTAGTTCTGCCCCTGCTATTGCCGAACGGTGTTCCGGGTCCCCCTTGCAAGGTCTGGGTCCTTCCCAAGCGCCCCCCCGTGTTAGATAAGGGGCACAAGTAGATGCAGGCGGAGGGGTGCAGTGGTTTGGAGTTCACCACGAAACGTGGCGCCGCCACTGCGCCGGCCTCGTCTGACGCAGACCCTGTACAGATCCGCTTCATTGCACCGAAAAGTTGTCGCCAGACGGCTCCGAATACTAGAAGGGTCGGATTAATTACTACTAGTATTCCCTTCTGTCCCCTTTCTAACTATACCCTCATAACCCCCAAAACCCTGTTCGAATTGTTCAGGCCCCTGTAGTAGATTGGAGCACTTGGATGCAGAACTGCTCCCATAATGCTGGCCTTGAACATTTGTCCTATTTCCATGAGAGCCCTGTCTCGTTCGGATTTGGCTCTCAGCGGCGACTTGAATCCATATTGGTTGATGCAGAGGAGGGAACGCAGGCAGGAGGGGGCGGGGGGCATGTTGCCCTGGACCGCGTTGTGTTTCTTGCAGCGGTTCAGGCTGTCCATGAGTTGGAGTTCTCCGCTTGGGGGGTAGCTCTACATCAACGTCCACTTATAGACACCTCTCAGAAGAGGATTCCTCATCGACAGGTTCCAAGAAAGAAGCCCAATATAAAGAGCTGCGAAGACCAGTTCGCAGGATACCCTAAACCCTAAACCCTAAAACCCTAAAACCCTAAAACCCTAAACCCTAAACCCAAAACCCTAAACCCTACTAAACCCTAAACCCTCAACCTATTGCGTGAAGTTCTTGGACAGGTGACCTTCGATCACGCCGTCGTCGCAGCCATGTCCAAAGCCAAGGGTGCTTGGTGTGCGTGCAGCAGCGGCTTGTGAACGTTGTGAGCACCCTAAACCCTAAACCCTAAACCCTAAGCCCTAAACCCTAAACCCTAAACCCTAAACCCTTAAACTTTCATCATCCCTCTGAAGTCTTGTCTGGGTTTCATGCATGGGACTTGTGTCGTGTGCGCCCCTTTGCTCGCTCGTGCCAAGGTCAGAGATGTGCAGCCGGCCTGCTTGTCCGCGGTTTAGGTTTAGGGTTTAGGGTTTAGGGTTTTGGGGTTTAAGGGTTTAGGGTTTAGGGTTAGGGGTGTAGGGTTTAGGGTTTAGGGTTTAGGGTTTAGGGTTTAGGGTTTAGGGTTTAGGGTTCAGGTCAAATGCACCACGTGCTCTCAGTCGCGACATGATCCTGCCCTAGACCGGCTTTGGCAGGCCCAGTGCCGTACCTCAGTCACTAGCCGAACTAAGCCTAAACCCTAAACCCCAAACCCCAAACCCTAAACCCTAAACCCTAAACCCTCACTAGATCAAGCATCTCAGTTTCCGCAGTACCAGATGGATTCATGGGTGATTTTACAAGCCCTGAGCTCTGGAGCCCTAGAAGGGCGTAGCTCCCCCCCGAACCTGCCAGGTCGATCCGAGATCAGAACGTCTTCATGGCGCGTCTTGCCGAGCAGGCTGCAAAAGGGGTTTAGGGTTGAGGGTTCAGGGTTTAAGGTTCAGGGTTCAGGGTTAGGGTTAAAGGGTTACATGGTTTTGGGGTTAGGGTTCCGAGGCACCCGAAACCACACCCCAAACCAGAACCACCCAAAGCCCTAGAAGCCCAAACCCTCCCAAGCCCTAAGCTCTAACTCTTCTGCTCGGCACCCTAACTACGAAACCTAAACCCTAAACCATAAATCCTAAACCCTAAACCCAAAACCCTGAACCCTGAACCCTGAACCCTAAATCCTGAATCCCTGAACCCCGGACCCCAGAAGCCCAAAGATTGAACACTAGGCAGAGCGCCACGAGGACATGGCCCGGAGCACAGGAAGTTCGGGTTCAGGGTTTAGGGTTTAGGGTTTAGGGTTTAGGGTTTAGGGTTTAGGGTTTAGGGTTTAGGGTTTAGGGTTTAGGGGCAAGGGCTCAGGTGGTACGGTATTTAGGGATTTTGGGTTGTTAAAGCCCTCAGCCCGAAACTTTAGAAGCTGAACCCTAAAACCTAGACAATAAACCGAAACCTAAACCCTAAACTCTGAACCCTGAACCCTAAACCCTAAACCCTAAACCCTAAACCCTATACGTACGTTCAGGACTTGGGTTCTTTGGAGTTCAGCCTTGCAGGCCTTGGGTTCAGGGCACGGCAGAAGGCCGGACGTGTAGGCCTCGCGATGGCAGATGGGAGGGGTTCAGGGGTTCGGGGATGAGGGTTTCGGGTTTAGGGTTCAGGGTTTAGGGTTTAGGGTTTCGGGTTTAGGGTTTAGGGCTCAGGGTTTAGGGATTAGGTTTAGGGCTAAGGCTTATCCTCATCTCAACAGGCTTTCGGATTTATCAGGTGGATGGCTATCCCTGGAATACCTGATTTCGAGAGGGTCCTCAAACCCACCCCAAGAATTATGACATTTTTATTTTAATTTTTTCTAAAATTATGGGGCCTGATACTTAGGGTGCTGGGGCAGGGGGTGATTTAGGCAACTGTCCATTCAGAGCCCGAAGCTCAGCTTTGTTGAGGGCTCCTTGGTCCTCCTCTTGTTGAAAGCCCGCTGTTCGCAGCTGGGGTTTAGGGCTGCAGGATGTAGCACCCTAGGGGCCCCCACAACCGCTTTGACCCCAAAACGCCCCGAAACCGAAGGCTCCTAAGCCCGACCCAGCCCTAACCCCCCTAAACCCTCCACCCCATGCAGGCCGAGCCGAGCACCACCCACTCAAACCCCCCGACACGAGGTCGAATTCATGAGGCGGGTGGCCACCGTACCCCAGGAGCTGAGTTAGGGCCCCGCCGCAGGGTTCGGGGTGCGGGTAGGGTTTAGGGGTTTAGGAGGGTTTGGGGGGGGGTTAAGGGTTCAGGGCTCAGCAATTTTTAGGGGTGGGGGTTCAGTTTGTTGGGTTTCGGGTTGGGGGGGGGGGATTCTTGAAGGTCTCGGAGGTTAGGTGATTTTGTTCAGGTGTCGCAGATGTTCGCATCTAGTTCCCTCTTTTTCCCTACCTGCGGACTGGCTCCGGCAGCCTTTGGTCCATTGGGGCGTTTCTCGCGAGAATGGTTCCCTTGTTTGGGGGTTCGATTTGGGGGTTTACGATATTAGGGGTACCTTGTTTGGGTCCGGGGATCCTACTATTTGGGGGGTTTATTTTAGGGTCCCTTATCATGGTAAATCTCCGTTTAGTACTGTTTAGTAGAGGCTATAGTGAGATCCTTACCGTGCAGTAGAGACTATAGTGTATCTGGGGAGTATGTCTATGGGACCGAATCCGGAGAAGGACTTGCCTACTTGGAGGTTCATGGTACTTCTTAGCCAATTATAACTGCACTTATAACCCGCTCATAAGCCCCCTAAGTGCCCTATATGGCTATAAGTACAGTTTTAAGTACAGTTATAATTGGTTAATAAGTACCATGGACCTCCAAGTACTGTGGAGCTTTACACCCTCACAATTTGCCGCGAAAGCCTTGATGGCCTACCAAGGCACACGAAGTCAGAAGGAGTGGGAACACCCTAAACCCTAAACCCTAAACCCTAAACCCTAAACCCTAAACCCTAAACCCTAAACCCTAAACCCTGAACCCTGAACCCTAAACCCTAAACCCTAAACCCTAAACCCTAAACCCTAAACCCTAAACCCCAACCCTAAACCTAAACCGACATGTTCACCCTAAATTTAGTGGAAGCCCCACATGTTCGCCCCCTCTCAGGCCTTGAAGAGCGGAACCTGCTGTCGGTTGCCTACAAGCAGTCGGTTGGTGCTCGTAGGCTGGTGACCTGGAAAGGGCCCTAAGCCTAAACCCTAAACCCTAAACCCTAAATCCCTAAACCCTAAATCCTAAAACCGGAACCCAAAATTTTGTCAAACTGCAGCCCGCAAACCCCGAACCGCCAAACTTGCACCTCGAAACCCTGCAGCCCGAAAGGGCGGAAGGCTTCGACCCGATCCCTACAAGACTCCCCTGGCCTTTGCCCTCAGCCCCAAACCTTCAGGTTTAGGGTTTCGGGTGAATCTTCAGCGCTTGGTGCCTGGGTTTAGGGTTTCGGGTTTAGGGTTTAGTTTAGGGTTAGGGTTTAGGGTTTAGGCCATTTAAGCTGCCCTTTCGGGATCGGCTGATGTTCAAATGGCGGGCCCCAAGAAGGCCGCCTCCTGAACCGTTTAAGCCCCTACATTTGGGGGTCGGAGTAATTACTAATCGTATTCCCTTAGGGTCCCCCTTTGTCATTATACTATAATACCACCAAAAACCCTATCCTCATGCTTCCGGCCCCTATATTACATTTGGGCCCCCACATGCCCTAAATCCCCGCTTCCAAGCCCTGCAGGGTTGCTTGCGTTGACAGCCTTGGGATCCGGGGTTTAGGGTTTAGGGTTTAGGGTTTAGGGTTTAGAGAGGGTTTAGGTTTCAGGGATTTAGGTTTTAGGCTTCGATGCCGAATGTTCCAAGCTCGCAAGAACCACCAGAACCCACATGGCCTGACGCCCCAAGCTTCGCCCTAGAGCCCTAAACTTTAAGCCCCAAACTCTCAACCCTGAGCCCTAAAATCCTAAATCCCACAAGTTTGGGGCCCCGAACCCTCAGCTGGCTTTGACCCGACTTTTCTGGCTGTCAGGAGGCCTTGGTACATTGGGGAGGGTTGAGGGTTTTAGGGTCTGGGGTTTCAGTGTTTCAGGGTTTTAGTGTTTCAGCGGTTCTCAGATCGGTTCGCACGAGCCTGCGGCCCCCCAGTCCCAAGCCCTGGCAACCCTGAGTTTAGGGCGTCGGGCGTTCTTTAATTTCAAGCCCCAAAGTCCGAAAGCCCCTTCAGCCCTCTCAAGCAACCCAAACCCCCTTAGAGCCCTGAACCCCCTAAACTGCCCTAAACACCCTCAACCCCTTCAAGCCCTTAGGCTTCTACTAGCCCATAGCCCCTAGAGGTTTAAGCCCCTAAACCCTAAACCCTAAACCCTAAACCCTAAACCCTAAACCCTAAACCCTAAACCCTAAACCGAAACCCTAAACCCTAAACCCTAAACCCTAAACCCTAAACCCTAAACCCTAAACCCTAAACCCTAAACCCTAAACCCTAAACCCTAAACCCTAAACCCTAAACCCTAAACCCTAAACCCTAAACCCTAAAGCCCACCCGCCCCTGGGCCGGACCCGGGCGCCATGGCCTTGGCTGGCGCTGCAAGCGATGAGTGGCTGCAGGCCTGGGCTCTCGAAGCTTCAGGGCTTCAGGGCTTCAGGGCTTCAGGCCTCTAGGGTTTAGGGTTTAGGGTTTAGGGTTTAGGGCTTTAAGGGGATGTTTGAGAGGGATGCCGAACCCTGAGCCCTAAGCCCTAAGCCCTAAGCCCTAAACCCTAAACCCTAAACCCTAAACCCTAAACCCTAAACCCTAACCCTAAACCCTAAACCCTAAACCCTAAACCCTAAACCCTAAACCCTAAACCCTAAACCCCAAACCCAAACCGCTAAGCTTAGGGCTTATGGGGTTCTGGTCGTGTGGGCGTGCGCTTCTTTTACCGTTCGGAGCTCGGGCTTTTGGGTTCGGACATGGGCCTTTGTCTTAGGTTTTTAGGCTTTAGGGTTGAGGGTTTAGGGTTTAGGGTTAGGGTTTAGAGGGGGCCCCCGACACCCCAAGTCCTTGGGCTTCAGCCGAACCTAGGATGCCACAACCCCCGAAGCCCCAAAACACCTCAAGCCAAGCCTGTAAAAAAACACAAGTCCAAACCCCAAGAAGCACAACGCCACGCCCACGCAGAGGCATGAAGGTCCTGGCCGCCTCCCCGCAAAGTGTCTGCCTGGCACCCCGGGCGGAGGAACCCGCGACTTGCCTTCTTGGCCAGGCAGAGATTCGAAACCTCAAGCCCTAGACCTTGGGATTTAGGGTTTAGGGTTTAGGGTTTAGGGTTTAGGGTTTAGGGTTTAGGGTGGAGGTACGAACCAACCCAATCCTTCTATTGCTCTGGGAAGGCTGAAGCTCTGAATAAGCTTCAAGCCCGATATCCGTCCGCGCTCCACGTGCCCCCCCGCCCACACCCAATGGCGTCCCCTACCCCCCAAACCCGGATCGTTAACCCTAAGCCCACCACGAACCACAGGAAGAAGCTAAACCTAAACCCTCACCCCTAAACCCGTAAACCCTTCAACAGAAATTCACACGAACCTCAAAGGCACAAAGGGGGAGAGGAAACCCGAAACCTTAACCCTGAACCCTGGACCCTAAACCCACCACGAAATACGGGAAGAAGAGGGGAAACAATCCTGAAACCCTAAACCCTAGCCACAATGAACCGGGGCCGACGTGAAGTGAAATCCCTAAGCCCGAGAGCCTCTCCCTAAACCCAAAACCCACCATGAGCCACAGACCGTGAACCACAGAGCGAGATGGGGACAAACCCTGAACCCTAAACCCTAAACCCTAAACCCTAAACCCTAAACCCTAAACCCTAAACCCTAAACCCTAAACCCTAAACCCTAAACCCTAAACCCTAACCATGAGAGTGGGGGGCGGTTGCTGACGCATATCTACCCCTCAGAAGGGCTTCGGGACCTATAGGTTTATGGTTTAGGGCTTAGGGTTTAGGGCGTTTAGGGTTTAGGGCGTCGAGGGCGTTAAGGGTTCAGGGTTTAAGGTTTTAAGGCCCTGGGCCTTGTGGGAGGTTTCTTTGTGACTTCTCGGGGGGCCTCAGTTGTTGGGTTCGTGGCTTGCAAGGGTGGCTGGGATGCACGGTCCCAGACCCCCCAAGACCCTGAAGCCCTCGAGCCCCTACATGGCTTCGGCGAAACCCTAAAAAAGCAGACCTTAAACCTTAAATCCTGAAACTTTCCCAAAGCCTCAAAGCTTTCAGCCCTAAAGCTTTCAACCCTAAACCCTAAACCCTAAACCCTAAACCCGAAACCTTAAACCCTGAACCTTGAACCCTGAACCCTGAACTCTGAACCCTAAACCCTAAACCCTAAACCCTAAACCCTAAACCCTAAACCCTAAACCCTAAACCCTAAACGAGAGAGGTCACCGCTGAGTCGGAGCCTCCACAGCGCTGGCGGCTGCTGCCGCCCCCTCCGGCGGAGGTCTCTTGAAGGGGCTTGAGGGGTTTAGGGTTTTGAGGTGTTTTTAGGGCTTTTAGGGTTTTTTTGTTTGTTTTAGGGTTTTTAGGTTTTTTAGGGTTTTTAGGGCTTTTTGGTTTGTTTTAGGGTTTTTAGGGTTTTGAGGGGTTTAGGGTTTTAGGGCTTTTAGGGTTTTTGGGGCTTTTAGGGTAGGGTTTTAGGGTTTTTTGGTTTGTCTTAGTTTTTTTTTTTAAATTGGGTTTTCAGGGTTTTTGGGGTTTTTGGGGGTTTTCAGGGTGCTTGAGTTTGTTAGTTTTTGGGGTGTTTTGTTGTGTTTTTTGAAAGGTTAGTTTAGGGTTAAGTTGCTTCTTGAGATCTGGGGCTTGGGTGTTATTTTGTTTGGGGGTGCCTCAGGGGGCCTTGTAGGTTTCGATTCCCCCCCGGAGGCTTCTGCAAATGGCGCAGGCCTGGGGCCAACCGATGCCCCTCGGCCGAAGAAAGCGCGTCTGCCCGTAAGGTGGGATGGGCTTCTTGTTGAGGGTTTACGGTCTATAGGGTTAGGGGTTAAACGGGTTTAGGAGCCCTGATTAAGCCCTAACCCCGAAATCCCTGCACCCCAAAACCCGCCGGCACGCGTAGCCCTCTGCACTTTGCAGGATTTCTTGTTCAGGGTTTAGGGTTTACGGTTTAGGGCAAACACCAAACGCGATTGACGGATTTTTGGCTTGCAAGAACCCTAAGCCCTAAATCCAGACCCTGAACCGTAAGCCCCTCCCCCTAATATTAAACCCCCCCTACCCCCTAGTATTAAAAACCCCCAATATACTATTATGTACGTAGGACCTTTAGGGTCTATTTGGCGCTGCGCTTGGCCTCGACCTCAAGGACTTCTGGGATTTTATGTTTTAAGGATATTATGCATTTTAAAATAGAAGAAAATCCTTAAAATCCGTAAAAAATAAAATCCGAGGCGCCGAATTTGGTTTTAGGAGAAGCCCCAAACGATTTAAATTCTTAAAAATCCTTAAAATCCATAAAAAATAAAATCAAAATAATTTATTTTTTAAGGATTTTAAGGATTTTCTTCTATTTTAAAATGCATAAAATCCTTAAAAAATAAATTCGGCCTCTGATTTTATTTTTTAAGGATTTTATGCATTTTAAAATAGAAGAAAATCCTTAAAATCCGTAAAAAACAAAATCCGAGGCGCCGAATTTGGTTTTAGGAGAAGCCCCAAACGATTTAAATTTTTAAAAATCCTTAAAATCCATAAAAAATAAAATCAAAAAAATTTATTTTTTAAGGATTTTAAGGATTTTATTCGATTTTAAAATGCATAAAATCCTTAAAAAATAAATTCGGCCTCTGATCTTTTTTTAAGGATTTTATGCATTTTAAAATAGAAGAAAATCCTTAAAATCCTTAAAAAATAAAATCCGAGGCCGAATTTGGTTTTAGGAGAAGCCCCAAACGATTTAAATTTTTAAAAATCCTTAAAATCCATAAAAAATAAAATCAAAATAATTTATTTTTTAAGGATTTTAAGGATTTTATTCGATTTTAAAATGCATAAAATCCTTAAAAAATAAATTCGGCCTCTGATTTATTTTTTAAGGATTTTATGCATTTTAAAATAGAAGAAAATCCTTAAAATCCTTAAAAAATAAAATCCGAGGCCGAATTTGGTTTTAGGAGAAGCCCCAAACGATTTAAATTTTTAAAAATCCTTAAAATCCATAAAAAATAAAATCAAAATAATTTATTTTTTAAGGATTTTAAGGATTTTATTCGATTTTAAAATGCATAAAATCCTTAAAAAATAAATTCGGCCTCTGATTTTATTTTTTAAGGATTTTATGCATTTTAAAATAGAAGAAAATCCTTAAAATCCTAAAAAACACAATCCGAGGCGCTGGCCGGAAGGTGTTTAGGAGAAGCCCCACACGATTTAAATTTTTAAAATGCATAAAATCCTTAAAAAAATAATATCAGAGGCCGAATTTATTTTTAAAGGATTTTATGCATTTTAAAATCGAATAAAATCCTTAAAATCCTTAAAAAATAAATTAATTTGATTTTATTTTTTATGGATTTTAAGGATGTTTAAAAATTTAAATCGTTTGGGGCTTCTCCTAAAACCAAATTCGGCCTCGGATTTTATTTTTTAAGGATTTTAAGGATTTTCTTCTTTTTTGAAATGCATAAAATCCTTAAAAAATAAAATCAGAGGCCGAATTTATTTTTTAAGGATTTTATGCATTTTAAAATCGAATAAAATCCTTAAAATCCTTAAAAAATAAATTATTTTGATTTTATTTTTTTATGGATTTTAAGGATTTTTAAAAATTTAAATCGTTTGGGGCTTCTCCTAAAACCAAATTCGGCCTCGGATTTTATTTTTTAAGGATTTTAAGGATTTTCTTCTATTTTAAAATGCATAAAATCCTTAAAAATAAAATCAGAGGCCGAATTTATTTTTTAAGGATTTTATGCATTTTAAAATCGAATAAAATCCTTAAAATCCTTAAAAAATAAATTATTTTGATTTTATTTTTTATGGATTTTAAGGATTTTTACAAATTTAAATCGTTTGGGGCTTCTCCTAAAACCAAATTCGGCCTCGGATTTTATTTTCTAAGGATTTTAAGGATTTTCTCCTATTTTAAAATGCATAAAATCCTTAAACAATAAAATCAGAGGCCGAATTTATTTTTTTAAGGATTTTATGCATTTGAAAATCAAATAAAATCCTTAAAAAACAAATTATTTTGATTTTATTTTTATGGATTTTAAGGATTTTTAAAAATTTAAATCGTTTGGGGCTTCTCCTAAAACCAAATTCGGCCTCGGATTTTATTTTTTTAAGGATTTTAAGGATTTTCTTCTATTTTAAAATGCATAAAATCCTTAAAAAATAAATTCGGCCTCTGATTTTATTTTTTAAGGATTTTATGCATTTTAAAATAGAATAAAATCCTTAAAATCCTTAAAAAATAAATTATTTTGATTTTATTTTTTATGGATTTTAAGGATTTTTAAAAATTTAAATCGTTTGGGGCTTCTCCTAAAACCAAATTCGGCGCCTCGGATTTTATTTTTTACGGATTTTAAGGATTTTCTTCTATTTTAAATCAAGCTCCTAGGCGCCTAAGCGCCTACTTCTTCAACCCTTAAAACCTTAAACCAGTTCCTAAGCTACCCCCTGCACTAGTAGATCCTTAAACCCTAAGCTCCAAAGCTCCTAAGCTCCTCGGCGCCTACCCCCTAAACCCCTAAACCCCTAAACCCTTAAACCCTAAACCCTAAGCTCCTGAGGTCCTAAGCACCTAAGTGCCTACCCCCTAAATCCTTAAACCCTCCTAAGCTCCTAAGCTCCTAAGCGCCTAAGCGCCTACCCTTAAACCTTAAATCAAACCCTATACTCCTAGGCTCCGAAATCCTTAAACCTAAACCCTAAACCCTAAACCCTAAACCCTAAGCTCCTAAGCTCCTAAGAGCCTCAGCGCCTACCCCCTAACCCTGAGACCCCGGGACACCTTTTTAGATTGGAAAAATCCTTGCCTTCTTCTACGCTGAAATTTTCTAGGTTTTAAGGATGTTAAGAGATTTTAATATTTAAAAGGAGCTTTCGTTTTTGAGGTTGAGGGCACGCTAGGGCTGACAAAAACCCTATGCTAGGGTTTACAACAAATTAAAACCCTTTCGCTTGAACGTGTTTACAAACACACCTTCGTTTTCGAGGATGGGGGCACACCCAGGCTTACAAAAATCCCGTCGTTTTTGAAGTTTAGGACACACTAGGGTTTACGCAAAAATGCAGGCGCACCAGGTTGATAAACAAACCTTTCGTTTTTTTGATGTTGAGGACATATCAAGGTTCAAATCGAACCTTTTCGTTAAAGCAATGATGGTGCTTTAAGGTTTTGCAAAACAACAACGTTCCTTAACGTTGTTGCAGTCTTACTTTTTCAATGCTTCAAGATCTTTACCAGGCTACAAGAAGTGCATTTTTGTAAACGAATCGTATGATTGAGGTCTCTGGTCTCCACCCTACAGTTTAATATTTTGCGGTAACCATAACTAAAACTGTTTGCATCGTTCAGTTACAGTGATTGCGCCCAATGTGATATCTTGAGCCTCCCAAATATTATGAAAAAAATGAAGACCTGAATTCAAAATACTATAAAAAATGAAGACCTGAATTCAATTATTCAAAATGTTCAAATTATGGGCTCTCTAAAAGACTTAACACCCTTTAAATAGCTCAGTGTGGTTCTTTTATTCATCGTATCTCTCTCCATCTTTTTCTCTTTCGCTCTCGCTTTCTCTCTGTCTCTCCCTCTCTCGCTCTCTCTCTCTCTCTCTCTCTCTCTCTCGCTCCCTCTCTCTTCTCTTTGTCTCTGTCTCTCTCTGTCTCTCTCCTTCTCTGCCTCCTTCCCTCCTTCCTGCCATCATTCCTTTCTCTTCCCCTCTTCCTTCTTCTTGTTCTTTCCTCTTTCCTCCTCGCCCCTCCCGTTTTTTACTTGCCATTCAACATCCTTCAAGAAGTGTCCCCTTTTGCCCTTTCGCAGTCTTCTCTCAAACCCTTGGGAGGCCCTTTCAGGGAGCCCCTTCAAGGAACCCGAAAACGGCGGGGCCCTGGTGGATATTGAAAGAAGCAGATTCGCAGAAGGAGGGAAGGAGAACGACAGACACGGAGCAAGAGATAGAGAAACAGAAAAAGGAGAGAGAAGCAACTGTCCTCTCCAAGCTGTTTTCAGAGTGGCCCCAAAGACTGGGGTGGGCGTGAGTTCGCCCCTTGCCACTCGAAAGCCTCCCTTTCTTGAAAGAAACAAGAGGCAGGAACCCCTTCTGTCAAAGAATCCGTGTCAGAAGACAAAAAGATACTGCGATAGCCCCTCATTCGTATTTTAATTCCTCCCAAATGCTTTCGGCTCTTTTGCTTGATAGATGAGTGGGTCCGTCCGCTCCGATTGAAATGAGAGAGTTTATTTTCTTAGAATGAACCGTTCCGTGTATTCTTAATCAGAGGTAGCCCTGCCTATGTTGAATACAGATGAGGGCGTTGTCCTGAAAGGCCCTCCTGTTCTAAGGAACACCGTGAACGATAGAACCCTTCATTTGAAAAGGAATCAACGAGTCCATCCAGTATTTCAATAAATGACAGGATTTCGTTGTTCTTCGGAATGCTATTGTCTTTAAGAAGCTTTCTTTCTCCTTCCTTTCGTTTTCGCTCTTCGTGCGCCCGCTTTCTGCACTCTCCCTTTCTTGTGTCCCTTTTGCGGCCCTTTCTTCCTCTGTTCCTTTTGTCATTAAGTAGGGGGGGGGGTAGAAGAAGGGCAAGGTTAAGCAAGGAGAATGAAGGGAATGATATGATGGAAGGAGGACTTCTCCAGCTCCTCGTAACTACTTCTCTACATGTCTCTGTGTGGTTTTTCTTCTTGGCAATATGGGGGCTCTTGGAGGCCCCTGGGAGACGCTCTCTGAAGGCCGCCCGAAACTCTTGGGGCGGCTCAGAGGGGTTTGGAGTGTGTGGAAAGAGGCAGTGCGGGACCATGTCCAGAACAGGACCCATCGTTTGTACAGGGTCCGCCTCGTAAAGTCAGAAAGGATGAGCAATTGAACAGAAAACGCCGGGGAGCACCGGAGTGAGAGAGATGGAGACAGATAGAGAAGCAAAGAGAAGGAGACAACAATTAGGGAGAAGAGGAAGAAGGAAGACAGTGGAAGAGCGACAGATAGGGGAACAGGGTGAAGGAAACAAAAACAATGAAGGAGAGGAAGAAGTTCGCTTGAACGTGTTTACAAACACACCTTCGTTTTCGAGGATGGGGGCACACCCAGGCTTACAAAAATCCCGTCGTTTTTGAAGTTTAGGACACACTAGGGTTTACGCAAAAATGCAGGCGCACCAGGTTGATAAACAAACCTTTCGTTTTTTGATGTTGAGGACATATCAAGGTCAAATCGAACCTTTTCGTTAAAGCAATGATGGTGCTTTAAGGTTTTGCAAAACAACAACGTTCCTTAACGTTGTTGCAGTCTTACTTTTTCAATGCTTCAAGATCTTTACCAGGCTACAAGAAGTGCATTTTTGTAAACAAATCGTATGATTGAGGTCTCTGGTCTCCACCCTACAGTTTAATATTTTGCGGTAACCATAACTAAAACTGTTTGCATCGTTCAGTTACAGTGATTGCGCCCAATGTGATATCTTGAGCCTCCCAAATATTATAAAAAAATGAAGACCTGAATTCAAAATACTATAAAAAATGAAGACCTGAATTCAATTATTCAAAATGTTCAAATTATGGGCTCTCTAAAAGACTTAACACCCTTTAAATAGCTCAGTGTGGTTCTTTTATTCATCGTATCTCTCTCCATCTTTTTCTCTTTCGCTCTCGCTTTCTCTCTGTCTCTCCCTCTCTCGCTCTCTCTCTCTCTCTCTCTCTCTCTCTCTCTCTCTCTCTCTCTCTCTCGCTCCCTCTCTCTTCTCTTTGTCTCTGTCTCTCTCTGTCTCTCTCCTTCTCTGCCTCCTTCCCTCCTTCCTGCCAGCATTCCTTTCTCTTCCCCTCTTCCTTCTTCTTGTTCTTTCCTCTTTCCTCCTCGCCCCTCCCGTTTTTTACTTGCCATTCAACATCCTTCAAGAAGTGTCCCCTTTTGCCGTTTCGCAGTCTTCTCTCAAACCCCTGGGAGGCCCTTTCAGGGAGCCCCTTCAAGGAACCCGAAAACGGCGGGGCCCTGGTGGATATTGAAAGAAGCAGATTCGCAGAAGGAGGGAAGGAGAACGACAGACACGGAGCAAGAGATAGAGAAACAGAAAAAGGAGAGAGAAGCAACTGTCCTCTCCAAGCTGTTTTCAGAGTGGCCCCAAAGACTGGGGTGGGCGTGAGTTCGCCCCTTGCCACTCGAAAGCCTCCCTTTCTTGAAAGAAACAAGAGGCAGGAACCCCTTCTGTCAAAGAATCCGTGTCAGAAGACAAAAGGATACTGCGATAGCCCCTCATTCGTATTTTAATTCCTCCCAAATGCTTTCGGCTCTTTTCTTGATAGATGAGTGGGTCCGTCCGCTCCGATTGAAATGAGAGAGTTTATTTTCTTAGAATGAACCGTTCCGTGTATTCTTAATCAGAGGTAGCCCTGCCTATGTTGAATACAGATGAGGGCGTTGTTCTGAAAGGCCCTCCTGTTCTAAGGAACACCGTGAACGATAGAACCCTTCATTTGAAAAGGAATCAACGAGTCCATCCAGTATTTCAATAAATGACAGGATTTCGTTGTTCTTCGGAATGCTATTGTCTTTAAGAAGCTTTCTTTCTCCTTCCTTTCGTTTTCGCTCTTCGTGCGCCCGCTTTCTGCACTCTCCCTTTCTTGTGTCCCTTTTGCGGCCCTTTCTTCCTCTGTTCCTTTTGTCATTAAGTAGGGGGGGGGGTAGAAGAAGGGCAAGGTTAAGCAAGGAGAATGAAGGGAATGATATGATGGAAGGAGGACTTCTCCAGCTCCTCGTAACTACTTCTCTACATGTCTCTGTGTGGTTTTTCTTCTTGGCAATATGGGGGCTCTTGGAGGCCCCTGGGAGACGCTCTCTGAAGGCCGCCCGAAACTCTTGGGGCGGCTCAGAGGGGTCTGGAGTGTGTGGAAAGAGGCAGTGCGGGACCATGTCCAGAACAGGACCCATCGTTTGTACAGGGTCCGCCTCGTAAAGTCAGAAAGGATGAGCAATTGAACAGAAAACGCCGGGGAGCACACCGGAGTGAGAGAGATGGAGACAGATAGAGAAGCAAAGAGAAGGAGACAACAATTAGGGAGAAGAGGAAGAAGGAAGACAGTGGAAGAGCGACAGATAGGGGAACAGGGTGAAGGAAACAAAAACAATGAAGGAGAGGAAGAAGGAAGCGATGGTGAAAAGAGGGCCGCTTGGAGAACAAAAAGGGGTCAAGCAGGACACTTGTTTTTGTTATCCACTGTTCCTTTTCCTCACCCCTTACACTTGTGTCCCGAGCATTGCTCACGCCTTTCTTCCACGGTCTTTGTCCTTCATTTCTCCTCTCTATCTCTCTATCTTCCCTCTAGCTCTCCTTCCTTTCTTTTCCATGTTCGTTCTCCTCCTTGACCCCGCTCTCGCTTTTCTCGTGTCCAGCCCATGAGCCTTTCCTCTTCTGTTCCTTTTGCCATTAAGTAGGGAGATAGAAAAGGCAAGCTTAAGCAAGGAGAATGAAGGGCATTATAAGATTGCGGACTATGGTCCGAGGAAAGGAAGAGGTGAGGGGAGGGGAGGAGAGGCAATGTCTCATGTCGAGCTGGGAGGGAGGGTTGGATGCTACTGGAAGCTCTAGCCTCTAAAGGCCCCTGCATTCGGGAGGCCCCTGAGATATAGCAACATTGGGATGGGATAGGGTATCTCTCGCTTCCTCTTCTGAGCCATGTTTCCTCACCCCGACGGCGGAGTCCTCCACGTGGGCGAGGGAAGGGACTCAGCTAGGGGTAAGGTAGTGCCCCTACTGAGACCAACTCCATACACTGAGGGGGGTGTCACCTTTGTCACTTTGGTTGGTTACAGTTTGGTGGGCCTTTTATACTGATGGGGTGAGAGTGCCGCCAATTCTCTTAACGGCATCCGCACTCTTGCGGTCTTGCTCCACTGGTCCCGTGCCATTGGGTTTCTTTGTTCGGGGGAAGGTGTTGGGGGGGGTGCTCATGGAGTGCCTTCGCCGCCTTCTCTCGAAGCGGTGTCGTGTCGGGCAGCTTCCTGGGTGGGCTGTCGGACGAAGATACTCTCGGTCAAGTTCTTCTCGAGGTTTTTGCGGTAACTTCACACCCAGAGTACCCTCACTCGCTTGTTCACATGCTGTTGCGAGTGTGTCGTCGTTTTCAGCCGGTTCGGAATCGGCGAAATCGGGCCTGTTGACAGCTTCTACGAAAAAGGCGGGTTTGTGGCGGGGGGAGGCGTCGATACGTCGTGGTCGGATTTTGCCTGTCAAGGGATTGGCTGGCACGACTAGCCGAAGGGTGCAGGGGGACACGATCCCCTTGCGGCGGTGTTTTGGCCACATGCCAACACCAATGGCAAGCCCGACCCCCCCTTGCTATGTTTCTGCTTTTTTGCCTGTTCGACAAGGGATGTGCCGGGACCTCTGTAGATCGATTTGACCG